>CM030934.1:5492617-5617617 GCA_018136815.1 Isochrysis galbana
AATACAAACCTCGAACAAATCACCGTCTCGGACCCTAGCTGGGAAACACAGCCGGGGCTTCTCCAAACACGAGAACCTACAAAGGTTTGGGATTCGTAGAAACGCAAACACAGCCGGCCACAAGAACCTACAACTCAGTGCCCTGCCTTGGGCCCTCCTTCAACACTTGACTCCGTCTCCCACTCTCCCTTCCCTCTAGAACCAACCCAAACAGCACGAACCCCCTCGCCCTCTGTTCAAAGCACCAAAAGTTTCAACTCAAGCCCCATAGTTGATACACTTCAGCACGTTTTCACCCCACTCTTGTCTCTTGTGGGCCACAATTACCTACAACTCAGTGCCCTGCCTTGGGCCCTCTTCCAACACTTCACTCCCTCTCCCACTCCCTCTTCCAACTACAACCAACCCAAGAAGCACAAACCCCCTTGCCCACTGTTTCAAGCACCAAAAATTTCGACTCAAGACAAGAGGGAGGACATGTCTTGAGGCGGCGTCGCTGCCCATGCCTAGCGCACGGGTATAGCGCCCCCACTCAGACATCTCCTTCCCCACAGCTCACAGCTCCTCTCTGAGGAGTTGCTCCTCTCCCTCCCATTAGGCCCCCTTGCCTGCGAGACCAGAACAGGATCCTGGCGTGGGGGGCTGTCTGAGTGTGGAGGGAGGGGCGCTCCGGCTAGCGCAGGTAGAAAGCTAGTGAAGAGCTGGGTGGCATAAGGGGGGAAGGGTGCTTGCGCTTGCCGCGGCAGGGTGTCCTGTCTTGAGTGAGCGCTAGTCCCGTTCCTTTGCCGCGCCGCGACCCATAAAAAATGGTTAAAAATAAAAAAATACATCAACCCTAGCCACAAACACCTAACACCTAACCCTAAACCACGACCCACACACCCGGAGGCGCCCCCACAGCAACCCAACGGGACAATGTACTTTACGACACAAACACAAACAACGAATCGCTCGACGGCGCAGGAGGAAGGTGAGAACTAGACCGTCTGGGGCCGGTTCACGCCGCCTGCCACTGAAAACCCGAATCCTGAGCCCCTAATCCTAATAGGCCCTAAGTAGTAAGTAGAGCACGAGGGGACGAGCCGCAAGGCAGGTGCAGGAAGGATGAAGGGAAGCGGGCGTGGCTGCGAGACGTTTATGCAAGGCCGCGCGCATGGCGAGAATTTCGAAAAGTTTCCCCCCTTCGGTCATTCCATGCACAACCTACTCGAAGTTGCTCATTGTGAATTGTGCGTACCAAAGTTATCCAAACCCCCCAGTCCCCTTTCCATCAGACACCAAACGGTGGCATCGTACATACCCAATTTCTCTATGTCAGCCCATCAGACATCTTCCATCATCCACTAGCCGCGCGATCGCTCTCGTCTTCCTCACCGAGAAAATGTTGCGGTCGCCTCCCAAAAGCGTCGCAGCGCGCGCGATTGTCAACATGCGCATTGAGCGCCGCATTGACTCCTCGCTTCCCCTGTCTAGCTGCACGTCGCAGCACGATGCCCTCCCGCTGCGCTTGATTCACCAGTGTGATCGCCGCCTCTTCCGCGCTTGATAGGCAGGATGCCGTGGCGCCGCCGCCGCCTTCTATGCCGCTGCCGCCATCCGTTGCCAAGCAAGCGCGGATTGCGGCCTCGTAATGCGCGGCCAAGGGTGGAATGTCACGCTCACGCATCTCGGAGAGAAGCTCGATGGCCTTCTGCCAAGCACCGTGCACGGCGCAAGAACGGAGAAGTGCATCGAAAGTGTGTGCGGACGGCTTCACTCCAATAGCCTCCATTCGTTCCCACACAGCCAGCGTTTGAAGAAAAGGGTCATTGCTTTGCTGACTAGCGTCCGACGCTGCATTGTTTGCGCTAGGCCCAATCTCTGAGTCGAGGCGCCCAGTCGGCTCCGAGATTTGCAAGGGCCTTTGCAAGCCGACGGCGTGCAGAGCCGATGTGAAGACACGCTCAAGCCAGAGGTCCTCACGCCCGCCACTACGCGCACGACGAGGAGCATCCAACTGTTGTGTTGGAAGACACATGTCGAGGATCTCTAGCGCGGCATCAGCGTCGCCGGCTCGGGAGGCGGCCTTCATTGCACTGAAAGGAACACAGGGACAGAGAGATTAACAAGCAAAATATAGCACGATCTAGCCTGGTGGACCTGATGGCTCAGAACATCTTCAAGCAAGCACCGTTTCGTCCTCGTCAAGCGAGTGCGCACAGCTTGGTGAGACAGGGCGGTGGAGTATCGAGCACATCGCACACCTTGCCCAAGAGTATCCATCCGGACATAGCCTCCGGTGCTCCATCCTCTTCAATAGGGCTAATGCTTCTCCCACATCACAAGAAAGCGCGGCAAGCTCAATGGCCACATTGTGTGCATGTAGGGAGGGCGGCAAGCCCCGCAACTCCATCTCATCGAGGAGAGCCGACGCCATCGACCAAATGGGAGGCGGCGCTGTGGCAGGCATGACGACGTCCTTCGAGGCCCCACGCCGGGCCTGGGCATCGTCCCTGTGGCTTCCTAGATGCAGCACACCGTCGCCAACCGCACCATTTACTTCGTCCCTCGCAGCCGCATCATGAGACGTCGTGCTTGCTAGCGCTTGGGCGGTTGTCTTTACCGCAGGCGTGTTGTTTGAAGTACGCCTTGAAGCCGCCATGCGCCGCGATTCTGTGTGACGTATTCCAGAGCCAAGGCGCGTCAGCAAGGCGACGAAGCCGCGTGGAGAGTATTCTACCGAAAGCTCTAATCAGGAGGGAAGAAGAAAGGGTCCACAACAAGGGATTTGCGGTGTGAGCGTTCACCTGCAAGCATTGCCTTGGCCTCTTTCGCCGTAGGCCTTAAAGCTTTCAGCACACCCGTGTAGGTCACTGCATCGGCCTTCACCCGATCCAGCTCCATAGCGCGCAACAGCGATAGCGCGCGCCGTCCCATCCCTTCAGTGCCCGCAGTGCCTGCAGCCGCGTACACCTCAAGCATTGCGTTGTAAGTCCAAGCAGTGCGCTGGACACCTGTGAGAGGGAAAGCGCGAGTAGGGCTCGGAATGGAGAAAGGGAGCGGAGCTGGGGCGTGCGTCACGATGACGGCAAATGGCCTACCTTTCGCCTTCATCCTATCGAGTAGCCTCGTCGCCCGCTTCACCCCATCAATGCCAGCGGATCGACACGCACAAATCGCTGCGGAGGTCGACTCGGTTGCAAGTGGGACCCCCAACCTTTCGAACCTCGAGAGCAATGCGAGTGCTGCATCTGTCGCCGACGACTTATCGCACGAGGCGATGGCCGATGTGAGCGCCACATTCACTTCGGGAAGCTTCGCGCGGCTGGCGGCGTCCTCACCCACCCAGGCCTCGAGCCTTTTTGCAATGGCGAGGGCCTCCTTATGGCGGCCACTTGACGATGCGCAACCGCGTAGAGCGGCGATGAATGTGCGGCCATTAGGCACGAAAGCAGGCATCGAGACCAGCTGGTCGAGCATGGCTACAGCAGCACCAGGCTCCGCGCTACACGCACTTAGCAGGGCGTTCACTGTAGGCTGAGCTGGCTGGTTAGAGGGGTTCGCCAACAGAGAAGCGACAGACAGATTCAGCATCTCTTGTGTAGTGCGCTGAGTTGTTGGCGTTGCTAGCTCTAGCACCGCCTCCGCTTCACGAGCAGATTGAAGCCCATCCCCCGCCCCCTCATCACGCCTTGGCCAGCTAGCTTGTGAAGCATCACCCCTCTCAGCGAAAGCTGAATCTTCCAGCTTTTCAGACCGCAATCGGTGTGAAGGGCCCACTGAAGGTTCCACATGTGCGGGAAGAGCATCACGACGGTTAGAGTCGGACTTCGCAATGGCATCGAATTCCGGGACTACCTGCCGCGCGATCTCAGCCGCGAGCGGAGAGGCGGCAGAAGCACGCAACGTGGCCGTGTACGATTGGGCGTCGGGCTGCGGCCCCTTCTGCTTCATCATGGTTAGTAAGTGGAGGCAGTCGGACCAGCGCCCACTGCGAGCATACGCCTCGAGCAATGCGTTGTGCGCTGTAATGGACGGTCGGAGCCGTCGTCGCTCAATCTCCCTCAGCGACTGCCGCGCGAGTGGCAGTAGATTCCTACGCGCAGTCTTGATGACGAGCTGGATGAGCTCCTCACGTCCAAGGCCCCGCTCGCATGCGGCGATCTCGGCGACGAAGCTGCGCGCCATCCTCGGGGGGACCTTATCGAGCAGCCGCAGGTGGCGCCGTACGTAGCAGCTCGCCTCACCGCAGCAGGCACGCATGGCCGCCGCCGCCTGTGCGGCGCTCTGGCGCGTGGAGAGCATCGGAGGAAGCCGCCTGAGATGACGCCCGCTGCAGAGGTGCGCACGTGTTCCTCACAGCCGCCCTGCTCGCTCCCGACGCTCCCTCTCTCTCCTGTCTGTTTGCCTTTCTCTCCCACCTCTCTCTCCCTCTCCCTGCCTCCCTCCCTCTCCCTCCCTCTCGCCCCTCCCCTCTCCTCTCTCTCCCTCCCTCCCTCCCTCCCTCTCCCTCCCTCCCTCTCCTTCCCTCCCTCCCCTTCCCTCGCTCTCTTCTTGTCTGCGCGCGAGCGCCACGTCGATCGAGCAATGAAAAAAGGAGAGGAGGGGGAGTAGCTGTGAAGGACGTGAGCTCTTCACACATCACATACTAATACTAATATCAATTTAGTTGACTGCTCACCCACCAAAACCACACACACACACACACACACACACACACACCACACACACACACACACACACACACACACACACCACACACACACACACACACACACACACACCACACACACACACACACACACACACACACACACACACACACACACACACACACACACACACACACACACACACACACACACACACACACACACACACACACACACCACACACACACACACACACACACACACACACACCACACACACACACACACACACACACACACACACACACACACACACACACACACACACACACACACACACACACACACACACACACACACACACACACACACACACACACACACACACACACACACACACACACACACACACACACACACACACACACACATTGGCCCCGACCAGAGTTTCGATCCAAACCCACCCAAATTTCGATTCGAAATTTCGATCACTTTTCAACAAATTTCGAGCCTCGTTGGCCCAAATTTCGATCAATTTCGATTCGAAACTTGTGCTTCGCCGAGCGTACGTGCACACGGCACACGCCCGACGCGCTGCATGGCTGCTTGGTGCATGGCTACATCGCCTACGAGGCGGGTGATGGAGGGAGGATTCACATTAATAGTTCATTGTCATTGTCATTGTTCACTTATTGTTCACATTCACACAATATTTCTCTCTGTTGTCAACCCACAGCCCACACATACAAGAGCACACCGCACACTTGCACGATCTTAGCCCACGGTCCGTTTGTTGTAGCGACTCATCAAGGCCACTTGCAGGTGGTCTGACAACACACCAGACTGTTGCTCCCCATACATCACACGCAAGAGAGAGAACAAACAAACGTTCACACGAGGCAGAATTTGGAGAAGGGGCAAACACAAGACGCGCCGCCATCGCCCAAGACGTACGGGAAAGAATTGCCGTTTATGCTCCACCACTCGAGAACGCCATCGGTAAAATCTTCGACGTCCAACGTGTTGATGGCGGCATGTGAAGCCGCAAGAAGAAAGAAGAAAGGAGAAAGGCAGGGCCAGCTCAGCCTTCAGAGCGTTGGGGTCAATGCCCCCCTCATCATCAGGCATCTCCATGGGGGATGGGGGTGATCGCAGCCAACGCCGTGGCTAGGCGGCCGAAAGCTACCATGCTTTATACACTAGAGGCTTGTTGCTCCGGCTGCCCTGGAGTGGCAGCACCCTCTCTTTCTTTCAGAAATCAGCAGCGTCCAATCGCGCTCCACCTGCCGGTGCCAAGGTACATACGTATCGCTAATACAGTATACAGTAATACCCTCCTGTAAGCAGAAGGATATGTGATGCTGGTGTGAGGGGTTCGTTGGCAAGGGCGCCGCTTGGCAAGGGATCTATAGCAGCGCTGCGAGCAGAGAGGGAGAGGATAGTGGAGCCTTTCAAGAGAAAGCGCTGCAAACTAATGAAAATAGATCACATATTTAGACGCACAGTAAGGCTGTGAATAGTGAATAGGTTTGGTTTAGAGCTAACATGTTTGAAGTAGATAGTGCCTTTCGGCTATCTTGATACATAAAGATAGTGCCCTTCGGCTATCTTGTTACATAGAGATAGTGCCCCTTCGCAACCTATTATCAGTATTATCACTATTATCTAGATATTAGGTTAGTAGGTATACGTAGGTACATAGGTATATTATAGATCGAGAGATCCCTGAGTTAGGCCTTAGCTCGGTCGTGGTCGTGCGGTCGTCGTGGGCGTGGTCGTGCGCAAGGCGCAGGGCTCGTTATACCCTTGGACCTTCCAACCGGATCCGGACACGCGTAGTGAGCGTCGATATACGTTCTACGTATTATATATAGATACGTACTACGGAGGGGAGGGGGGGACTCAGGCGCGAGGCGCGAGGCGCGAGGCGCGAGACTTTTGGCTTTTGGCGCGAGGGCGATAGGCTGTCCCCCATGGGCAGGAAGCGGTCCGCTGCGGCGGTGGACACTACTCTCTACGAGGTTGACCACCTCGTGGCCAAGCGTCTAGTGCAAGGACAAGTTCAATACCTCGTCCGCTGGGAGGGCTTCGACGAGAGGAGCGACACGTGGGAGCCTCTTGAGAATCTGGCGGGACTCGAGCCCGACGTGTCAGCGTTCGAGGCGAGGCAGAAGGAAGAGAGCAACGCCTTCGCCGCGAACATAGCGGCGAAGCGCGCGGCCGCAAAATCCGGACGGCTCATGCAGCCCACTCTCGGTGGCGCCATCGTCGTGGCATCAACCCCCGGCTCGTCTTCTTGTAGAGGTAGAGGCAATTCGGCCTCTGTTCGCTCGGCAAGCAGTGGTGGTGCTGACGAAGATGCAGTGGACACAGAGTCGGTGGCGGGAAGCGACGAATCACTCGATGGGCGCAGGACGGCGGCGATTTGGCGATGCTACAAAGCAGACCCGAACAAAGAAAAGTACTTCGTGTGCCAAGAGCTCATCGAAGAGCCTGGCCTGTGATGTGTGTGGCTATGCCTGTATACCCACCAAGTCCGAGACGCCGCTGACAGAGTACGAGCAGCTCATCATCGAGGTGTCGGAGTTGATGAAGTCTGCCATGGAGAGTGCCGCCAAGCGCAAGTCGGAGAGAGAGGCGAACAAAGTCGCGAACGCCGCGCAGGACGAGGCGGCAAAGAAGACGTACAAGAAGCTGAGCGAGGAAGAGCTGAAGGTGTGCGCAGCCCCGCGCGTGTACTTCCTTGATGCTCAGTCAGGTTGCCTCCTTCACACCTCTGCCTTGATTACGTAGGCTGCTCAGCACGCCGGCTCCGGCTGCAACGAGAACATGGAGGGCACGGAGAGTGCGTGCTCCAATGACGACAAATTGCCCGACCGCATTGAGCTGGAGTTCTACCTTTCAAACTACATGGAGGAGGAGCCCGGCGAGGGGCTCACGGTCAACGAGCTAATGAACGATGAAACCAAATGGCCCGCAGGTTTTGCACTCAACGGACCCGATTTCGATGGAAAGTACTATTTCGCACGCCTCGACAACGGCAACTCGCGCGCCATGAAGGGGAAAAAGGCTGGAATGGCACACAAGGCGGGGCAAGCACGTGAGTCAATGCAGGAAATGCTACTCCCATGCCAAAGAAGTCGCACTACCTGAGCAGACGCAGGAGGAGGTGGAGTAAGGCGAACATGGTGGAGGTCACCATTGATTGAGAGGGGAGGGGAGCATGCGCGCTCACCTGCAGTCTTGAACCGCCTGAGAGTGATAAGGGCAGCTTCCTCTCCACTGACCACATGCCTACCGCGCAAACGGAAGCCAGCCGGCAGCTGCAGTGCTTCAATGAAGTCAGGAAGGTCTCCAAGCCGCACACCGAAGCGCGCATATACATCACGCACGAGCACATGCTCGTCGCCGCCCACAGCCGCTGATTCTCGTTGTAGTCGAGCGAGCGAAAGGCGCTCCGGCCCAATGCGTGAGCGCGTCGTGCGCAACAGCGGCGCTGCCGCGAACACAAGGAGAGCTGTCTCGATCGCGCGCAGGCGCAGCGCACGGCGCCGCCTCACTCCACGCAGCCGTGCCCGCCTGCGCCGCCTGCACCCGGCAATCCACATGTGCTGTGCCAGGGCGAGGAGGGAGTCCTCCAACTCCTGCGCGGTGTAGGGGAGAGTGGGCATCCCAGCGGCGAGATCGCTCTTTCAACCGAGTACCAGCGGAAATCTTTTTTTGCAGAGCGGTTGTAAGAGGGTTGAAGGAGCTGTTCCAACCACGCTCCTCAAACCTTACGAGAACCTTGCAAAAATCCTCTACTAGCTCGAAATTTAGCAAGAGTCAATTGGTGCATTCAAACCGTCTTCTTTCGACTCCCCTCTCGGCCGCGCTGCTCGCTGCGCGCCCCTCACTCCTCCCTCTCCTCCTCTCTTTCCTCCTCCATCCCCTCCTCCTGAGGGCGATGGGCCCTCAGCTGATGCACGCAGCCGCATGCCTTACGATGTCCCTCTTCCAGACCGACGACACCGCGGCGCACCGTGCAGCTTCCGGCAAGGTGCAGCTCGAGCTCATGCGGACCACCGACCACTCATGTGCGGCTGCAGCGATTGAGCAGCTTCACGCAGGCTGCCGCGAGATGGACGACATTGAGCAATCGCGCCTCGCCGTCCACTTCACTAACTGCCACCTCGCCAAGTCGGGTATGCCCACGTACGAGTGTACCGCCCACATGTCGATCGAGGCGTGCACAAAGCCAATGGTCGACTCTCCTGCCTCGCTCGCCTACACTGCGTACACTCACTTCTACACGCATGCAGAGTCTATGTGCTTCTACTTGCAGGTATGCGCCCCCCCCCCCCCCCAATCTTGCCTACCTTGGAATATTCGGATTTGTCAAGTGCACTAGTAGGATACATCTATTGGGTAGCCTTCTCCTCTAGTAGTGCCACCTTGCAGCGCAGGTCAGGGGGAGCGTAGTTGACCTGATCAATTTTTGCATTTCATTTTCAGTCATCCAACATCCTATCCGTCCGCCCGTGGTGCCTGTAGTCACGAGAGTTCCAACGGTCAACTGAGATGCTGGTTGACTCTCTTGCTAGTTCGGCCAAGAATACTGTGGTGCAGTTGGACAACATTCATACGACGGCGCTTGAGACAAGTCGCACATCTCAACAGATCTTGAGCGAGCAACAGGAGGCGTCGGAAGCAGCACGTGCGCTTCTTGAGCAACAACTGGAGGCCAAGAGGCAGCTAGGAGACTTGCAGGTATCATCTCCTTGTAGCAGTATGTGTACACCTCCTTCGACAAGTTTTGCGTTTCTAGCGAGCTGCACAAAATAAACTTCTGGCTGTTATTCGGCGCTTGTCGCCTGACTTGCTGATTGCCTTGTCGTTCTTCTTGTGTCTCAATAGGAATCCACCGCTGCCTCCTTCTCGGCTGCGAACGAGGCGATCCATTCCGCGTCGAAAGCGTCTCGCCTTGCGCTGGATGCCCTCAAAGAAGACACCGAAGCCTTAGGCTCGAAGCAACGGACTTTGCTCGGAGGAGTGGACCGCATCCTCGACCTACAGGTAGATTGGGGACCTTGTGGGTGGTGCCATGCCGAATCTTCAAGGCCTGAAGATTTGGAAGATCAAGTAATGGACCCCGCCTGCCTTGCTCATTTGCCATCCTTGCTTCCTTGCAGTCTGCTCTCTTCGGGGAGTTCTCGGACATCAAGTCTATCCTGTTCTTCACCTGCGCTGTGTTGCTAGCTACAGCTCTCACCTCGACTGCGCGAACTGCTGGTGCTCGGTTACCAATCTTCACAGTGCTGGCAGCTAATTGTGCACTTGAGAAGCTGCTTTCTATAATATTCCTTAATCGTAGAGGCGCGCAAGGCTCTGCTACCGACGTCGAGGCGATGCTCAGCTGGTTGTGGATGCTACGAAAGACGGCGACGGCAGTTGCTGCCCTGTTGCTCCTTCGCGCGGCTGTCACGTACGCCGATCTTGGACGAAAAGCGGTTGCAATGTTGGAGGACATGCAAAAAGTGCACAGGTGGGTTGCTTCATCTGCCAACAAGCCGGGCCTGACTTTGCTTCTAGAGCTGCAGCTCCAGCAGCTTACCAGATCACCATTAGGCGTCCCTCACCTCGTGGTGTTCGTTGGCCACATCAGTGCTGTGCATGGCCCGTCGGCTCACGCCGAATGATGACCGTACTTTTCAATGACGGTTGCAGGCAGCATTCGGACAACCTCGCCTCCAAGCTAGATGCAATCGTCGCAGCTACCTCGCCGGCGCCTTCGCCCGTTGGCCCAATAGCGCCCAATTTCGCACTGAGCGTCGGCGTCCCTCCCGTTGCCACTTCTCAATGTGCTTCTCATTCGCCGGCGGACCCGACCTCGACTACAGGCACTCAGAGCCCACCGTGCGCGCCACCGCCAGCCTCGATTTCGCTGCCCCCGGATGTCGTCCCCTTTGAATTGTTCGCTTCAGTCATCCGTCAACGAGATGTTGCGCATTCTCTTCTCCGATCATCGCTTGCACGCATGCGCCGTCGACGCTCCATGTCGCCTGCACACCTCAAGGCACCCGCTTTGCAACCGTCCGAGTGCCGCCGTCGCTCGAAGTCACCACTTTCTCGAGCCTCACCACAAAGTGAACACGAAGGGATCGTGGCTGCGGTAGACGCGAGCTGTCGACGTCGAGCTCCAACGCGGACTCCGCCGCGGCGCACCTCAGTCACGTCGATTTGCACGGGAGATGAGGCGCCAACACCGCGGCGCTCGCAGAGGCTTGCGAGCCGTGCTGAACGCCGTCGCTCTGTCGATTGAACAGTGCATTTATCGGGAACACGTACGCGTCGACGGCGCTTCATTCACGTTTGCGCTCCACCGTTTGATTCTTGTCATGATCTACCTCTAAGAGAGCTGAGTGCTGTGGATAGCATTGACTAAGGATGTTCCTACCTTAGCGCCTCTCTTTCCGGTTTGATGTATGATTGAAAAAGTGCTTGAGTAAGGATCCTGCAAAGTCAGCGATGAATGCTGCTAGGCGTGGGTGGCTGACACAACCGCTTTTTCGCGCTTTGTCGGCCGATAGCGGAACCAGTCTTTGGCAATCGAAAGTTGTCACACGATGTTAACCTAGCCAACGGGCGCATTCAAGAGGACGAAACCCAGGTTCCTTTCTTTTCGGCGCCCCTCTGACGTGGCGTGCTTGCCTTTTCCCTTTAACAAGGACAAGGACTGTTATCGTGGTGCACATTGGACATTGGGGTCTAAGTGAAATAATATTAATAATAATATATAATGTAATTTAATTTTTAACAAATTTTTATGGGTCGCGGCGCGGCAAAGGAACGGAACTAGCGCTAACTCAAGACAGGACTCCCTGCCGCGGCAAGCGCAAGCACCCTTCCCCCTTATGCCACCCAGCTCTTCACTAGCTTTCTACCTGCGCTAGCTGGAGCGCCCCTCCCTCCACACTCAAACAGCCCCCCACGCCAGGATCCTGTTCTCGTCTCGCAGGCAAGGGGGCCTAATGGGAGGGAGAGGAGCAACTCCTCAGAGAGAAGCTGTAGGGAAGGAGATGTCTGAGTGGGGGCGCTATACCCTTGCGCTAGGCATAGGCAGCGACGCCGCCTCAAGACATATCCTCCCTCATGTCTTGAGTCGAATTTTTTGGTGCTTGAAACAGAGGGCGAGGGGGGTTGTGCTTCTTGTGTTGGTTGTAGTTGCAAGAGGGAGTGGGAGAGGGAGTGAAGTGTTGGAAGAGGGCCCAAGGCAGGGCACTGAGTTGTAGGTGATTGTGGCCCACAAGAGTGGGGTGAAAACGAGAAGTGTATCAGCATGGGTCTTGAGTTGAAATTTTTGGTGCTTTGAAGAGAGGGCAAGGGGGTTCGTGCTGTTTGGTTTGGTTGTAGAGGGAAGGGAGAGTGGGAGAGGGAGTCAAGTGCTAAAGGAGTGCCCAAGGCAGGGCACTGAGTTGTAGGTTCTTGTGGCCCAAAGGAGTGAGGTGAAAACGAGAAGTGAGTCAACATGGAAAACAGAGACTTAGGGTGCTCTCCGTAGGAGATTGATGGTTGTGAAGTGCCCTCCCATGTTGGGTGCACTGATGGTAGAGGTTTCCACCATGGGGAGGGCAGCTGAGCTGCCCTCCCACATGAGGTGCTCTTGGGGTGGGGGGGTTTCCCACTGTTGGAGGGGGTCTCCAAGAAGACCCCCTGCATGCTACGCAGAGCCATGGTGGCAACCTGTTCGGTGCCAGTGCTCGCCACCCCGTGTCAGAGCAAGGCTGATCTCACTCTTGGAGATTGCCTGCGAGGGCGCGCCGGCAGCTAGCGCGGAATGCGGTCCTTGCGGGGAGCTCATGGAGCTTTCCTCGGGGGGGACTACGGGCATGGTGATCGACGCACGACGCATGACGCACGGAGGGCGCGGAAGTGTGGAAGGAGGCTTGTGGGAGGTGGTGGCATCCTTTTCCTTTGCTGAGGAGTTGGTCAAGCCCGCCATTCCACCACTCCCTGCCGTTTCCGCCGCGCCTCCCGCCGATCGATTATCGAGCCAATGGTCATGCTCGATCCGTCACCAGCTGGCGGGTGCCCGGCTCATCTATCGGTGCCATCTCTGGCGCGCGAACGGCGACCTCTTCTGCGCAAGCAACATTTGGGCCGTTGGTCACTGCAGCACTCCCGCAACGCTGGGGGGAGTGCGGAAGTGCGGAACGCTACGTCTTCGGCTTCGGAAAGAACCCAAGCCGCGGCCATGATTGATGATTGATCGCACATATGCATGCTGAGATGCTGAGGCGCTCTGATACCTCGCACGCCCGCTTCCGGGCTCTGCTAGGGTCTATGGTCTGTGCAGGGCCTGCGGGGACATCTCCACCCGCGCCTTCACATGCGTCTGCGTGCAACATGCAACATCGGCCAAGTCGCGATCGGCGTGCCATTGGATCACCTTAGTAGGTACCCGCTTCATGCTTCATGCGGAAGTGTAGCCCCACCCTGCCGTCCGAATCAACGATTCGATCAATATACAAT
Organism: Isochrysis galbana; assembly: GCA_018136815.1. Taxonomy (NCBI): domain Eukaryota; phylum Haptophyta; order Isochrysidales; family Isochrysidaceae; genus Isochrysis; species Isochrysis galbana. The sequence continues at coordinate 5,505,759 of CM030934.1, forward strand.
ATAAAACACTTTTTGGATAGAAACAAAGACTCGATCGCTTCAGGTGTGCTCCCCTTGACGAGTCGGCTCTCACCGCTGTCGAAGTCGCACTCGAACCGAGACCCCAGCTTTGTGAAGTCACAGTGAAATTGACCTAGACCATTCCCTTGCAAATCACGCCCGGGCCCGACATTCCCTGTTGCTGTTGCTAAATATTCTTATTAGAATTAGAGGCGGGCCTGATGATTCTCGCCCGCCATAAGGACGGTCAAGAGGGGGGTTGGAGGTAACGCATGGTCCTCCGCCCTGGCGACCAATACCAATCATAAAACGAGTGGACATTGCCGACAGTAAATACTAGTAGTAATAAGTCCACACTGCACTGGCACTCACTTGCACAACGAGCTTCCGTGTGGTCCGTCAAGACGCGTTGTACTGGCCACCAAAGCAACAAGAGCAAATGCAAGGAGAGGCTCAACGGAAACATAATGTACGGCACATGGGACTGTGGGCAGGGCAGGAGTAAGTGTATGTGACAAGACGGATACAGAACGGGAGGAAGTCGAGAGCTCTCTCAAATGCAATCAAACGGATCATGCCACAGATTCAAAGGAACGTGCTAACGATTGCATCCCTTCAGCTATTGATCAAAACGCGTGCATCCCTTGAACTATTGATGGAGATGCGAACTATTTTCTCGACCGTGAGGGCGGGTGTCAAATGCGCTCAATCTACCCGACATTATGTATCCCTGGCTAACGGGGAGACATTCATGTACGCAACAAGCAACGATGTCCGGACATCTATGGAACATGAACAAAGTGGCGATGGAACGTCCCATTCTTGATGCATGGGCGGCAGTACCCATGCCGACAAGCTCGCCTCCAGAGCAAGTGTGAAGCCCTCGATGTCGTGTGAGTGTCGCAAGCGTCAGATTGCCATGAACAGTGTGCACGAGATGTGAGCATGCCCACGTGTGAGCCGTTGGCAACGGCATATCGATGCGGAAAAGGACGTTGCGAGCAGTTCTGATATACGTATGCGCGTCGGCAGCCATGTAAGATGGGTGCCATGCCATGCCATGCCAGCGGTTCTGTCCAGCTCTTCGAGGGATTGGACTAAGAAATCCTCGACTAGATCCACAACCGAAAGGAGTCGATTTCTCACCCATGCTAACCAACCGGGTGCTCTTCTGCTCTAATACACATGTTTTGTGGTGATGCTGGCTATCTAGAGTGGCACTTCTCCTCGGGGCAACGTCCTCAAATCAAGGCGCCGTGTCTACCTGGCCGCCACGCCCCTGGGTGATGTACGCAACGAGGACGTAGGAAGAAACGTAATCGAGGCACTGAAAGTACGACACCAATTGAGCCAATGAAGCGAATGAGGTAAGAGCCGACGTCGGACGAAGTGACGCACGGGATCTTGACGCATCTGATAAGCAGACGACAGGCGATCAAGCGCCTCGAGCCTCGCGCGACTTCTTTAATTCCTGTACTTTGAGAGCGTAGTCCGCTGAGTCGAACTTTCTTGTCTGCCTGCCAGGTCCATGGAGGAGTCTCGTGGCCACGCCGTGTGGCGTAAGAGGCTGCCGGAGTCTGAGCGCTCCCAGATCGACCTTTGGCTGCAGTTGAGCCTCCTGCTCTCCTTCGCGTATCCGACTTGACATGGCGATGCAAGAGACGTTGGCGAGGGAAGGAGAGGGGGGGGGGGGGGGGGCGGGGGGGCGATCGGGTGTTGATATGGGGGTCGAGGGGAGGGGAAGGGGAGGGGGGGGGGGGGGGGGTCGAGGCGGTCGAGAGTGAAGAGATCCGGACGACGAGGCGCCGCCAGAGCGCGGTTGAGAGGGGGGGAGGGGGGGGCGGCGGCGGGGGTGGAGGGAGGGGGGGGGGGCGGGGCCGCGCCGGGTGAAGGAATCGTCCTTCCCCTCCGGAGGAGACTGTCGCATTCTTGTGAGACCCGAGATGCAGCTCAGCTCTCAAGGAGAGGTCCTCTAGATTCACCGCGAGGCTGAGTCAGAGAAACGATTGGCTGAGATCTTCGGATGCGACTTTGAGTGACACGCCGAGCACTTCAGGAGTCGCCCGACAGACAGACTTGTGAAGCTTCTTTCTGCTCGCGGCCGAGGCTCAGAATCTGGATCTCCCACAGTGGCTATCTATATGTTACCCCCCAGGAGCCAACGCCCCCCGATAGCTATCGGGGGCCCCCAGGAGCTATCGGGGGGAAATTTTCTCCCGATCGCCAACAGCCCCCCCGAGAGCTACCGGGGGACCGAGAAAATCCCCCGAGAGCTATCGGGGGATTTTTTATGCCCCGGGGAGCAATCGCGTTTTAAGGCGGGCCCCCGTTTGCTATCGGGGGCGAAAGATTGCCCCCGTTTGCTATCGGGGGGAAACGACGGCCCCCAGTAGCTATCGGGGGGCCGACCTCGAGCCCCCAGGCGCTAGAGAGAGAGAGAGAGAGAGAGAGAGAGAGAGAGAGAGAGAGAGAGAGAGAGAGAGAGAGGCAGAGAGAGAGAGAGAGAGAGAGGCAGAGAGAGAGAGAGAGAGAGAGAGGCAGAGAGAGAGAGAGGCAGAGAGAGAGAGAGAGAGAGAGGCAGAGAGAGAGAGAGAGAGAGAGAAGGCAGAGAGAGAGAGAGAGAGAGAGAGAGAGAGAGAGGGGGGGGGGGGGCAGAGAGAAGAGAGGGAGGTTATGCTGTTAAAATAAAAAGGAATGATCGTAGAAATAATTTAAATGAATTAAATATAATGTTTTTATGAAGATATACTTTTCAATTAATTATTCGGATGATAAAAAATCAAAAACGGAATGAGCTAATTAAATATAATTAATTATAATATTTTTACGAAAATATACTTTTCAATGAATTATTCGAATAAAAATCAAAAACGGAATTAGCGTATGGATAATTTGAATAAATTAATTATAATTTATTATAATATTTTTTACGAAAATACACTTTTCAATGAATTATTCAAATTAAAGTCTAGTGAAGTAATAGTAATAAAATTATTATTTAGTGACAAAAAATTTGATCCTTAAAAATGTTGAATTAAAAATTATATAACTTGATCGCAACTATCTTAGCAAACCTTAGTTTAAAATGAAGACTTATAGTCATAGCATCGTTTGAATAAACACATAATGGTAAATTTTATTTGGTTTTTTGTGGTTTTTCTTTCTTTTACATAGTCTTAATATTAATATTTTACTTGACGAGATCAAAATGACCGATATTTAATTTTACTTGAATTTTTGGTTAGATTTTTTAATTTTACTATTTTTATATCACGTCTTTAATAATCTTTAATTTAATTACCATATTGTACTTATATATCATATTTTAATATTAATCCTAGTAACTTTATGTCATTTCAAAAACTGTTAGCTGTTAGATACTCTAAGTTTTAACAACTATTTTTACGGGGGAGAATGAGAACAGAGAAAAGAGGAGAAAGGAGAACAGAGGATAGGAGATAGGAGGGGGGAAGAGAGAGAGAAGGAGAGCGAGCCAAAGAGTGGAGGAACCCCCCGTTTGCTATCGGGGGATTTCCTCTTCCCCCGATAGCTATCGGGGGGTCCGCTTACGGCACCCCCCAGGAGCTATCCCCCGATAGCTCTCGGGGGATTTTCTCGGTCCCCCGGTAGCTCTCGGGGGGGCTGTTGGCGATCGGGAAAAAATTTCCCCCCGATAGCTATCGGGGGCCCCCGATAGCTATCGGGGGGCGTTGGCTCCTGGGGGGTAACATATATATCCCCAGCCTTTCCGAAAGGCGGCGGTCGCCCTCCTTTTCCCCCCGATAGCTATCGGGGGGCGTTGGCTCCTGGGGGGTAACATATATATCCCCAGCCTTTCCGAAAGGCGGCGGTCGCCCTCCTTTTCAGAACCTCCATGTTCGAGGTTCGGGTGGGCCGTGCAAGCTCGCGTTCTCGACCACTCGAGGTGTATCCCCATCTCCCGGGGGGTTACCCGCTGGTCACCCTGACAGCGTCTTTGCCCAAGGGAATCTTTGTGTCGATTCACGCTTGGCCCTGGGCGGTCAGCGGCCGTCATTCACACACCTGAGGACCTGAGGAGCAGTTGGAGCTGGAGGAGGTGGCATCTCGTTTGACAGACGGCCGCCACGCCGCCACCCCTGTCTCTCCATCTCGAAAAAACATCTCAAGATTCAGGCTACAGGCTACCACCGCTAGTGAACGCCCTGTCTCGCTGGGGAGCTGGGGAGGTCTGTCGCCTAGTCTTCTCTACACTTAGAGTGTGTGCCTAGAGAGAGAATCCTACATGTGAAACACAGGAACACCGTGTTTCTACAACAGCCAAAAACAGCCGTATTTCGCCGTGTTTCAAACCTCTTGAGGCTTGAGGCGCAACACAGAGGAAACACAGAGGCGCGCGCGTGCGCGGCCGGCGTTGGGGTTGGCGGTGGCGCGCATGGTGGTGGGGGGAGGGGGGGCGATCGCGGCCGCAGAGGCGCAGAGACGCAGGGGGCACCGAGCGCTACCAAGCCAGCGAGCGCGTGGCGGAGTGGCGGAGTGGCAAAAAAAGAGTATAAAGTATAAAGTAAAAGTAAAAGTAGAAAGTAGTACAAAAAAGTACATTTGCGAGTCCGCGAGCCAAGAGCCCCGGCATCTGTGTTTCCCACTGTCCACTGTTTTTCACTGTGTTTCTTCAATGGCCAAACACCAAACACAGACTGTTTTTGCTGTGTTTGGAAGCAGCCCCCACTGTGTTTCACGTGTAGGGAGAGAATGTGCGCTGTGCACTGTGCACTCAGCCTAGCTGAGAAACGCCCTATCTCCTAGAGAAGACGATCGGCGGTGCCGTTGGGATGGCGGTGGGTCGGAGGCTCGGCAGTCGCCTTGCCGCCTAATAAGGGCTGCTAAGCGTGAAGCAAGGCTAGAGGCAACTAACTATAGCCTAACTAAGGTGTAAGGTGGCCTAAGGCGGTGATGATCGGGGATGGTGGTGGGTGTCGTTGAGAGAGAGAGAGAGAGAGAGAGAGAGAGAGAGAGAGAGAGAGAGAGAGAGAGAGAGAGAGAGAGAGAGAGAGAGAGAGAGAGAGAGAGAGAGAGAGAGAGAGAGAGAGAGAGAGAGAGAGAGAGAGAGAGAGAGAGAGAGAGAGAGAGAGAGAGAGAGAGAGAGAGAGAGAGAGAGAGAGAGAGAGAGAGAGAGAGAGGAGAGAGAGAGAAAAAAAAAACATCTGAAGATTCAGGGCTACACACCTACTGTCTACTGTGCTTTCCAGCTCTATTCCCATCGCCCTTATCTCCCCTCCCTCCACCTCCTCGCCTGCCCCCCTTCTTTCCTTTTTCTTTGGTTTCCGGGGTCCGACCTCTGTGCACTACATGAGGTCTGGTTTGGAGCGTGGGGTCTGGGCGGGCCTGTTGGTCTTGCTCTCGCGTGTGTCTTGTCTTCCCGGTCGTGTTTAGGTGGTTGAATCCCGTCCGGGTCGCGTTGCCTCTAGTAGTGTCTTCTCTTATCGGTTTCCTAAGTGATTCATTCATCCTCTTCACCTTGCTCCCCGGTCTCTTGGACAGCGTGCTCGATTCCCAGTTTGGCGGCTAGCTTGGCCAGCTCCTCGCTGGGTTTGAGCCTGCCTTTGTCGCTTATGTGAAATGCGGGTCTTAGTTCGCCTAGGTCAAACCTTTTTTTGGGTTGTCTACCCATGCCCGCTTGGGCTGTTCTCGCCGAGTCGGTTTCGTACGCGAATAATAGAGCTTTACACAAAACGGTGTATCTTTCTATTGTTCTTATCAGAATTGATTCTTCCGAGAAAACTATGTTATCATAGTGGATTCTATAGAAGTCTGTTATGATGTATCTCCATGCCAACATATATAGAGTGCACAGCGCTTTTGGGGCGTCGCCCTTCGGGTATATAAAAAGGTTGTCTATGATGGTGTCTTCCCTGCTCCGTTCAGCTCTTGGTGTGAATCTCGCGATCTTATTCAGCGCGTCCAGTATTTTGGTTATCCCTGTACACTCACCTAGGTGTGTCGAGGATTCGTTCGCCGCTCCGCATATGCGACAGGTGTTGGCTCTATCGGGGAATCGGTTGTACGTGCCCACTCGCCTATGCGTTATGTGTTTGAAATGTAGGTGTGTGTCTCTCGCCGTCACCATAGGGGACGTGTATAGCTGTGCTAGGTGCGCCCACGTGTTCTCTGGTATTTGGAGTTTCTCCTCCCATTTGGTCGGCCCCGCGAGGCGTTTGCGCTTGCGACTCGCCTTCTGGAGGGCTGCGGTGAGCTGTGCTACTCCCGTGCCGTCGAGCGGCGTCTTGCCGTCCAGGGTGTTTTCGTCTGCGAGTGGGTACTCAAGTCTCTTATTAGATTTGTATCCTTCTCCCCATCGCGCTGGCGAGGATGGGTCGAGGTTTGGTGGGGCACTAGTTCTCTCTCCGATAATTGGCGTGCCGGTGTACGAGAGTTCCGCCTCGTACCATGTGCCTTTGATGTTTATGTAGTATTCTCCATCCTGTGTTATGCGCAGTTCTGGGGGCGGTTCCTTCGGGTCCATTAGTTCTCTAGCGGCCCGTCCAGGAGGTGTGTCCCCCCTCGTCTCTGTCTCTGTATCCTCTAGTGACGATACTGTCAGTTGTGCATGGTTTACTAGCGTGTCCCATGATGCTAAGAAATTATCTTTTGGGATATATTCCCCTTTAAATTGTATATAAGTGTCGTTGCTTTTTAGGTATTGCGCGCATTCTTCCACGCTGTACGGCGTAGTCGCCTCGAAATCTTTGAAGACGTTATGAATGGCGTTGCATTCGAGCTTGTTCCATAGTTTTTCCCATGTTGGGTTGAGTTTGGGTCCCGGATGGGTCGGGCTGCCCCACATGGGCTGGGAGAGTAGCCCTTCTCTACTCGTTTTTAGGGGTGTGAGTTCTAGTTCGCGGATGTTGTTCAGCGCCTGCTTCCAGAACGCCGGAAGTTTGCTCGAGCCTGTTATGCCGTCGGTCATTTTGTTCGTTGGGATCGTCGATAGGACAGCCGCTCTTCCAAGGTTTGTGCGGCTGAACCAAGCATCCAATACTTGTTTCCATTGCGCTTGACGCGCATCTAGGTAGTTCAGTATCCATTTTGCTTGTAGCGCCTTAACGTGGTTGTCCCAGTCTAGTAGGCCCACTCCTAGGTGTGGCCCTCCTACGGAGTCGTTTCTCAGTGGGAGTTCTGGGTGTTTGATCCATTGCAACCTGCGCCCGGTGCGCGTGTTGGTCCACATTATTTTGTCTACGGCTCTCTTAACGGCCGTGTGGAACCACCTTGGGGCCGCTAGTGTTTGTAACCAGTACCTTGGAATAGAGTAAATTAAGAAGTTGGCTACTTTTGTTTTGCCATGTATTGATAAGTTGTTCGTGAATGCCATGTATATAGTGGCCTTCTTTTCTATTTTGTCGACTAGCCTCCGCCAAAAGCCCTTAGTGGCCAGCGCTCCTCCCAAGGGGACTCCCAATATGATTGCGCATTCATTTCCCTTTAGCCACTTGTATCTGCGAAAATTGGCGGGGGGCCGTTTTTTCTTAAGAGACCCCATCCTTAGCCCCTCGAATTTTTGGTCGTTAGGTTTGCCACACGAGGCCGCTGCATATCTTTCCACCCATCGGAGCGATCGTGCCAGGCTGCTGTAATCGGCCGCCAGGAGTTGAGTGTCGTCCGCGAATTGACTTATTTTTAATTCTGCTCCGTTTACTACGATGCCGTCTATGCTGTCGTCTTCGTTTATCACCCGGGTGAGGGCCTCCGCCGTTAGGAGGAAGGCTAGCGGTGATAGCGGGCAACCTTGGGGGACGCCGCTCGCCACATTAAACGGGAAGCTCCTGCCTCCGTTTGCCTTAATGTATCGGATGGGTTTCGCTTCCGAGTTTGTGAGGGCCCTCGCGTATCGGCGGAAGTCTTCTCCGAATTTGAGCTTTTCGAGGACAAGGCGGTAGAATTCCCAGTTCACTCTGTCGAAAGCTTTCTCCCAGTCGAGTGCTAGTAATAGTCCGGGCTCCCCCGTTTCGTCTAGGTATGCCTGAGTTAGTTGCAAAAGGTGGGTGGCCTCGCCTATTAGTCGTTTCGGGACGAATCCTAGTTGGTCTTTCGAGATTATGTTTCCAATCACCGTTTTTAGTCTGTTCGTAAGTATCCTAGCTAGTATCTTGTAGTCGCTCTGCAATAGGGTGATGGGCCTATAGTTCCTAGGGTCCCGCGTGTCGCCTTTTTTATATAGGAGTATTATGTCCCCTTCTCTCATGGATACACCCAGGTACCCCTGGCTCAGTGCCAGGTTCAAGACTCTTAAGAAGTCGTGTTTTACTAAGTCTATGAAGCTTTTATAGAATTCCGCTGGGAGCGCGTCCGGTCCCGCGCTTTTGCCGCTACCAACCTGCTCTATAGCGTTTTGAAGTTCCTCCATCGTGATTCTGCCTTCTATCGCGTTTCTGTCGTGGACGTTCATCGGGTTCTCTTCTAGTGCCTCCTCCAGCTCGGGGTCTCTTACGTTGTCTCTCTCTTGGTAGAGCCATACGTAGTATTTTCGCAGCTCTCTGCGTATCTCCTCGTCGTCTGTGGTCGTGTGCCTCGAGACTGATTCCGGGGCGTTCCAGTCTTTTGTGATGTACATTTCCGGAATCGCACTGTTCGAGGTTCGAGATTGAAACCTCCGGAAGAACTCTTTCGTCATTCTTTCCTCGTGTTTGAGAGAGTCAAAGCTTTCTTTGGTTGTTGGTCTAGATGTTTTGCGGATTGTGTCTATCCTGTTGTTGAGCTCCCTCATCCTGTCGAGTTTCCTTGCGTCGGGCTCTCCGTCGTTTAGCTCGATCCCTAGTAGGGCAAGTTCGTCTAGCGCTTTGGCTATCTGTTGGTGTTCCTTACCTTGCCTCGTTGCCCATAGGAGGTACGTCGCTACCGCCCTCTTGGCGTTACCCCAGGCGTCTTCGACGTTCTCTTCTTGAGTTTCCGGGTTAATGTGGCTCCTCCATAAGTGTGTTACCACCCTTCGGGTGTCTTGCGCGGCGAAAAGCTCGCTGTCTATGCGCACGTCGTACGTTCTCCCCGATTTATATCCGACCATTTCGAATGTGCCTATGATTGGTAGGTGGTCCGAGGCGCCTTTCCCCGTGAAGAGTGCCGGGTGAGGGCCTATCGTTTGCCAGTTGATGTTAGAGTGTGTTATTGGCGTGTATATCCTATCTATCCGTGTGTGTACGGTCCCCGAGAGACGTGTGAAGCCTCCTAGTTCGCTTCCGTTAACCAGTTTGTATGCGTCGATCAGCCCTATCTCGTTCATAGCGCTTCTTAGTCTGGGCCCGTGGGCGTTCACGTATCCTTCCTGGCCTTCTTGTTTCCTCGTGTCTGTTTCCGTATTTTCTACGCAGTTAAAATCGCCTCCTAAGAGGGTATCGTGTTCGCGTCCCAGGGGGCATGCCCTCAGCGCTTCTATTTGAGTAGCTCTTAAGTTAGGTACGGCGCTCAGATATACTGATATTAATTCCAATTCTTTAGAGTCTATTAAGCATTTAACTCGGAGGCACCTTCCCTCTATCAACGTTTCAGCTGTGTCCGGGATCAGTCTAACTCTTGGGGAGGAATCGCGTACCGCTATGCCTACCCCACTCGCCGGGTCGGATGCGTTGGCCGGTGCGTGCACCATGTGCCAACCCATGGCCTTGGCGGTCATGCATGTTCGGTGGTGTCTACCGTCGGCGTAGGCGTGTAGCTCTTGGAGGAGTAGGATGTCTATCCTCGCTTTCCTCGCTTGGGTGAGCACCGAACCTAAGGCGCCGTGTCCGGCGCCGTTCATGTTGTATGAGGCGATGGTAACCGGTCCTTCACCTGGGTATCCGAGTGTGGGGTTGAACGTGATTGCATAGGTGATAAGTGCGTTGGCTCGGCGCAAGGGGCGTGCTAGTTGCGCGTACTTGTGGAGGTAACGGCATTCGGCGCCTAAGGCGCAGAATCCGCCCTTTGGTTGTTTCCCGGGGGGTCCAGCGCTCGCGCGTGGGAACGCGCAGATTATCATGCACGCGCCGTCTTTCCACGCGCCCGGATACTCATGCGAGCGATTGCAAGCCTTGCCCACGATGTTCATGGGGCATTTCCCGTTTGGGCGCGGCTCGCCGCGGCCACTCGCCACTCGCTTCGGCGAGGAGAGATTAGCGCTCCTGGGCCCCTATCTCACGAGTGCCCCCCCCCCCCCCCCGCGTTGCTTTTACCCGAAAGGGGTTTCCCCCCAGCGTGGACTCGAGGAGAGGACGCGCTGGGGTGCGCGGGGTCGGTGCGTGCACTGGGGGGAGGACAAATATCGAGGGGAGGGGGCAGTGCCCCCACCCCCCGGTATCACTCGGACACCTGGCTCGTCAGGCATGGCGGGATTCCGGGACGGAAAAGTTGTGTCCAATTAGCTAGTGGGGTTGGCTAGGATATAACATTGATTATTTTATTTTATTTATTTAGGGACCTAGACATACGGCCCTCGTTTCTCACGCGCGAAGGCGTCATGCCGCCTTGGCTGAAGAAGAAGCTGAGGCGGAGATGCGAGCGCAGGTGCAGGTGCGAAGCCGCAGGCGGAAGACGGAGGAGGTGGCGGTGGCCAGACTGTGGGGCGCCAAGCAGCTGTAGTAGCCTATCCCCTATGTTTATGAGAGTGAGTGTGAGTGCCATTACTTGTTCCTATAATACAATTAACAATCGTATTGACCAGTACAACTTTGAACTTTGGCAATGACAATGTAGCTGTTTATGGTCTCCGGCTGGGATTTATGATCTCCGGCTGAGGCTCGTTTGCCGCTTTGGCAGCCCTTTCCGCTTTCCGCCGCCTTTGGCCTTTGCCTCAGCCTCGTTCACCTCGGGCCTCGGGCTCCAGCGCTCCAGCTGCCCGCTCCGGCTCCTCGAGGACGTGCTCGAGTTGGCGACGCACAGCCGTTCGTTCTGTCACCGCGGGCACGGGAAACGCCCACCCGTGGAGAGATGGCCGATTGCTTGTCGACGGATCGGTTGATACGGGCCGACCTCCGACCTCCGCGACGGGGCGACGGCACGCTCCCACTCGACAAGCTGTACGCCACCTTGCGGCCTGGGCCTGAGGCCTGAGGTCTTCTCCGGCGGTGTCGCCATGGCGCCCAAGAGTGCCCCCCCCCCCCCCCCCCCCGCCCCCCGCCCTCTCCCTCCCCTCGCGAGGGCGCGAGGCTTTGGGACCCCACTTCTCCATCCCCTCCCTTCAGCTTTCACTTTTCAGGATTTGAAATCTTGATCTTGAGAAAAACGTGCATTTTTGAGCTTGGGAACGTGGCCTTTGCAAATTGCAAAACCCCTTAACTATTGACTAGTAAGAGATAAAAGTAGGTTGTCCATGTGTCCGAGGCCTAGATGGGAAATACGGAGCTGGGGCCTGCAAATACAGCCAAATACATATATGTAGTTGGCCTCTGGCCAAATACATTTCAAATACATTCGAGGCCTACAACCCAGGACACGCTTCAAATACAGCCAAATACATATGTATTTGGCCAAATATGGTAAATACGTATTTCCCATCTAGGGTCCGAGGAGGTGGAGGCGGGGAGTCGAGACTCCTAGTGTGTTGGTCCCAGACACTGGTTAGTTGGTGATCCCCAGACCCAGAAATCTCCTTTCCCTCTTCAGAGACTCTTCAGTATTTCAGTCGTCGCGCCGGCGGCCGAGATCGAGATGGCGCTCTCGCTGCTGACCCAGGGTCTGGCGCTGCAGGCGGGAGGATTGCGTGGGTGGCCGGTTGCGCTGGGTGCGTGGAGAGGGTTGGCGCCACAACCGCCCAGCTTGCGCACCCCGCTCCGTCTTCTCTGCCGCGCGCCGCCCCCAATGCCTCCGTACCTGATCGAGATGCAAGAGGAGCTCGAGGCGGGGGAGGCACAACTGTTCGATGTGCGCGAGCCGGGCGAGTACGCGGCGGGGTCGCTCTCTCAGGCAGCGCTTGTACCGCTTTCTGAGCTGCAGGAGGGCATCGCACCACCCTTCGATCGCACTAAGTTGACCTACATTCATTGTGCTGCTGGGGTGCGCGTGAGGTATGCCAAGCCGATGTTGGAGTAAGTCGCCACCGTAGACACTCGCCTGCGCGCCTGCGTGTCGGGTAGAAGGGCTGGATATGTCGGCTAATGGAGCATATGGTGCAGTCTTGGGCTACACCCATCATCAGAGCGAGCGCACGGTACCCGCTAGCCTCACCAAGACATGAGCTAGGTGCCGAACTACTACTGATGCACATGCACCACCCATGTTGACTACATGCAGGGCGATGGGGTTTGAGCGCGTTGTTGCCCTCAATGAAGGCTTCGCCACGCTTGCAAATCTGGGATTTCCAACGAAGTAGGTCTAACGAACGCTTGTCCGCATGCATGGTCTTGCGCGGCGACTTGTGCTGTCGGTCATTCCATCGCCTATGAAAGCAGAAATGGAGTGAAAGTTCGGCCTCAACTCCAAGTACTCGTACGATGAACATGTGAATACGAAGGCAACGTAAGACCTCGCTGCTTTCTTTCTAGGATGGGCGCCATCGAGTTTCGATAATAAATCCTCGATGTCCTGAGAGAGGAGCGTGCCGTTCATGCTGTAAGGAACATCGTTGGCTTCTTTGTCCTACCTAGGGCACAGCCAACAGTCAGTCACGCAACAGATGTTCCTGTGAACGATGATCTCACCTCGTTCTGATGAGAGCAATTCAATGGGAAGATTGGAGCACTAAGTGATGCACGAAACATGAAGTGTCCAACAGTTGCAAGTAGTAGCCCGAGATCGCCATTGTTGGTGTGAAAGTCGTCAAGTCGATGTCTAGATTGATTGGCAGGTTGGAAGTTGGTGAATTGAGGGTACGAAGGGAACGAATGGGAGAGGCCATTTACAGGGTCTGTCGCCGCTAAGGTGTGAAACAAGCCAAAATCTTCATATGAAAGCGTGCAACGGCAGCGCGCCAGCGGCCAACGGCTTATCGCCTATAATTTGGTTGTGGCCGGGTGGCGGGTGGGCTTGTGAGCTGTGAGTACAGCTATCTTTGAAAAGATAGGGTCATGGAGCGCGCGCCGCTCCACTCCCCTCCTGCTGCCAGGCGCGCCGCGCTGACCGATCGACACCATACTCGACGCCGCGTCGCCAAAGAGGCTGCGAGCAGGCGCCCCGGCGCCACTAGAGGTGGGGTATATTTGGGCTAAAGCAAAATAAAATTGGTACATCGGAAGGAAAAAAAATCTTGAAGGTGCCCGCTATGCTACTACTGACTCACACCCCTTCGGTATCTCACTCGCCATCGCCTATACCCCACACTCGCATCCCCGCTCCCGCTACCCCCCCTACGGGGGGTGGACCCGCGTGCACTACGACGGGCCAGGCGGGTGGGGGGCGGGCTGGGGCAGGCCGGCAGGCCTGTCAAAAACAAAAAAAATCAATCTTGAAAAAGCCCGCTATCCTAGTTCAAGTTCACCCTTCCCTGGGCTCTCGAGTCCATCGCCCTCGCCTCATTCGTTTTCTCCTTCCCGCTCCTCCCCTCATTCCTTGTTCTTCGGTTTCGGGGGGTCGGCCCATGTGCACTACCTTGGGCCTAGCGTTGGGAGGGGGGTGAGACGGCCTTTTGTGGCTTTTTTGGTTCGCGGCGCATCCGTATGCGCCGCATTGTGAGGGCCCAGCCCTATGGCTTCCCTCATGGTGGTATGCATTCCCGGGCGTTACGCCTCTTGCGCCCCCCCCCCCCCCACTTCTCATAGCTCATAGTGAAGGTACAAGGTACGAAGAGCAGTGAAGAGTGAAGAGAGAGCAAAACTTCTTAATAATCTCTCTCGCCGCGCGCGACCTTGCACGTCTAGTCTGCAGCCACGCCCGCATCCCTTATCACTCCCTCCACCTGCCTTGCGGCCCGTCCCCTCGTACTCTACTTAGGGGCTCGGTGTACGGGGTTTCCGGTAACAGGCGGCGTGAACTGATCACCGATGGTCTAGTCCTACACTCCCTCCTGCGCCATCGGGCTATCGGCTGTTTCGTCTTTCCTTTTTGTTTGTCAATGTACCAGATTTTTGGGGCCTCATTGGTTTCGGGGCGGTGGATCGGGTAGGTCGGGGATGGGAGGCCGTGCTGCAGTTACGCGAGGCTGTTCCCGCCTTCCCGCCATGCCTAGCGCTTGTGATACCGGGGCCAATTTCGTGCTCATCAGCCGAGGGCGTCTCTGTCGCCCGTTATAAATAACATCTCATAGTGAAGAGGAAGAGGAAGCCTATCTCCCAATCCCAGCACAAGTGCATGGACATGCGCCGCGCGGCCGCTGCCACTCACTAGACACTAGCGGCTGCAAACACAAGTACGCAACCCCAGCCAAGCAAGGAGAGACGGCAAATCCCAACGCTTCCACAAGAACAAGAACCCGAAAGCATGTGCGCCGGCACCTTAGATGTAAATGTGTGGTGATGTCGGTGTCGGACGTTCTCCGCTACACGTTGATTGCACGTCTGGGGCTGATTTCAGAAGTATGCTCGTCTCATCGACCCAATGTGCGGAAATCGCACCGCCGCCGCTCCGTGCACACTCTATTTCTATTTGTGTTGCAAGTGAGCGCCTTGCCGTTACGTCTCGTAGATGACCTTACGGATGACCCTACAGATATTGTACCAAACACAGACGGCACCGCTCTTGTCCTAGATGGCATTGATCCCGATTTTTGTTTCGTGCTCTTCAATGGAGCGGAACAGCTCCTTGAAATTTCCCTTCCCAAAGCCGCCACATCCAGGCCTCTGTTCCACTTTGGCTTTGGTTTCGGGGTCACGATCGCAGCCAACGCGCTGTTTCAATGAGCATGGCGGAAGAGGCAATAGAGGTGAGAGGCACTGGGTACGACGTGTGGATGAGGGGCGAACAGGTATCGGTGCAATGCGTAGGTATGCATGCAAGTAGGTGGGTGCGTTTTAGCGAGGAGGCGTCGGTCTCGCCAACCACAGCATCCCGCCGGCGAGTAAGTAAGGGTGAGAGACAAGCAGCCATCGATGCATCGTGCGGGCATGCAGCGCGCGGATGCGTGCGTCTCAGCGAAGCAGTCGATAGGGAGCCAATGGCAGCTTCGTGATGAGCAATACGGCGCGCCGAGTGGGATTATAGCGAGGGGAGGGCGCTCCAGGCAAAGTCACACCTGAATAATCTCTAGGAAGAGCGTCGCGCGGTCGCCGATTGGCTTGGTAAAGATCTGAAGTAGTACACCCTCACGATCGCGATCGGCCAGAATGCCCAGCTCAGAGCATACTGCCACTTGTTCTTCACTCAGCACGTCCTCACCGAGCCGTTGGCGCAACGTGGCATAGTACTCATCACGTGGGCGCTCCATGAGCTCGAAGCCGCCGCGCGCGTCGCGCATCGCGCGTACCGTCGAGAAGATATCCGACGTCTTAAGCGCCACGTGCTGCACGCCTGAGGCAGCAAGTGGAAATCTGTGTGAGCGCCCAGGACGAGCGATAGGGCTCATAGCGGCTGCTCCAAGCACACTCACCGGGGCCACGGTGTTGCTCGAGGTATGTCTGAATTTGCGACTTCCGCTTTCCTCCGGTTGTCGGCTCGTTGACGGGAAGAAGCACGGCCTCGTTGTCCGAGGCGAGCACGACCGAGTTAAGCCCAGAGTCGACCGTTCCAACATCTTCCGCCGTGAACTCAGCAAACTCGTGGAAGCCTGTGATTGACTGGAGGTATGTCTGCGCTGCGCTCATGTTTGCCACGTTGCCCACCACGTGATCAAACCGCTCCAAGCCAAAGGTGGGCGGGATAGGCTCGTCCTGCCGACCGACGCGCCTGTAGCCCGGAAGGAAGGCGAGCGAGTGCTCTTCTATTGCACGTCCAGACACCATTCTGAGCACACAGTCCGAGCCCGGGTACATTTGCACCTCGGCGATGACACAGTCTCCTGCGGCCGAAGTTCGCGGCGCTGCCTTGGCGATGGCCCCCTGAGCGACGGCAATGCTGAAGGCGCGCGCGGCGTCGGCCACGTGTATGCCCACAGCGTAGACAGACATGCCGTGCCTTTCGACAAACGCCACCATCTCGTTTGGGCTGAGGTTCGGGTTGGGAAGCGCCTGCTCTGCCTCTGCCTGAGCGAGCGACTCCGTGCGATGCTCTGTCTGTGCGGACGGAGTGTGGGTGTACGGCGCGGTGAAGGCGAAGAGGCATCGTCCGCTGCGGACCACGCGCGATGCGTACGTGTGGTTCCCCGTGCCCATGTCTGAGCGCGCCCACTCTGCAGCTCCAAGCGCGGCCGCGAGCCTCCCTGCGGCAGAGGAGGCGTCGGAGCAGAGCAGCTCGATGTGGTGGAAGGAGAGGACGGGGAAGCGGTCGGAGATGGGTGGAGAGCCGTCAGACAGCTCGGCGTGCGCGAGATTGGGCATTTGGGGGAGAGGAGGAAGCTAGAGGAAGTTGGAGGGGGGGAGGGGGGGAGGGGGGGAGGGAGGAGGGAATCCGTCCAATCCCTCTCTCTCTCTCTCTCATTCTCTCTCTCTTCCTCATTCATCCGGCTGTTCTCTTCTCCTTTTAGTCAACCCTCGCGTCTCCTGTCCGTCCTCGTCAGCATCTCGTTGCCCTCTTAGCTTGTGAAGGAAACACGTTTTCTTTAAAGCGTGGAGAGGGGGGGAAGGGGCTCTCAGAGGAGGAGGGGAGAGAGGAGGAGGAGGGCGCCAAGAAGGAAGAGGAAGAGGGCCCGAGAGAGGGATGAGCAGCGGGAGAAACGTGGAGGAATGGCCTCTCCCCCCCTCTCTCTCTCTCCCTCTCGTCTCTCCCTCCTCTCGTCTCCCTCTCTCTCCCTCTAGTCTCTCCTCCCCCCCCCCCCCCCCCTCTCTCTTGTATTCTCTTCTCTCTCCTCACCCTCTCTCTCCCTTCTTCCTTCCCCCCTTGGCTCTCCTTTCCCTCCGTCCAGTTCGTCAGCCGCGCGTGCGGCGTCGCCGTGCGCGGTCGACGAGCCCCCCGCCCCCGCCCCGCCCCGCCCCGCCCCGCCCCGCCCCGCCTCTCTCTCTCTCCCTCCCCCCCCCCCCCCCCTTCTCGCGGCGTCCCATGAGAGGGCCAACGGCGGGCGGAGCCTCCGGCGGCCTGGGCGGCGGCGAGGGGGGGAAGGGGGGGCGGCGGCGGAGCAACGGCTCCTCCGCTCCGAGCGGCCGGATGGATGGGACGAGGCATCCCCACGCGCGCGCACGCCGGCCACCACAAACGACAAGGGCAAGGGATCCGCGGCAACGTGGCGGGTGAAGGTTGTTGTTGGGTGTGGGAGTTGGGTGGTCGGATGGTGGACGGTCTCGGCCAGACTCACAATCGCAATACTCACAATCGCAATCGCAATCAAGAAGGGAGCAGCGAGAATCGAGACTGAGCACAATGTGCAATGGACGGCGAAGAATCGCGGTCACTATCATCACACCATCACACACCTTCATTTTCCTTGCTAGTGTCTGCTCTTTCCGGTCCCGGTGTACTTTATGTGACGAGTATTGCAACGCAGTTTCGTTCTCCTCTAGTCTACAACTGTTTGGTTTTCCGCAGGTGGCTGCTCGCGGACGGCGGACAGCTAGAGCTCGCTGCTAGCTGCACGCTGCACGTTCCTTTATATTCACACTCATCATTCATTTGTTCATGGCTAGCGACTATGCATGTGTGAAGGAGTAGCGCCTATTTACCGTCTGAATGTCTGAATACAGCGAGACGGGAAGAAGAAGGCGAGGTCAGAGAGGGAGAACGAAAATAGCTCTGAGTATTCCTAGGAGTACATGAGACTCTCAGGCGGGGAGAGAAGAAGAGAAGAACCGAGCAGCGACCGAGAGCGAGCGAGAGAGGAGGGGACGAGCAGCTGGTGACGAGACGTGATGAAAAGAAAGGGGAGAAGAGAGAAGAAAGGGAGGGAAGTATCTTGAACAAGGCGTGACCAGCGCCCCTTGCTCGCTGGCCGCTCTCGCCCTCACACCCGGCCGGCCGCCCTTTCTACCCGTCTCTCTTCCCCCCCCCCCCACCCCCCACCCCCCACCCACCCACCCACCCACCCACGCGTTTGCGGTCGTGGCAGCGCCCACGTCTGTAGGAGAGCAAGCCTCCTCCTCCCTCCCCTCCCCTCCCCCCCCCCCCCCCGGGCCCCATCAGAGCACGAGTCAGAGCCCCGATGGCCGAGTCGGAGCTCTCTGGATTCGGCAGCCACCTGCTGAGTGAAGCCGTCGCAGGCGCCGTCCCTCGAACACAGAACTCACCCCAGGTCGCGCCGTACGGGCTATATGCGGAGCAGCTCTCGGGCACCGCCTTTACGTGCCCGCGTGCAACCAACCAGCGCTCGTGGCTCTACCGCATTGCGCCATCCGTCGGCAATGGTCCCTCGCATCCGGTAAGCACCCGCATGCAGGCCGACTTCACAGGTGATGCCGCGCGGACAGACCCTGATCCGAGGCGCTGGCGGCCGCTGCCGCTTCCGGCCGCTGATGAGTCGGTCCATTTTGTCCAGGGACTCGTCACCATGTGTGGCGCAGGCAGCCCTGCCTCTAAAGATGGTGTCGCAATCCACATGTATGCGCTAAATGCACCGATGGTCGACAGCGCTTTCAACAATTCAGATGGAGACTTCCTAATCGTACCCCAGTGGGGCGACCTCGCCATAACCACGGAGTTTGGTAAGATGACGCTTGCGCCGCGCGAAGTCTGCGTGATCCCACGCAACGTGCGCTTCGCAGTCAGCCCAGCTGGGGGTCCAAGCGAAGCTCGGCATGGTTGCCGTGGTTACGTGCTCGAGGTGTTTGGCGGCCACTTCCGCCTCCCCGACCTTGGCCCCATCGGCGCCAATGGCCTCGCTGAGCCGCGGGACTTCCTGCACCCGCGCGCGTGGTACGAAGATCGCGCATGCGCCTTCACGCTCTACACAAAATTGCTAGGCGAGCTCTTCGAAGCGAGCCGCTCGCACTCGGTGTTCGACGTTGTGGGCTGGCATGGCAACTATGTGCCGTACAAGTACTGCCTCGATCGCTTTCACCCGGTGAACAGTGTGCGTGTAGACCACCCTGATCCGTCCATCTTCACTGTGTTGACCGTGCCGACCAACGAGCCCGGCGTCGCTGCTGCCGACTTTGTCATCTTCCCGCCGCGCATAATGTGCGCGGAGCACACCTTCCGCCCGCCATACTTCCACCGTAACTGCATGTCCGAATTCATGGGGCTCATTGATGGCAGCTATGACGCCAAGAAAGGCGGCAAGGGCGGCTTCGAGCCCGGCGGTGCCTCCTTGCATGGCGTGGGCACGCCCCATGGTCCCGACGTGGCATCCTTCGAGGCGGCAACCAAGGCGGACACCACCGTTGCAGTTAAGTTTGACGGCGGCATGGCCTTCATGTTTGAGACGTCCGCAATCCTTCGTCTCACGCACCATGCGACCAATCCGACGTCGGGGTGCCAACCAGATCGAGAGTATGCCGAGTGCTGGGACGGGCTTCCGCGCCTCTTCTCGCGCGCTCTTGTTGAATCGAAAAATACGTGATTGAGCGAGCGCACGAGTGTCGGTTACACATTTTCACTACCCCTCGCCGCATGGAGCTCGCTACCGACAGAAGTCCGTCGAGGATCGAGACTCTGTCGTTCTCTTCTACAACGTTCCCGTCGCCGTCCTTCGGCGAGTCGTTGAGGGTATTGGGAGCAAGGTATGGAGTGGCGCACTATAGGAAACCACGAGCGGTAGTTTGCTTCTCGGCAGGAGGCTACTTGCACAACGCAACAGCAAAATATGATGCATGCTGGGACTGGCGATGTATGACATGATGATGCATGGATGATGTAGAGGATAATGGACAACAGGGGATGTATGCAACCCCCCCCCCCCCCTCCCCAGCGAACGCGGTGAGGGGAGGAGGCTGACCAAAATAGCAAAGAGCAAAGTCGTTTGAGCACGAGGAACCAAAAAAACCCTATTGTTATAGCTTTAGCGATGGAGCACGGAAAAACGATGATCAAATTTTTAGCGATGGAGCACGCGCCGATGGCTCCCCTCTCCCGCAACCCCCATACAGCCACGACGCGCAGGCCCAAGCCGCCGGAGCCGCCAAGCGTTGCGCAGGCCGCTGCCCTCGCCGACCGCGACATCGATATGCTCCTATGCCCCAGCCTCCCTCGCCCGTCCAACCCTCGCAGAGGCTCGAGGCTGAGAACATGCAAAGTCCTTGTCGCATCCGCGATCGACCTCCATGTAAAAAAAATATCTGAAGTTTCTGGGCTACACACCTAATAGTCGCTCGGTACTTGTTACCGTTCCGCCGCCAACGCATCCGCGATCGGCTCTGTACTTTTATAATGACTGACCGACCGGCTGACCCGCCCTCTTTCGCATGAGAACACCCCTTCCCGCCGCGTTTCCTCTTGGCTGTCTCGCCTGCTTTGCACGTTTGTCTCGCCTTGCACAATGCCGTATCGCTTGAGTCCCTCCTTGCTGCTGCCTGGCGTTGGTCCCGTTCGCTTCCCTCTCCCCCGCGCTAGCCCTCGTCCTCGTTGTAGGTGTTCCCCGCTAAGGGGGCTTTCCCCAGCGCAGGGTCAGGGGCTACTCTCGTTCATCAGCGTTTTCATTTAATACTACACGATTCCCTCCTTATCTTCTACTCATTCTTCGAGCGTAATTGTTGATTCGTTGTCGGATGGTCCGTCGCATCGTTTGTCGTTTGCCTTTGCCCTTTGCCATGCTATCATATCGACCTAGCGGCCAGGGTGTATATACGGTCTATTTTGTTGTGGATAGTGTTGTTTAATCTAGTGAAGCCCCCTTCCCCTTCCTTGCGGCCATTTGTTAGCATGTAGGCGTCGATGAAGCCGAGTTCTTGCCTCTCTCTCTTGCGCATCGCGTCGCGGAATTTGGCTCCTCCTACGCTGCCGTAGGTGGCATCGTCTTGGTGCGTTCTAGTGTCGCGCAGGGTGCCTTCAACGCAGTTGCACCTTCAAGAATGTTTTTATCCACTATTGGCACAGCGCTTACATAGCGCATGCAATCAGGCAAAATATACACAGAGTTTGCACCTATCAAGTATCAGTATCAAGAAAAGCATGCAGCATGCTACAACCGTCTAAAGACGGACGGGTAAAAGGTACGATGAGCTTTTGTGCTGCGACCACAACAAGAATAAGTTGTGCGGTTGCTCGGCTCATCGCCTTCCTTGCACCGCGACGACACCGCTCATATTGCCAAGGTGGCAAGCTGAATACCCATTCAGGTAGTGGCGAGCGCGCAATGCGCTGCCATCAACGAGAGCGATGAGTGCGGTGCAAGACGAGAAGTGTAGCAATGTTGGGCAAAGCATCAAAATTGCTTGCTGAACGGATTTAGAGATGACTCAGATTGTCCAAATGCACGTGGCGTGCGACCTATACCGCGACTTTCTGCCCGACGACCGCACGGTTGCTGTGTGGTCTTGGAAGCTTGGATAGGGGTGCGGCGTCATCCGGTATGTTCCGGTATTCGACAGGGCAAGCACTCGTTCAAATCTCACCTTTGAGCGGTCCATTTGCTCAAATTAAAAACGGTGCTCCTTTACAAGAGGGAGAAGGAACCGCTCTTCCCGGAACGTAGATTGCATGCTCGGGCGACTTCTATGCTCCCAACAATGAGGCTCAGTCACACCATCTTGAGAGGCGGGCAAACAGGCAGGTTCAGCGCGCTCGCTGGGGGACCTCTCGCCCAGTCTTGCTCACACGGACGCTCCATGTCCGCGCCGACGCGTCTTTGCGGATACCATCGAGGCTCAGTGTCTCCCCCTTCCTAGATGCATCAAGCCCATTCCAGAAGATTGCACATGCGTCGAGCATCTCGTTGGCTGCGGCTACAAACTTGTCCTCGTCTTCAATTAGCCCTTCGGCGACGGCCTCCTCCAGCTCGTCCATAGTGTGAGCCGCATGCTGCGCCTCTAGCATCTGATGAAAGCGCCAGAAGCCCATCGGGTACTTCTTCTGCCCATCGGGCAGCTTGGCGTTGAGCTTCTGGAAACCTTCGACGAGCTCATCCCAGAAGCCAGCGTTGGCCCAATGTTCAATCGCAAACGAGGCGCCAATGGAGATGGAGGGATCATCTGCGCCGTAGATGTCGAACAGCGCATCGCAAAAATGCAACGTCGCCGGTGAGCCATGCCGGCGTTTGCCGAGCTGATCGAAAGAGAGACCGAGAGATTCGCCCACGTCGCACAGCCATTCAAAATGAGCAGCGCGATGAGTGTAAGTGCCGCCCTCGATGGAGCCCTCGAGTGAGACGAAGTCGGGATTCATTTCGTTGCCGGCGGGTGCCGTGTCGGACTTTTTTCGCTTCGGCTTGAAGGCAACGCCAATCTCGTTGGCAAGAATCTCCTTGCCCTCACGTGCCCCCTAATCGCGCGGCGGGCGGCAGCCGTGCGTCATGGCGCTATTCGAATGTGCATTGGGTGAGTGCCCTGTGCTCGCCAGAGCATGTGCAGTGGGAGAGGGGTACGTAGCTCGATATACCTCGATTGTGGGCGAGTTGATAATCTTGTTGAGCTGTGCGAGGAGGAAGAGATTGGAGAAGACGGAGAACTGCACGACGAGCTCCCTCAGCTGCGCCTCGCTTGCCTCTCCCTCTGCAAACCAGGCAGTGTAAGAGTTGTGCTGCACGATCGGGTGGGTGGAGACGGTGGAGAGGGCCCTCTTTGCAATGGGGGAAGGGAGGGAGAGCGCGCCGGCGGTGGCGAAGAGAGGTGTGAGTGCGGTGAGGAGGCGCATGGTTGGAAGGGAGGGAGGGGGAAGGAGAGAGGGAGAGGGAAGCGGAGAAGGAAGAAGAGAGGGATGGGAGGGAGGAGATATGTTTGTGTGTTGGGGGGGGGAAGAGGGGAAAGGGGGAGGGGGTGGAGTGTGATGAGACGGGGAGAAGAGAGAGGCGGAGGAGGCCGAGGGGCAGTTAGTGGACGGATGGGAGAAGGGGTAGGGAGTAGATGTGTAGTGGTTTCACAAGGCTGACGAAGTCGAGGAGGCGAGACGCGAGCCGCGAGACGGGGGATGAGAGAGAGAGAGAGAGAGAGAGAGAGAGAGAGAGAGAGAGAGAGAGAGAGAGAGAGAGAGAGAGAGAGAGAGAGAGAGGAGAGAGAGAGAAGTCAGTACTCACCCTCTAGCAACGCGAGAGGGGGAGAGGGAAGGAGGGGGAGAGAGCGGGGGGGGGGGGAGGGGAGAGTTCTGTATCAAAGTGTTGTGCTCGATCCGTCTCTATGGCCCGTCCTCCTCGGCCCCAAAACCGTAAAAAGAAACCTCCTTTTAGCCTCTCCGTCTGCCGTTTGCTCCTTTGTCCTCTCTCACACTCACACAGCTTTCTCCCGTCTTCTCGTATCTCCCTCTCTTCCTCTCTCTCCGTCCGTCCAGCATGTGCTGCGCCTTTCTCTCTTCTCTTCTCCCTCCTCGGCCTACTCTCTCTCCGTCTTCATCACGAAGGAATCCTGCATACCTCCGAGAACGGAGAGAAATGGCAGTGTCAGTGGAGGGGGAAAACGCAAATCTTGAAGCAAACAATGAAGGATACCTTCAGAATTCACAATTCGAAGTTTGAGGAAAAGCTCAAGAAACACGTTTTTCTCAAGATTTCAAATCCTGAAAAGTGAAAGCTGAAGGGAGTGGAGAAGTGGGGTCCCGGAGCCTCGCGCCCTCGCGAGGAGAGGGCGGGGCGGGGGCACGCTCGGCCGCCATGGCGACACCGCCGGAGAAGACCTCAGGCCGCAAGGTGGCGTACAGCCTGTCGAGTGGGAGCATGCCGTCGCGAAGGTCGGCCCGTATCAACCGATCCGTCGACGAGCATGAGCCCATCTCTCCACGGTTGGGCGTCTCCCGTGCCCGCGGTGGCAAAACGGCTGTGCGTCGCCAACTCGAGAACGTCCTCGAGGAGCCGCAGCCCGAGGCGAACGAGGCTGAGGCAAAGGCGGCGGAAAGGGCAGCCAAGGCGGCAAAAAGGCGGGAGGAGAACAAAGAGGCGGCTGATGGTAGCGATGATGATGTGCTGGAGAGGGCCTACCGCTACGAGGTGAATGAGTGCAATGAGATGTTGCGTAAACGATGTGCCCCCACATACGAATGCAACGGTGCGCGTGGTGTAGAGGTTCGCGCGTGCCCGCTGCCGCAAGGAGGGCGCATGCAGCACACTCCACACCAAGCTCGACTCCAAGCGGGCTGTCACACCACACCTCACGCAAGCGCAAAGGCTGTGGCAGCACTGCTTGTGCCACACGCATGCGCAGGCAGCCGAACGGTGGGCAACGAACGAGGCGGCATTACCGAGAGCGACGGCGACAAGTGCAAGCATGGGGGTACCAAGAGCGGAGAAGGAGGTGATCCATGTATTGGAGCCCAAGTCCCACGGCCAAGTCCATGTGCACATGTACCACAAGCACCACCGGATGGCGTCGATTTGACATCCCCACCAGCACCAGGCAACGCAACGGGAAAGGAGAAGATGTCGTCCGCGAAGAAGGTGCCCAAAAACCCTGAAACATTGCTCATCGTCGTCGAGACGGCAAAGCTCCATTCGTACGAAAAGATCCATTTCCGCGGAAAGCGAGTGCCGAAGACCCATGGCAAGAAGGGCGAGGCCATGGATAACATTCGGGCCGCTCTCAACACAGACCCATTGTTTCAGGTGTGCTCGTTGTTGTGTGTTATGCTCTCTCCCTCTCTCCCTTCCCCTCAAAAAAGCCCACCACCTTGTTTGCAGAACCGTGTGCCCACTGCTCAAACACTTGACCATTGGATCGACGAAGCCGTAGAAAAGCGCATCACAGAGGCTTGGCCAGGCTTCAGCTTCGAGCACACTGGTGACGGCGATGACCCGGAGACGCACGTACCTGCGGTGGCTGCAGATGATCCTCTCACAATGCACCTCGACCTCTACATCGTGGATGGCATCCTAGCTTGTCGCGATGGCAAGAGATCTGAGGAGAGCACCCGGCGCGACGAGGACATCGCAAGGGATTTGGAGGAGGAGATGATGAACGGCGGCACAACGAGCGCCGGGTCACAGTACAATCGTGCGGGGCGAAAGCGGAAGCAAGTGCAGCGTGCCAGCCATGCCGACGCCGACGAAGATGAAGACTTCGATACGTGCTTTGGGGAGCCTTTGGACGTTGACAACGAAGACGCGGCTAGCATAGCTTCGAAGCTTTCGACCTCAGGTAAGTTGAAGAAGAAGGACAGGGACGAGCGCTTCACGGAGGCCTTGTCTGGACTGGTAGCCGACTCGGCACAGCTTGCGGAAGCTGAGAAGGCACGGTACGAGGTGGAGCGTCATCGGCAAGTAGCAGAACAATCTCGCAACGAGGCAGAGAAGGAGCGCATCGCCTACGAGCGCGAGAAGCTGAAGCACGACGAGCGCATGCAACAGCAACAACTCGACGTCCAACGACAGCAAGCGGATGCCATGAAAGAAATGCTCAAGGAATCTCAACAACAAGCACGCGCCTCGCAAGAGTCGAACATGAAATTCATGGAAAGTGTTTTAGCTATGCAAATGAAAATGATGGAGAAACTTGCCAAGTAACTAACGGCCACCGCCGCTGCTGACGAAGTGGTTTTCGTGTCGGGTTCCTTGCTCCGTAGTACGTCGCCTTACATTTATTTATACGTTGGAAGTCCGCACGTGCTTCGTGCGAGGCGCACGCAGCACACTCATCTCTCTCTCTCTCTCTCGCTCTCTCCCTCTCTCTCCCTCTCCTCTCCCTCCCTCTCTCTCTCCTCTCTCTCTCTCTCTCTCTCTCCTCTCTCTCTCTCTCTCTCTCTCTCTCTCTCTCTCTCCTCTCTCTCTCTCTCTCTCTCTCTCTCTCTCTCTCTCTCTCTCTCTCTCTCTCTCTCTCTCTCTCTCTCTCTCTCTCTCTCTCTCTCTCTCTCTCCCTCTCCTCCCTCCCTCTCTCTCTCTCTCTCTCCTCTCCTCCTCCCTCTCTCTCCCTCCCTCTCTCTCTCTCTCTCTCTCTCTCTCTCTCTCTCTCTCTCTCTCTCTCTCTCTCTCTCTCTCTCTCTCTCTCTCTCTCTCTCTCTCTCTCTCTCTCTTTCCCTCTCTCTCTCTCTCTCTCCCTCCCTCTCCCTCCCTCCCTCTCTCTCTCTCTCTCTCTCTCTCTCTCTCGCTCCCTCTCTCTCTCTCCCTCCCTCCGTCCCTCCCTCTCTCTCTCTCCCTCCCTCCGTCCCTCCCTCTCTCTCTCTCTCTCTCTCTCTCTCTCTCTCTCCCCCCCCCCCCCCCCCCCTCTCTCCCCCTCTCTCCCTCTCTCTCCCTCTCTCTCCCTCCCTCTCTCTCTCGCTCGCTCCCTCTCTCTCTCTCCCTCCCTCCCTCCCTCCCTCCCCCCCCCCCCTCTTTCCCTCTCTCTCTCTCTCTCTCTCCCTCTCCCTCCCTCCCTCCCTCTCTCTCTCTCTCTCTCTCCCCCTCCCTCCCTCTCTCTCCCTCCCTCCCCCCCCCCCCCCCCTCTCTCTCTGGTGGGAAAAGAGTCTGGGGAGTCGAGGACGGCCCCCCGGCATAGCTTTCGGGGGGGGATTGTTGGCGATCGGGAGAAAATTTCCCCCCGATACTAGCCATCGGGGGGCGTACACTCCGGGGGGGTAACATAGGCGACAACAGTAAAGATTTTATTTCGAAAGTTCAGCGAGCAACTAAGTTTATACTTAGTTCGCCCATGGGGGGGCACGAGCCCACCTCTCTCTCCACTCCTCCCCTGCCATGGGGGAGGAACCACCCACTCTCCTGGCACGCCTGATGGCTTGCTAGGAGCACACAGCCCTGCTGACCCATTCCTCTCCCCACAGGCCCGCCTGACTCGCCCGCCCTGGCCCGTCGTGGCCTGCCCATCCCTCTGACCAGCCCCTCCTCCCCCTGAGCCCCCCTGATCAGGACCCCCCAGCCAGCTCCAGTCGACTGGCAGGGGCTCGAGAGCCAGCGAGGGAGAGGCAGGAGGGGCCAGGGCCATGCCCCAGCCTCACCTGCCCCCTGAGCTGTGCTCCCAGGCCCCTGCCGGCCTCCTGGGGACCTGAAGAGGGGCCGCAGGCGCGCGCCATGGGCCCCCGCCGCAGGGAAGAGAGGAGGAAAAGGGAAGAGGGAGGGGAGGGGGGAGCGGCAGCTCTCCCCTCCGGCAGAAACGTGTCTTCTCGCCCCGTTTGGGTAAGAGAAGACGGGGGCGCCAGAGCCAGGAGGGAAGGGCCGCGGCTCGCCGCGGCCACTCGCTCTAGCGAGGGAGATTAGCGCTTCTGGGCTCCTATCTCACGAATGCCCCCCCCCCCCCCTGCGTTGCTTTTACCCGAAAGGGGTTTTCCCCCAGCGTGGACTCGAGGAGAGGACGCGCTGGCGCGCTGGGGTGCGCGGGGCCGGTGCATGCACTGGGGCGAGGACAAATATCGAGGGGAGGGGGCAGTGCCCCCACCCCCCGGTATCACTCGGACACTTGGCCCGTCAGGCATGGCGGGATTCCGGGACTGAGACGTTATGTCCAATTAGCTAGTGGGGTTGGCTAGGATATAACATTGATTATTATTATTATTTATCGAAAGTTCAGCGAGGTCACGTGACACGTGAGTTGTAACGCAAAAAAATTGCACAAGTAACGGGCCTAGCCTGTAGAAGTTGAAACTAGGATCTCAAGCGGCATGCACAGTGAGAAGATTGGTCGGAGGTTGGCATTTGGAGGTATGGAACCCCTTTTACCTCGCGCGACTAGCCGGACACTACGTGCGCCCCAACCAACGTCCATGTGCTCGTGGTAACGGACCCATTCGATTGATGCATTAGTGATTGATAGCACGCCAACTAAGACATACAAAGGCATCTGCAGATATGTGCACTTGATTCCGCACTACGACGTCACAGTGGCCCATACAAGAAGGCGTTTAGGCTCGGAGGTGACACGTTGAAGTGACGAGAAATCAGACCACCATGAGTGTCAAAGAAGCGCTCGGCGTTCAAGCACACCTTCATGTTCGAGAGGAGTGCAGCTACGTAATAGATACGAGCAAGGGGCATTTCACCCGCCTTCAGAATCTTGGTGTTGTCCACGAAGCTGAACTCTTGGATGACGGTGCAAAATTTCCACTCAACAGCTACACGCTTCCCATTCATCTGCGCATACGTCCGGCGGGCACGGTTGCTCATAGCCCCTTTCGCCCCTCGCATGACGTAACGGGAACGCCCATACGCAGGGTCGCCGTAGACGTAGTACATATCCTGTCCACGACGCCCACCGGCATGTGCCTCTAATGTGCACGAGGTTTGCATCCTGCGGAGGAAACCGGATTGAGAGAGCATGTAACTGTCGTGGCGGCGGCCGGCACAACACCCATACAGGTCGACAATCAAGCCGTTTGGTGCCACCACCGCTTGGAACTTGAAGCCGTGACTCTTGTAATAACCTGAGTGCAGCAGCCGTTGGAGGTGCCCGTCTGTGGGCCGGGCACACGCTCGAAAGGTCCCGTCAATGAACCCGATGCAGCGTTGCGCAGGTGCCCCTGCGACAAAGATTGCCTTTGCCCACTCCTCGAAGTGGCCCCTCCCTGCCCAACGTGTGATGTCGTCGACGCACCCCTTGAAGGACGCATAAATATGATTGAGGACGGCATAGAAGCACGCTGAATAAGCTGACGCGGCGCGACCGCCCATGATTTGCACCAACGTCGACCATGTGCATCGGTGAGCCATGCGAAATAAGAAAGTGCACAACGCTTCCATTGGCTCAAACAAGCAGTGGTGCCCTGGTTTTCCTACTGACACAAAGCCCGCAGGCGTGAGAGGCAGGCGCAACTCTTGGAGGAGGATGGGAAGGTCCTCCCGGCGAAATCTGAAATTCTCGTAGATCTTCTCCTCGCCAAACATCCCGTCCAATGAGAAAGGGACGCGGAGAACCCCTTTCGCCCAGCTCCTCGTGGGCCGCATATACTCGTAAGCGATGGCGACAACTGCAGTGACCACTAAGCGATGGCTACGCAAATTGCGCAGCCGCCTCCGCGCAGCCACGTTGAGGATGATGGCCTCAAGCATGCGGCCGAGATTATCCCTCTCCGTGGCGGTGCGCTTGAGCAGGGGCATCTGTGTTCGGAGAGTGAGTGGGTGGGTGTGATTACTCGATTCCTGAGGATGGCGTTCTTGAGTCCGCCCCCCCCCCCCCCACACACACACAGACAAAGGTTGCCGCCAGAACCACCGCCATTCCGATCACTATCAGTGCCTGCGCCTCAACCCCCAGCACAACACGCACATTTGCCTCCATTTTTGCCTACTTGTGCCCCTCCCCCTTTCCGGCTGGGGCTTTTTCCAGCAATGTTGTCTTTACGGCTCCGCCGTCCACCGCCCACGCCTCCGCCTCGTCCACGAATCCTACGACTAATCCCCTAGCTGGCACCGCCATCTCCTCGCTGCCTCAACTCACACCACCGCCCTCGCCCTCTCTGAACTCCGCGGCCCCTCCTCCTCCGCCGTCATCTCTGACTCCCCAGCTGTCGATGCCTCCGTCTCCACTCGCCGTCAAAGCGTGTGAGTGCGGGCAACGAGGAAGTTTGGCCCCCGGCAGGTTGCACGCTCGGCTGACCCGCGAGCGCTGGGCGGCGGGCGGCGGGCGAGTCACCTGTCTCTCGCTGCTGCAGCGTGCAGCTGTTTGCTGCTTGGCAGTCCGTGTGCTCGCGGCGATCTCCTGCGCACACACGCGGTCAGTGGCGGGATAGGGGAAACAGTGACAATGAGAGAAGAGGAAGTGCAGTGTGGAGGCAATGCGCATGTGAGGGGAGAAATGGACAGCCGGTCGCAAGGTGTGCTTGACGGGTGTGCAGAGCTTGCGGGCGGACGGTCACCTCGCTGCACTTGCGGGCGGCGGGGGGGAGGCGGGCGGCGGAGGGGCCCGTCACCGTCGTTTCGCAGCGCCGACGGATTTTGTTTTTCGCTTCTCCTCCATTTCACCTCCCAAGTTTTCTTTCTCCGTCACTGAAGCTGCCCTCGGCCCTCAAAGTTTGAAGCCTCGACGTCTCCTCAAACTTTGAGGTAGGGCACCGTTCACTGACACTCTCTAAAGAGGAAGGAATCCCGCCAGGCCTCTCCCTCCCTCTCTAGTGGACCTCTCCCTCCCTCTCTCGATGCGCTCGCTCTTCTAGGGCCTCCGTTCACGAAAGAAGGAAGCGGCTTATGTGAAAGAAGGGTGAAGCGCAAAGTGGTCTCTCTCTCTCGACTCTCGGTCTTGGCTACTTCATTCAGCATGCAACGGCAGAGGAATCCTTCCTTCCTCATCCCTCCGCGGCGCTTCCGTCGCCAGCGCACTAGACGAAGGGCGGAATGGAGGGGAAGGATCGAAGGGGCGGGGCCCTCTCCGTTTGCTAACGTAAACGGGGCCCATATCTCACCGCACTCCGCACTCCATCGGGGGGGGTGCAACCCCCCCGCTTCTCCCTTTCTCCACTCTCACCCAGCCCAGCGCTCTCCCTGCGGCGCATCGCCATGCGACGCGCCACGAGCCACTACCTGCTCTCACAAGTCCTTTGGCCTTGGGGAGCTGCCAGAGGGCCAGTCAGGCAGCTCAGGGGGCAGTGGAGGCTGGGGATCAGCCCCTGCCCCCCCGTGCCTCTCCCACGCTCGCCTCGCTGGTCTTGGTCTTGGTCTTGGGAGCCGCCCAAAGGCCCCTGTCTGCCTGGCGACCAGGGAGGGGGGGGGAGTAAGCTTGAGGGCAGGCCCAACGCCGGCGTGGGAGTGCGATTCGCGGCCCGCGCCCACTAGGGGTCTGGGCGAGTATGATGAGTGCCCAACCCCTCAGCCTCAGCCCCTGTCAGAGGGCAGAGGGCAGGGGCTGAGGTTGGTTGTACGACGTTGTATGGGCCCAACCTGGGGGGTGTCCGCCATGGAGTGAGGGGGGCGCGAGGCCCCCATTGACCCCTACTTATAAAAGAAGGTTCAGCTACTAGCTACTAGCCAACCGTTTACTGAGTTAGGCGCGTGCGACGCGGGGCGCGGGGGCGGGGGACACGAACGAAGATGAAGAAGCACGAACAAAGCACAGAGCGCGAAGCGCACTACCCCCGCATGCCCCAGCACAAGAGCATAGTGCTCGTGCGTGCACCAACGGAGCCAGCGACAAGCGGCAAGGGCTGCAGTGTTCGAGTGTTCGAGTGTTCGTCAATCCTCAGTCCTCAGCGCGCCGGTGCCGGCGCTCCCGTGACTCCGCCGCCGCGGCAGGAGAAGGGAATCTGTGTGCCCCCCACGAAACCGGCAAACCGTCCACTCCACACGCCCCACCCCCCCTCCCCCCCTCTTCCCTCTCTTCCTCTTCCTCTGCTGGTTCGTTCGTTCCTCTCCTATCTTTCCTCTTCTCTCATCTCATCAGCTGTCTTAAATCTCTTTATTTCTCTCCTTGCCTTCTCTCCTCGCTCCCCTCTCTCATCTAGCTAGCCGTGGTGCGCGTGCCCTCCAAGCACGCTTTTATTCATCTTCCGGCGCCCTTTTCTTTCACTCCGCTTGAGCCAGTGCATTCTTCGCTCTCTCGCTTGCCGCCCTCGTCCGGCCTCTCCGCCCATCCATCCCTCTTCCGCCTTCCCCCCTGCCTCCCCTCGCTATCCCCGCATGCCCTCAAGCGCCACTCTAGCTGAGACCATCCCGCCGCCGCCCAAGCGGCCCCGCTCCGCCTTCTCCTCGCTCCGCTCGGCTGAGCCTGACTCTATCATGCAGCTAAGGGAGCTCTTCCTCTGCGACCCACACCCCTCGAAGCTCTCTCTCGGCCTTGGGATCTACCGAACGGAGCAGAACGAGCCATACCTGCTCGAAAGTGTCCGTCGCGCCGAGCAAAGCGTGCTCACCGCACAGGCAGAGGGACAATTCTCCAAGGACTATTTGCCGCCAGATGGGCTGCGGACGCTCTGCGCCGCCGCAGCCAACCTTGTCTTTGGAGACAGCCTTGACGAGCGCGGCGCGATGGCGGGGCAGTCGCTGATGTCATTGCAGACATGTGGAGGCACTGGCGCCCTCCGTCTCGGATTCGGGCTTCTCCGAGCCGCCTGTCGCACTACCGTCCTCGTCCCTGATCCCACGTGGGCGTCGCACGAGTTCATCCTAGCGACAGAGGGTATGTCGGTGCAGACCTACCGCTACTTTGACGGCCAGAGCTGCCGGCTGGACCTTGCTGGGATGTGTGAGGATTTGCAGAACGCGCCCGAGGGCTCTGTCGTCCTTCTCCACGCCTCGGGCCACAACCCGACCGGATGCGACCCGAGCCACGAGCAATGGCGCACAATTTGTGACACGATCGAGCAGCGTGAGCATTTTGCCTTCTTCGATCTCGCGTATCAAGGGCTCACCTCCGGTGACTTTGATGCGGATGCCTGGTCGGTACGGCACTTTGCACGCCGCGGCACCCTCGAGATGGCCGTCGCGCAGTCCTTTTCCAAGAATATGGGCCTCTACTCAGAGCGGGTCGGCACCCTCTCCATCGTTTGCTCCGATCCAGACAAGGTGTCTTGCCTGCGCGGGCTCGCCAAGACGCTCGTGCGCACCCAGTATTCCTCGCCTCCCGCTCACGGCGCACGTGTCGCCGCTAAGATCCTCACCGACGAGGTGCTATTCGAGCAGTGGCGCGCCGAAGTGGCAGCTATGGCCGAGCGCATCCGGCGCGTGCGCGTACTTCTGCACAAGGAGCTCGTTGCTATTAACTGCGCCTCGCCCGCACGTGCGACCTCACCAAAGCATGTGGCTGACGTGCCGCTGGGCATCAACGCTTTGGCCGCGCCGCGCCATTTCGTCTCTCCGCCCGGCTCTCCTCAGAGTGCATCCTCGTGCTGGGGCCATCTTGTCCAGCAAGCTGGCATGTTCTCTTTCACGGGCCTCACGATGACACAAGTCGAGCGCCTGCGGACGCAGGTTCGTTGACACAACAGCGCGCTTGTGGCCAACCCCGTCTTGACCCGGCAGTTCATCGCTACCGCGCCCTACCATCTTATGCTAGTAGCGTTCTCTCCACCCGCTCACCTCCTGGCCCTTCGCAGCATCACATCTACATTACATCTGATGGGCGTATTTGTATGGCCACCCTATCAAGCTCAGCGTGCGCTCGTCTAGCTCGTGCCATCAAGGATGTGATCAATGGATGAAACGGTGATCTCGAAGGCACATGCCCTTGTCATCTCGGACGACGAGGGCTCCCGGGAAGTCCATGCAGCGTAATTCGATATGGTCGGGCTGGGCCGGCTCTAGTGTCGGAACGAGTGTCTACCCATTCATTCCTCTTGCTTGTGGATATTGCGGTGCCTCAAGGTTGTTGATGCTAAGTGAGAAGTGCGGCTGGTCTCCACTTCTCGTAACGCTCCGTGCATTCCCATTTGGACCCGTGCCGCCACAACGTCAATACAACATATGTAGGTGATGGCCGCAGCATGGCGCATGGGAAGGACTTTCTTGTTTCTTGCGCCACCCGTCGGCCTTCTGCTTTCTACGATGATGGGCTTGCGCTGATGCGCATTGAAAGAAGGCTGTGCGGCGATGCAAATTTTGGGTGATTACATTCCCATCGATTGGCCCTTGCCTGGTGCTATGCACGTCGGCAACATTGCAAAGCGTTGACGGGCTCTGAGTGTCTTGCTATTGTGGCAGGAGCTACAGCTACAGCTACAGCTTGCGAGTACAAGTAGGAGAAGCCTGAGAGGCGCCCATTTTGAAAGACCATCTTGGGATTGGAAGGCTATGAAAGCACGCCTGAAACACCCTTGAAGATGCAGGACTGCAGGCCGCTACGAAGAACCAGCACACTAGCTACACATTCGACTCAACATTACGCATGCAATTGAAAATCGTGAAGATTCAGACTACTATCTACTATCTAGACTACCAATTAATAGTTAATGTAGTAGTACTGTAGTATATACATGTACATTGCAAAGACTTTCTAGGGGAAAGAAAGCACCGGGAGGCGTGGATCCGGTCCTCGTTCGACGGGAAGCTAGCAGATACCATGATGCCCGTCCCTTCTTGCGCCTTCACAACGGTGCAGCAATGCACGACGCGCCTGAAGAGGAAAAGCAGGCTGCAAGCTAGGAAGTGCCCGCCCCCCAGGGGTGCACTGAAGGTAGGAAAATTTTTAACAAATTTTTATGGGTCGCGGCGCGGCAAAGGAACGGAACTAGCGCTAACTCAAGACAGGACTCCCTGCCGCGGCAAGCGCAAGCACCCTTCCCCCTTATGCGCCACCCAGCTCTTCACTAGCTTTCTACCTGCGCTAGCTGTAGCGCCCCTCCCTCCACACTCAAACAGCCCCCCACGCCAGGATCCTGTTCTGGTCTCGCAGGCAAGGGGGCCTAATGGGAGGGAGAGGAGCAACTCCTCAGAGAGGAGCTGTGGAGAAGGAGATGTCTGAGTGGGGGCGCTATACCCTTGCGCTAGGCATGGGCAGCGACGCCGCCTCAAGACATGTCCTCCCTCTTGTCTTGAGTCGAGCAATTTTTGGTGCTTGAAAAAGAGGGCGAGAAGGGTTGTGCTTCTTGGGTTGTTGGTAGTTGGAAGAGGGAGTGGGAGAGGGATTCAGGTATTGGAAGAGGGCCCAAAGGGCACTGAGTTGTAGGTACTTGTGGCCAACAATAGTGGGGTGAAAACGATAAGTGTAAGTGTATCAACATGGGTCTTGAGTTTGAGTTTGAGTTGAAATTTTTGGTGCTTGAAACAGAGGGTGAGGGGGTTCGTGCTGTTTGGGTTGGTTGTGGTGTGAAGGGGGAGTGGGAGAGGGAGTCTAGTGTTGAAAGAGGGCCCAAGGCAGGGTACTGAACTGTAGATACTTGTGGCCCACAAGAGTGGGGTGAAGGAAACGAGTGTGTCAACAGCATGTTGGGAAACAGAGGCATGGGGTGCTCTCCATGGAAGATCGATGCTTGTGAAGTGCCCTCCCATGATGGGTGCACTGATGGTAGAGGTTTCCACCATGGGAAGGGCAGCTGAGCTGCCCTCCCACATGAGGTGCTCTTGGGGTGGGAGGGTTTCCCACTGTTGGAGGGGGCACAAGTCGCCACTTGTGACCTCTACCCATCCGAAATTGATTACGTCCCGCACTTCCAAGGCGATTCGAGGCACGTACAAGACCAAGGGTGGGACCTAGTTATCGCGCATCCTCCGTGCACATACCTTTCTGCGGCTAGCCGCCAATGGCTTCGAAAAGAGCCCGAGCGTCGAAAAGCCCTGGAGTCAGCTGCTCGGGTCTTCGTATCGATGGCTAGCTCCGACGCCCCGTTCGTAGCCGTCGAGAATCCGAGGATGCACGCCGACGCCCTCCGTCTAATCGGTGGATTGACGCCGAGGCAGTACGTGCAGCCGTGGGAGCATGGCACCGGCCATCAGAAAGCGACAGGCTTGTACTTGTCTCCGAGCCTGCCCTCGCTGGTCCCGAGTCATCCTGTTGAAGGCCGCCAATCCGCGATGGCCGACCTATCACCGTCACCCCACAGAGGTGCCTTGCGTAGCCGGACCTACGTAGGCATCGCCGGAGCGATGGCCGTTCAATGGATGCCACTTCTGCGCGCTCACGTTCGCGCAGCCGTAGTCGAAGGCCGAACGCTAGTGCCAGTGTCCCAGCTGTTGGACGAGGCCCGAATTAGCCTAGCCGAGAGGCCCGAGTTGAGCTCGACTGAACCCCGGCTGTGCGACCCTAAGACGCTTGATGACCGGGCCAGAACGGCTATCGAAGAAGAGGATGAAGCACGGCTGCAGGGCGGTTGCCCTTCTACCGCCGACGGCCTCCCTTCGGTCGTCCTTGAGACCACGCTTGATTCCGAAGTAATTACGAGTACATTCGAGCCGTGGACGCTACCATGCGCGCCGCGAGTACCTACTGACACCTCACCTCGTACAGTGCGCAAGCGTAGAGGTCACCTGCGTCTGACTCAACGCAACACTCAGGTTAGCAAAACTCCTGTAAAAGGGAGAAACAAAAGGGTGGGGTAGGGTGAGTCAAACTACAACCGCC
This sequence comes from Isochrysis galbana, assembly GCA_018136815.1. Classification (NCBI taxonomy): domain Eukaryota; phylum Haptophyta; order Isochrysidales; family Isochrysidaceae; genus Isochrysis; species Isochrysis galbana. Next base: position 5,541,635 of record CM030934.1, read on the forward strand.
GCGTGAGGTTGCCAAGTTTGTACTAACCTAACATCGGATCCGAGGGTTCAAATTCAAATTCACCACGATGTCGCAATACATGATATGGTACCTCGATTCTACTAGAGTTGGTCGCGACAACTCCTAGTACTCGATGTCAATGCCTGGGAATGTCTCCTAGGGTAACATCATCGCTCGCTCGATCTCTCGTTTCGATAACGCTACTTCGCAGTCCGATATTTTGATTACGAATGCATCCGATTCTTTAAGTCTCCGATCCTCCGATATCCGATCTCCGATCTCCGATATTCTGTGCCAAATGGCTCGGAACACGCGTAACTGTTCGAATCCCCGATGGAATTCAGAAGGCCTCGCCTACCGATGTGCTATGAAATATTGCTCGATCTTCGATTGTTGCTATGAGAAAATGCTGCCGATTGGACGCTTGCTCTCCGTCACCGTCACCGCTGTCGCTTTGTCGCCATGTGGCACACGAAAAAGTGAGGAGCCGCAACGCCCCACTTCTCTTGATGGTAAGGTAATCGAACGTACCGTCCGTCCGACCGCTCAACATCAGGGGATGTTTCGATCTTAGTCGGGGGGTGTCGCATTCGCGAGCCTCTGCAGGCTATTTCGCTCTACCGTTATAACCGCGATGGTAAATCATCAATCTTCGTTCTCATGTCTATCTATACGTCTACGACGTCTCCACGCTTCTATCAATCACTACACTTCATTCAATGTTGGTCTACCATTATATCCACGTGGCCAAGCAGCTTCTACAGGCTTCTTTCTACTCGGAATATGAATATGCTCTAGCTCTGGACTGATCACCCAGGCATGGAGATCAAGGGAGTAGTAAGCACGTGTCGATGAAGACCAAGGAAGTAGCGAGCATCTTGCTTGCTAAAGTACACCCTCAAGAACCTCAAGCATCTAGACTCTGTAAGTCTGACACCTCTGTAAGCTTCTAGACTTTTTAAGTCTACCAGCTACTCCATGGCTAAGCTACGAAAAGCTATAGGTAAAGTGCACGCCGCTGTGCTCGCGTTGAGACGCTATTCGCCGATGAATCTTGTAGGATCTTCACTAAGCATGGATGAATCCCTTTCGCGCCTTTTCTGTGTGCAATCCTTCTCTAGGACGACGAGACGACGAGTTCTCTTCTGGCCAATTGGTTCCTTCTTTGCTCTCTCTGTTCACCCACCGTGGCTTTCGCTCCCGTGTTTATTACGTGTTGCCCTTGTTTATGTTAGAAAGTGGTGTGGCGTGTCTTCGTACGCATCCAGCAGCCGTCGCAGCGCTCTGCGATCGAAGCCGTACCGTGACCCCTCGTACCCTTGAGCCCCTACTGCCTTGTGTGTGGTCTCTCGCTAGAAATCACCCACTAGAGATTGATTCAATCTGTTCCTATGGACCCATCACCACCCTCTGCACCGCAAAATTCGCCCTCGCCGCCGCGCGCGGACCCCGTCACCACTGCACCCGTGCCCAAGCCTTCCCAAGTATCTTCACCCGCTACCCAAGTTGATAGGCCGCCTACGGACGCGTGGGTTGCCAAGGATGGAGTCTCAGGAGCCTTACCCGGATCCTGGGAACAGTCCATCTCCACAAGAGGGCTTTCTGACGAGCCTCGGGCGGCATGGGGCGTCCCAGGTGGGGCGCGGTGGCGAGGGTCGCCTGGGGCTCGGGAGCGGTCGCGGCACGCTCCATATGCGGTCAAACTATAACAATAGTTTTTCTGCACTGAAGGTAGGAGTTGCCTCCATGGGGGTGGCAGCAGGGCTGCCACCCACCATGGGGAGTCCTTGTTGTGGTGGAGCGGCGGCAGAGGCAGGCGGGAGGGCCAGAGGCTGGCCCTGTTGGTCTGCAGGGAACAGGACTCTGCCTGTTCCCTGCTTGTGTGGATGCTGGGGAGGAGAGGGCGGGAGGATCATGTCGACGTCGCTGTCGGCCAGGGGGGCGGCCTGCGAGCGCTTCGGCTCCGGCGGCTTGGGGCGGCCCCGGTGAGGCGTCGTGGCGGCGGGGGGCTGGGAGGTGGGAGCGGTCGGCGCGCACTCCATCGCTGAAACTATAACAATAGTTATTGACTCGTAGCATTATTAGAGCGATTAAAAATTATGCATATAATTGGACAAGAAACAACATAGGACAGAGTGATCAAGGATAGCAACAAGCATAGGGGGCGTAACGCCCCCACCCGAGAAACCCACTGAGGAAGGCCAGAAGGACAGGCCCCCACACAGGGACGGACCGTACGCCCGTCGCCACCAAAGACCAAAGACATACTCATGAATGAGGACTGCCCCTCCCCTCCCCCCAACGCGAGGCCCAAAGTAGTATAGTGTACATGGGCCGACCCCCCCAAACCGAAGAATATGGAGAACGAGGGGGGGGGCGGAAGGGAGAGTACAGAGTAGTGGTAGTGGTATAGGCGATGGCGACGCGATCGTGTGCGAATGCGAGCGTCAATGGTAGCACAACGGACACCTTCATTTTTTTATCCCTCACTCATCCCCCTTCTGGCTCCCACCCCCCCGTCGTCGGTCCTTGTCCTTCGGGCTTTCCGGGGATTCGGCCCATGTGCACTACAATTGGCCATGCATGAGGGGAGAGGGAGGACTGGGGCATAGGCCTTTCGGAGGCGTGTGCGTAGGCAATGCGCCGCCCCAATCTAGGATCTAGGGGGGGCGAATGTGAATGGATTCGGGTGTGGGGTGTCCCAATTTCGATGGAACGCGACCCTGCATTTCACACACATTTGACGACATGTCAGGCAATTCAACAACGCACCACGGCATCTCCGCGACAAGGCACAAGGCCCAAACAAGCTCAAGAGATTGTCTACGCAACACAACACGAGACATGTGAACCTCTCGCGCCGTCTCGCCCGGCACGTGGCCACTCACCACGACAGCCTCCCGACAGCCGCCGTGGCCACGGCGTATGCGACGCGGGCGCGCCCTTCTGCATTAGGCTCCAAGTCCGGGCCGGCGTGCCACTGGCCCAGTTCCGGGTCATAATACTCGATCGAGCTAAGCGCACATCCTGGGCCGTCGCCACCCACCACATAGATTTTGTCACCAATGGTGACCGCATTGTGCCCACCGCGAGGACATCTCATCGCAGGGGCCTCTTCCCACACACCCGACATAGGATCGTACACTTCGACGGAGCTAAGACTATTTCCAGCGTACGAGCGGCCGCCGAAGACGTACAGAAGGCCGTTGAAGGTGGTGCATGCTGCACCGACGCGCGAGGAGTGCATTGGGGGCACCGATTGCCAGACGCCCGTTTCCACATTAAAGGCCTCCACCATGTCCGCCTCGTCGACACAGTATCCGGCACTACGACGTCCGCCAATCGCAAACACGAGGCCTCCCACAGCGACGCCGCAATGCCCATAGCGAACTGAGTGCATTCGTGGCCCTGGCTCCCAAATCCCACGCAGCGGGTCGAAGATGTCCATGCTCGCCACACCGAGCCCAGATTCGCCCATCCCTCCGAATACGAAAATCCGCCCCGCGCAGGCCACTGCCGCATGACGTGTGCGCGCACGTGGGAGTGGCGCGACGTCGCAACCAACGTTCGCCTCTGGGCTGAAGCGCCAAACTCTGACTGAGGGCTCGGCTGCCACACTACCATCACCTTGGCTATCCGCATGTGCGGCCGCGGCTGGCAGTTGCGAGGCCTCCCCGCCAATGAGGTAAATCTCTTTGTCCAGAGCGACCGCTTCCGCCCACATCCAGCTGCCCAAAGGCAGCGTCAAAGTCTCGGCTCGGCAAAGGGACCATGCACTCAGCTTGAAGATGAGGGAGCCAGACGGCTGCATCAATGGCGGTGCAGGGTGGCCATGGGGCGAAGGAGGCATGGCCATGGTGCCTCCAAACACGTACATCCGGTTGGGCTCGGCGCCTATACGAGGGGACGGTGAGACGCCCAGCTGCGCTTCCCGCAACTGCTTGCGCACGATGGGCTGTACAGAGCGCATGAGCGGATTCCGCAGGATGCGGTCTTTTACAACGTCTCGTGGCAGAAGCGCAAATCGCACCTTGCTAAGCAGGGCACATAATGCTGATGGCGAAGGATTTTGCGCCTTGACCCAGCGCTCAACGGCGTCATAGACTGCTTCCTCAGTGGCGCAGAGGTCGTCTTGGCTGATGAGGTCCGTCAGCTGGTCTTGAGATAACGAGAGGAACACGTTGTCTCTCACAGCCGCCTCAAAGTGGCGCAAAGAGGCCTTGCGGGCCTTGGCCGCAAGGTCGGGCAGCGTCAGCGCCTCCGCGAAGCTCCAGACCTCGAGGCTGTTCGCGCTGTTCAGCTGCAGCTGCTGTTCTGCGGCCAGTATCGCTGCGCGCTCCAGCTGGTCCACCTGCAAGAACTGGGCGGCGCGCAATGTCTCACCCAGTATCTCGAGCTTGACCGAGCAGCATCCCAGGTAGAGGTAGTCGAGAATGGCGCGGAACACCTCCGGCTCGATGTCCTGAATGAAAATCTCCCCGTTCGCCTCGCTCGTCCCGTTGGTGAGCGCGGCACGAGCCCAGCGTGAGCCGCCGGCCAGAATGATGCGGTGGGCGGAGAAGCGCACGCCCCTCACAGAGATTTGCGCATCGGTGAACGAGCCTTGGCGCCAGAGCTCGATGAGCGCGGCGGGCATCTGCTCCCCCCCACTCAGGTGGACACACCCTTCCTCCACGAGCGTCGCTCTGGCCTCCGCCCTCGCCCTCTTGATGAGGCTGGCGCGATGCTCCTCCATCGGCAGGGACCACGCCGGCGCTCTCGGACGTCTCTCCCCCCCTCTCTCCTTTCCCCTCCTGCTCTCCTCTGCCCCTCTCCTCTCCGCTCTCCTCTCTCTCCGGTCTCCGGTCTGCGCTACTCTCTGCTCGCTACCCTGTGCTTTCTCTCTCCCTTCTTTTGCTCTCTCTCTCCTCTCCTTCTATTGGACCCTCTCTATCGCTTCTCTCGCTTCTCTTTCTTCTGTCGCAGCTCTCTCTTCACTCGCTCTCTTCCCGGGAGTAGCCACCCGCCCCTCTTTTCTCTTGCTCGCTCGCTCGCTTCAACCTCCCCCCCCCCCCCCCCCGGTTATTCGAGGGTGGGGATAGAAGCCATGCGACGGACGCACGGCGATGGACGGACGTTTCGTGGGCCCACCCGCCCGCGCCGCCGCCCCAGCGCCCCAGCTCTCTTCTCTCGTCTTCATCTTGCGGTTTGGGTTTGGGAGGACAAGAGTTGAGAGTTGGAGTTCGTACTACTGTTTATATTTATGTTAGTTTTCTGAGCCCAAGGTCGTCGGTTTGTGGTTTTATGGTGAGGTTTAGTACGACGCGTTCTCGTCGTTGGAGAGACCAGACACCGGAGACTAGCGTCAGCGTCGTCGTCTCCTCCATGTTGCTATTCGCCCGAGCTTATCAAAAAACTCTTGTTATAGTTTCAGCGATGGAGCGCGCGCCGACCGCTCCCGTCTCCCAGCCTCCCGCCGCCGTCACGACGCCCCACAGGGGCCGACCCAAGCCGCCGGAGCCGAAGCGCTCGCATGCCGCTGCCCCTCCCGACCACGACGTCGATATGGCCCCGCCGCCCTCCCCTCCCATGCAGCCACAGAGGCAGGGAACAGGAGCAGGCAAAGTCCTCGCTGTTATCCCCTGCAGACCAACTGGCCCAGAGCCAGGAGCTGGCACCCACCTCCGCCGCCATGCCACCCTCTCAAGGACTCCCCATGGGGTGTGGCAGCTCTGCTGCCACCCCCATGGAGGCACAACTTCTACCACGAGTGCACCCCTCGGGGGCGGGCACTTCACACAACAATCAATCATCAATCATGGGGGCCTTTACGGCCTCCAACACTGCCAAATCCAACAACCAGAAATCCTATACGCGGAAGCGGCTGGCCCCAAGAGAAAGCAACCTTCACAAGCTCAGCAAGCCCCACCTCAGCCCACTCAACAACCCCTGCCGCCTTCGCGCAAGCGAGCAGACCCATAGTCGGATCCGAAGCCGACTCCAACCATAAGGCAATGAATCATTCAATGAATATGATACCAAGATTAGGGCTAGGCAGGAATATCAACATATCGTAAAACATATTTGGGTACGATTTCGCGAAATAAATATGTCGACATATTTGCTACATATTTGGGCGGGCAGGGGCGGGTGGCTCCTACATATTTGGGCGGGGCGGGGCGGGGACGGGGAGGCGCGAGCGCGCGAGCGCGCGCAGGGGTGCAGTGGCGTGGGGTGGGGGGAGTACGAGAGCGGAGACAAGAACGAGCGAGGCAGAGCGATGCTAGGTGTTGGGGGCGAGGCGAGGCGGGCCAGCTTGCCCCCTGCTCCCTGCTACTTGCTCCCCTCACTGCCCCTACTACGGCCGCTCGGGCCCGCCCGCCGCCCGCGCGCGCGGCGCGCGGCCGCGTGGTTCTGCGTCGCCGGCACCATCGCCTCGAACGCCGCGGCAAGTAGCGTTGCTCACGAGCTCGTCGCTCGTCGCCGTCCGCCCGCTCCCCCAACTCCCTAATCCGGTTGGAGTCGATGCCAATTGAGGGGGGAGGCATGTCCAACGGCGCGCGGAGCACGAGCTGGTTGATATGGGGAAGGTGGCGGCGGAGAAAGCTCTTCTCAATCGCACCGGTGGCTCGCGAGGTCCGCCGAAGAAGGCACAGCGAGTGGCGAGTGGCCGCTCAAACAAAAGGGTCTTTGTGGGTACAGTGAGTGCAGTATAGACAAGCCCAAGCGTCCCCAGTTCAGATGCTTTGCTTGTCGTGAGGGGGTGGGTTCTTACTACCATCTCCAGTGCTTCTTTTCGTGTCATCGGTGCCTTATCGAGTAGTTAGAAGTTTTTGCACGTTCTTGGCTATTTTCGCCTTTTCGCGTTTTTTGCACTTAAAAAAGGGGGTCATGGCCCTATCCTTATGTACAGGTGTCATGCTGCTTAGCAAACCCAATACTGCCTATATGCTTGCTGCCAACCACAAAATATTGCCCCCCGGGTCACCCTAGCCGAATCGTTGGCACCTAAAAACCCGTTTTTCGTTTTTACGGCTCTACTAGGCGGTCAAGGTTGGGTAGTAGGGAGGTACATAAGCACGCTGCCTCAAGCCGCACATGTAGCGGGGATTTTTAAGAAGATTTTTGTGGCAGCAACTCGCGTCGAGGCGTACGGGCAGGTGCGCCAAGGGTTGTCGTGTTGGTACCGGGCTAGTGAGAGTAGTGGTACTAATGCCTCAGTAATATTGCATCAAGTTTACAGGGCGGAGGAGCTCAGTGCTGGCACCAGCTCTAGACGCTCACCTTGCGCGCGTCGTGTGGTGCACAGAGCTAGGGCCGGACGATGCGAATAAACGAAACAATTTGTAGCGCACCGTAAGCCCGTTCTCTGCATTTTATTTGTTATTTGGGCTCAAAGACGACAGCTAGCGCATACCGTCTCGAGCGAACACACGAAGATGTATATGTCGATCACCCATCCACCAATCAACATCAACCCCCTTCCACTATCGGTCCATGAGGCCAGACTCTTCCAAACTCTGCCTGTCACAGAGATGGTCGATCTAGTTGTTAGAAAGTATCAAAAGCCTCGCAACCTTATTGCTTGTCCTCGTCTGGCTGCATTTGAGGAATCCATCTCGTGATATAGCGCCATGAGAAGATCGAGGCATGGTTTAGAAATTCTTCGCCATAGAATTCAGAAGGTCTTGCCTGCTGAACCGAAGTAATGCGGGGCTCACCAACGTGTTTTCCTCCAATGTTTGGACGGCATTGGGAGGTACCACTCGCCGACGGCGTTCCGCCACATGGCCAGGAAGGCGAGGGTTCGCAAAGGCATCATCACGGTGGACCTGTCAAGGCATATTCAAGCAACGAGTTTAATACAGCTCGACTGGCTGAACAGTGCGGACGCGCAAGGAAGTTACAGCGGCGGGGGGGAGGCGGCCCCGAGCAATCTAGCTGAAACACCGCGCCCACACAGCCCATTACCGCGGTGATTTAACCCACCTGGTCCTTGGTACGAGCGTCGTCCCACTCCTTGTTGGCCATCAGGAGGCCAACGTTCCCCCGTATGGTCCTCTGGCACAAGAACCACGGGAGCCTCTTCTCAGACCCCACTACTCGCTCAAGCAGATCAATCGAAATACCTCCCGTTGGATCTCGCGCATGCTCACGGGCATACTGCAACAGCCTTCGCACTTCGGGCTGGTCAAGAAAGAGGCGAATGGTAAAGCTCGGCGTGTTGAGGGCTTCCACAAAATCCTGCTCAGTTAGCACTCCACACCTCGATCGGTCAAACGCGCGCAAGTGCTTGATGAAAGCCTGAACCCGCATGGACTGCGCCGGCGTTTTGGGCTCTTCGACCGCATGCATCGCTTTGAGGAAGGCGTGAGGTGTGAAGTGGCCGTCAGAGTTGCAGTCAACTTTATGCATGAGCTGACGCATCTACGATGGGAGGACACGGCGGTTTCTCGTTAAGATGCTGTGTACATGGAGGACAGACGTGAGGGGCCTCGCTGATAGCGGCACATATCTCATACGCCGTCCACGAGGCTGGCGACTTGAGACCCTGAGGCGCTCCGCGCCCTCTCACAAGGTGCAAGCATGATTTGCCACCACGCAGTAGCTGTCACCTGCAATTGGGAGATTCTTACACCAGCGGACTCGAGCGCTGCCTGCATGGTCTTCACTTCCAGTAGTCCGCCCGACTGTGCCGCAGCTGCCACTAGCGCTCCCTCGACAGCATCTTTGTACAGTTGAACACGCGGCCGCAGAGAAGACACCACCGTTGGCGTTGTTGGCCTGCTCCTTGCCCCCGTCTTCGGGGGTGTCCATGCAGGGTCTGGGAATGCGGGCGGGCGCATCGTGCCCAAAGAGGAGTTGATGACAGAGATACCGTCCTTATCTGTGCCCTTCCGACAGCGGTCGGCTGCTCGTTCTCCATACGATCTTAGGAAGGGGTCTCCATGACTCTGTGGGGAGGCGGCCGAGCCGAGCGGCAGTGAATCCATCGAGGGAGAGAGGTTGAGGACATTGCGTAGCTTTCTGATCTGATCGAGCACTTCCGCCTGGACGAGGCGCTCCCGTCTGAGCTCAATCCTGAGCTTGCGAGCCACCCTCGGGTCACGCAGCTCGTTGTTCGGTGTGAACATGTTGTCCTGCGGCAGACGCAGCCGTTGGAGAGTCTCTTGGGAGGTAGAAGACGCGGGCGCGAGGGGGGAGGGGGGGGAGCTCTGGCGCGAGCGCGTGCTGGGCGTGCGCACCTTGACCCCTGTGTACCCCAGCGTTGCCGGCATCTCTCTCTCTCTCTCTCTCGCTCTCTCTCTCTCTCTCTCTCTCTCTCTCTCTCTCTCTCTCTCTCTCTCTCTCTCTCTCTCTCTCTCTCTCTCTCTCTCTCTCTCTCTCTCTCTCCCTCCCTCCCTCCCTCCCTCCCTCCCTCCCTCTCTCTCCCTTCCTCTCTTCCCGTCCCCGCCCCCTAATCTAAACTCCTGCCCCCACCCCCCTCTCTCTCCTTCTTCTTGATGCTCGTGAATGACCGACTCCTCACTTCGGGAAGAAGGCCCCGAAGCAGAGAGTGGGATGGGTAGGGAGAAGGAGAAGGTATGCCATCCTCCAAGAGAAGAAAAGGGAATATATCGAGGAGGGAAAGCAAGGAGAGAGAGTCAGGGAGAGAGGGGGAGGTATTTCAAGCGAGGTCAAATAGTCTTACTCCTCCCAGAGAAGGAAAGAGGAGGATTTGGGCAGAGAGAGAAGGAAAGACAGGAGGAGCGTGAGAGGACGCGCAGGAGAGCAGAGACGTGAGCCGAAACGGATCCCGACAGGGACGGACTCCCCCCCCCCCCCCCCCCCCCCCCCCCCTCGTCAGGAGTTTTCTTGTTGCTGAAGTAGCACCCTAGTGCTAAGGGACCGTGCTCATCGGCAAGCGGAGCAACGGAGCAACGGAGCACCCCTCCTACGCCCCTCCCTACCCTACATGGGGAATACGTTTTTACTGTGTTTCTCCGAAGGCCCAAAACAGGCCGTTTTGGCCGTTTTTGCAACCCCTTCCGTTTTTGTCTCCGTTTTCGAATGGGAGCGCGAGCACTCATGTACCGCGTGCTAAGCGTGCGCATATGTATGTGCGCGCGCTTACGCGTGCGTGGAGAGAAAGAGATGAGGGAGGGGAGAGGGAGGAGGGAGGGGAGAGGGAGGCGGGAGGAAGAGTTAAGATAATAAAACATCTGAAGATTCGGGCTACTCACGCTAGCTATACAGGTCTACGTACTCACGGTACTCACTTACGACATCGCCTATACCCCAGTTTACTCACTCCCTTACACCACCCCCTTCATTCCTTTGTCTTTTGTCTTTGGTATCGGGGGGGGGGGGGGGCGCGTGCACTACAACGGGCCAAGTGCAGGGGGTGGGCTGGGGCAAACCTGCTGATGTGGTGTTCCTGTGGCAAAACAAACATAAACTACGCCTGTTGCATGTGACACTTCGTGCCCATGGGGGGTCTCGGCCCCCTCTTCTCGCGTGTTTTTCAAGTACCGCCGCGCTTTGGCGGCCTTCGTGTGTCGCTCGGGGTGTCGGCCTGTAAACATACCGTAAACAAGCGTGAGTCTTACCTTTTCTTGGGTCCGATCGTGTCGTTTTTTGTGTCGTTCTTTTCTCGCGGTTCTCTTCGTTCTCTTTCGGGCGTGCGATGCCTGCGCGCGCCATGGCACCAGTTCGATGCAAGCTGACGAATTAGGATGGCCCATAGGGCCTGAGGGCAATGAGGAAGGATGCATGCCGGCGGTAGGCGCGGCGGAGGAGACGACTTCGGAGACGCTGACGGGCTGAGGCCCGTCAGCAGAGGAAGGCGGGCAGGCCCGGTCAGACGGACGACGGACGACGATCAGAAGGCGATCTGTCGGCGATCCCGTCTGGAAGGGGAATCGCACCATAACGGAAACGAGGGGCAATCCTGACGCACAAGATTCCAAAACACTTACCGAATAAGACGAGAGAAATGCGGTGGGCCTAAGGGGGAGATACGAAGAGGTTGCAAATTAAACCTGATTGCAATCACTGAAGTAGATAGAGAAACGCGGGGAAGATAGCGAATTAAACCTATTTGCGAGGCGCCTAGGATGAAGAAAGGTGGGGAAACTTCCCTTCTCTTCGAGAGAAAGAGAGAGGGAGCGCTCCACAACCCAAGATCATGTGCGTCCACGCGAAGCTTTTGACCGAGAACGAGAGAAAGCAGAGAATTATAACGATAAATACCGAACGACGAAGAGAAGAGAGAAGCCTAACGAGTGTCGATTCGCGAATGCGACACATCTGGGAGGAGGGAGGACCTGCAGGTCCTCCCAGAGGGGGGCCATGGCGCGCGCAGGCGGCACGCGACGCTTGAGAGCGACGAGAAACACGGAAAACTAAAAAAAAAAGACCGACGAGAGCAAGGCAAAATAAGGTAAGAAGAAACGCGCATGATTGCATGAACCCACAAGGAAAGTTTCGCTGGTGACCGCAACTGATGCCCCTGAGCAGCTCGACTCGAAGAAGAGAGACAGCCTAAAAGACCGCAAAACGCAAAACAAAAAGACAAAATAAGGTAAGCAACGCGCGCGTTTACGTTTGTCCGCAGAGATAGAGCCAATAGTACGCCTGCCCCAGCCCGTCGTAGTGCACGCGGGCCCACCCCCCTTAGTAAGACTAGGGAATACATTGAATCAGTTTACTGATAGTTGCAATGATCACATGCGAGTGCACGTATTTACAACAGCCACTTAGAGGCATTCGAGGACCACAAGCAACAAGCGCTGCCGACTTGACCCAACATGACAACACGTTCTATACACAACACAAGTACACCCGGAGGAGTGTGGGCATCTCTGAAAGGCCAGACTCAATGCTCAGTGCTGCATAAGCAGACCACGCGGCACAAATACAGTTGGCATCATGAGCATATGATTGCCGACTGCTCGGCCCGAGCCGGTTACAAAACTTGAGACGGAAGTGTCCAAATGGGCAAGGGAGTCTGAGAGCGAGCGCCTTCCGTCACGCTCCATCTGGCCACAGCTTGGCCGGAATGGAGGCAGTTAGAACGAATGCCGCGCTGCGCGGCATGCCCATGCTTGCATTTGCGGTCCGCTGCCGCGAGAAATACATGCATCGGATGCACGCCCTAGAATGCCAAGGAGCCTCTGCCCCTACGAAGCATCCATCGTACACGTACCGCCCTCATACCCGGCCAGTCGTGGCGTCGGGCGCAAGCGCGTGATAGAGACCTCTCATCCGGCCAGCCATGGCGTCGGGCGCAAGCGCACAATATAGATGCGCGGCCGTTGGCGTTATCACCACCGGCTGCACTACCATGGCCCTGCAGCCGCCTCGCTGTGGCGTCCTACGGGACTCGCAGCGCTGCGTTCATGTGCATAGTCGGTGCTGTTCGATGCTCAGAGTTCACTGACGTTGACCTGGAGGCGGCGCGCGACAAGGAGCTTGCCAAACATCTCATAAAGCGAGAGCGTGATCGCGGCAAGAGGCGCGAGGAACGCAACGCGAGGAAGCACGCCCTTCATCAGGGTGGCAGCACCCTCATCGGCAATGATGGACTTCATGACGCCAACGATTCCGCCAGTCGCACCGCCTGTCATAAGCCGTGTCTTGACGACGTCGACGGGTGTCATGATGACAGCGGCCACCATGCCCGAGATAGCGCCGAGCATCAGATTGTGCTGCCCCTCAGGCGCATTGCCCGTGAAATGCTTGTACACCTTCTTGGCCTGAGCAAAGAACATGAATGAGAGCGCATTCCACGGCACATCACGCGAGATGGTGGCGAAGTAACCCTTGTAGAAGCCGGGGATGCCCTCGGAGGACATGAGCTTGATAGTGCCCGCCAGAGCGTTAGGATAAATGTCCGCCTGCACGCGCTGCTTGATCACCTCCTGCGGAACACGCACAACAGACGCAGCGAGCGCTCCGATGGCTCCGCACGTGAGCTCAGCGATCGAACCCTTCAGTCCTGCCTGCGCGAACTTATCTTTGGCAAACTCAAAGGCAGCGAACTGTGTTGCTCCGGCGGGGAACGCGAGGAAGAACTGCGGCGCCACGCCCTTGAGGAATGTGTCCGGAGAGAGAGAGGTGCTGAGTCCCTTTGCCTGTGAAGATGGGTGGGGAGGATCGAGCTCAGTAGCACATGTTGGTAGAGCAACGGGGTGATTCAGGTGCTGGCTTCTCAGCTACTCCTCCCTGCCACCAGCTCGACAAAGCTGGTCCCACAGCTGCTCTCTATTTCTGGCCAACGAAGCGGAGATGCAAGAGAAGGGGCAAGACTGAGCGAAAGACGAGGACACAGCGGCATGCTTTCCTTGGCAGGGTGTGCGAGGAAACGGGAGGAGTAGATAGATGGAGAGGAAGGGAGGGGAAGGGGAGAGGGAACAGAAGAGAGAGAGCGAGTCGGCGAGAGAGAGGGATAAGAGACAGAGAGAGGAGAAGGCAACGCACCTGCAGCCGCGTGCGCATCACATCAATCGGGTGGAGGAGCGTCTGTGCGACTCCACGCGCTCCCGCGCCGGCGATAAGGCGCTCGGAGAAGAGCATTTGACTCTTCCACTCCTCATTCTTCTGTTTAACCGCCGCCTTAGCCGCAGCGGGCGAGAGGAGGGCGGCGAGGAGGAGGAGGAGGGCCGGGCAGCGACCCATCGCGTGTCGTTGGGGGGCCGCGGAGGTGGCCGGGAGGTGCGTCCGTAGGTAGAGTTAGAAACTCGGGGAGGAGAAGAGAGAGAAGGGAGGGAGGAGAAGGAGAGAGGGCGGGGGGAGGGAGGTGGAGCGGGGGAGAGAGAGAGGACGAGAGCGGGGAGAGGGGGGCGTCGGGGGGGGAGGGGCCACGCGCGTGGGGTCGGGGGGGGGGGGGCGAGCCCCTCTCGCTGTACTCTTTACACGAGGAGAATAGTTATTAGAGAGAGGCATGAGCCTCGTGGAACGGCCCGCTTCGTGAAGCGGCCCGCAACGTTCCCCATGGCTCCCACGGCCAAGCCCAAGCCTCCCTCGCGCCCAGAGATGCCTAAACAAAGGGCACTAACTACACCGTGCAGGCCCGGGACAAGGCCGACGATCTTCGAGAGCGAGAGCGAGCTCGCCGCGCATCACTTGAGGCATGCCATCTAGTGTGCTCTTGTCAACTTGTTCCGTGCGCTGGGAATGGGTTCCTTTGTTCCTTTGTTGTGATACTTGTGGCAATCTCAAGAAGGGAGTGTGCAAGAAGCAAGAAGAGGGGATGTGTGCAGCTTTGGAGGCTTGCAGCTCGTGTGGATGTTGGGTGTCAAAGCGCGTTGAGTGACTCAGAGCCCGTTCTCGATGTCCATGAGCTCCCCACAAGAACCGCGTTCCGCGCTAGCTGCCGGCGCGCCCTCGCAGGCAATCTCCAAGAGTGAGATGAGCCTTGCTCTGACACAACCAAGGTTTGCGGGCGCCTTTGTGGAAGCAGGGGTTCCATTGCCATTGCCCAACCTTGTACCTTGTCGGCTTCATTGATGGGAAGTTGTGGAAGGTAGCCCGTCCCGTCCGAGCACAGTCTGTGTTGTACTCAAGACATAAAAGGTGCCATGGAGTGAAAATTCAAGGTGTTGTGTTTCCCAACGGCATCCAGCCTTGGCCGTACGGTCCTATCGATGGGTCGCGCCATGATTCTTTTGTGTTGCAGGCATCAGGATTGAAACAGGTCGTTTGCCTTCATTTGGTACCCCTCGTTTCCCAATACGCAATGCGTCGGTACAAAAAAATGTCTAGTATCTAAGCAAAGGCACCCACCTCAAGCTTGAGGAACTTGAGATTGGGGAATGCGTTCACCACCTCCCTCAGGAAGCCTTCGACAATCACATCCGGCATCAGCGTGAGCCTGTGTATATTGCGTGTCGTCCCACGCGATCATACAACGAGACGGGCCCCGACTCGAGCAATGTCCACAACCACAGTCGCCGCATCCCTAGCTCACGAGCCACACGCATCGCTTCCCGTAACAAAGTCCAACGCCTTGACCGCGCCAATCGGGGGTCACCCAAAAGTCGCACAACTCGCCCGAGCGCCCACCCATGGCAGGCTTTCTTCAACAGAGTGTTGGCACCCCATCGCGTCAGTGTAGAATGGGGTTTCGGGAAAATCGCCAATTTGTGGCCGTGGATGGATGTCGCACGTTCACAACAAGTGCTACTCCGCGATGTTGGTGCGTATCTGCGTGTGGCAAATAAATGTACTTGCAAACATGCACACCTGCTTGTACGGGGGGTGACAGTTACGCACAGGAATAAGGAGGGAATCTTTCGAAGACCCTTAAGTGAGTTGATGAAGACCGAAGTAAAACAGCGCCACGATATCATCCAACGGCCAACACCTGAGGGGGAATCAGGGTCACACAAGGGGGCGGTTCCTTGCACCGGCGATACCTGAACGCGCGACTTAGCCTAAAAACGCGAGGAGCACGCAAGGAGGTAAGCCAGGTGAGGGGCAAGCAGGCGACAAGGGAGGCGACAAAGGAGGCGAGGGCAACAAGGGCGAATGTCGAATGTAGGATCCTGCGACGGTGACTAGTGACTAGCCTGCAAGGAGGGGACATAGAAACGCAGACAACTTCTAAAACAATAAAAAGGTCGATCGCGGATGCGACATCGTCTTCCGAGGTTTCCACTTCCTCCTCTCCTTCCGTCTCCTCCTCCTCCTCCCCGCTTTCGCTCTGTTCCTCATCGTCGGGCGCCTCGGACTCCGAGTGCAAATCCACCCCCTCCGATGGTCGAGGGGGGCGAGGGCTCTGCCCTGATAGGGTGCCCTCCACGTCCTCTCCTTCTGTCAAGACCCATCTCGATCTCGGCCGCTTCCTCCTCGAGGGGCCGGCCGATGATGGGTTGCTCGCGGGCGTCATCCGGCTGCGGGCTTGCAAATTTCGCTCCCGCGTGACCCAAATTTCGGTCAAAATTTTTATTTCGATGATGGACCCAAATTTTACCCAAAAAATTCTAGAAACTCTCGCCGGAGCCAAGTTATTTATAGCGGTAGAGCTGGCATAGCCTGCAGAGGCTCGCGATTGCGACAGTTAGGAGCTCTACTTTACTTTGCCTCTGGAACGGCCCATGTTTTTCTCGTGGACGAGGTCGTTGATTGAGCACGGAGGCGCCGCGCTGGATGGCCCGCTCGCCGATGCTGCGCTGGTGGGTAGTGCTGGCGCTCTTGCTCGAAAGCGCAGGTGGCACAGTGCACCGGGGATCCTCCGAAGCGCGCGCTCACCCGCCGCCGACGGAGCAGTACGAACCGGTCAAAACTGGAAGGAGCCATTGGCTGCAGCCCAAGGCGCGCCAAATCTTGTATTTGATCTCCGCTATCAACCCAATCTTGGCCCTCTGCAGCAACCAGTATTCGACACGCATTAGGGTGCCTGGCAGTTTGGCTGATCAGAAGACCAGTGCACTCGCCGGTGTCTACCGCACGCTCTTCTACTTCGCACGACTGAAGCCACGGCTGATGTATTCAGTCGGCGCAGCTCTGCGAGCGTTGCAGATGACAACTCCAATTCAGTTTGTTTTCGATCCCGGAGCCGGCGTCGGGGCCGGACTCAACATGCTCGCATTCGCATCTAGCTCTCGGTGGCCGGCCATGCTGGTCCTTGGGTGGTCGCTCAGCAAATACATGTGGAGAGCACTTGGAGCAACGCCACCTCCAAGATCACCTGTGCCGATAACCGTAGCTGTCGTCAATGACCCAGAAACTGGCCAAGCAGAGGTCATTCCAATCAGCATTGGTCTGCACCAGCTCAGTCGTAAATCAAAAAAGAAGCCAATCTCGTGATTCTTTGAGTCTGCCCATGGACCGTTGCGCGCTTGCGACAGCTTTGTAGGAACTCATACCTCTAGCCCATAGCTTAAATTACGTACGACTATGAACTTAGCCTGTCTCATCGAATGTCCCCCACTCAGGCGTAGTTTTTATATTTTGATCATTATTTTCAACCACTTGGCTTTATTATACTCTAGTATATTCTAGATAATAAAGCATCTAAATAATCTGGGCTACAACCTACATCGGACCCGGTCTCTTCTACCTGCCTAATCCTACTTCCTAACCCTAACAATCTGACAACATCGCCCTTGTGTCCCTTCGCTCCCCCTCATTGCCTTCCACCCATCATTCCTCTGTCTTCTGTTTCAGAGGTCCGGCCCAGGTCTAGAGTGCGGAGTCCGGGCAGGCCTTTGGGTTGACTTGTGAAGTACAAATATACTACGGACACGCACAAGCGTAGGCGTAGGCGTAGAACGTAGTACACGTACGGTAGCACGAGGGACGAAGGCGCGGGACTTCTTTCTTCCGTCCCCTTTCTGCTCTTGTGACTTCTACCGGACCCCCCCTCCCTTCACCCCCCCCCCCCCCCCCCTCCCCATCATCTGCCCCCCCCGCTTCTTGGGTTGGTTGTAGTTGCAAGAGGGAGTGGGAGAGGGAGTGAAGTGTTGAAAGAGGGCCCAAGGCAGGGCACTAAGTTGTAGGTACTTGTGGCCCACAGGAGTGGGGTGAAAACGAGGAGTGAGTCAACATGGAAAACAGAGGCTTAGGGTGCTCTCCGTAGGAGATTGATGATTGATGGTTGTGAAGTGCCCTCCCATGTTGGGTGCACTGATGGTAGAGGTTTCCACCATGGGGAGGGCAGCTGAGCTGCCCTCCCACATGAGGTGCTCTTGGGGTGGGAGGATTTCCCACTGTTAGAGGGTGTCTCAAAGACCCCCTGCATGCTACGCAGAGCCATGGTGGCAACCTGTTCGGTGCCAGTGCTCGCCACCCCGCGCGCTTGCGCGGGTGTGGTTTGGGTTTGGGTGGGCTGGATGGGCTTTGAGAGGGCTTTCTGACGAGCCGCCTCGGGCGGCATGGGGCGTCCCAGGTGGAGCGCGTTGGCGAGGGTCGCCTGGGGCTCGGGTTAGGGTTAGTATCGTCCAGCCTATTGTTTACGAGCGTTATGGTAAGTATTTTTACCTACGTACGAATCGATGGAGCGACTGGGAATCTGGAGAGTAAAGAGCTGAGCGTGTCAGGCGTCGATCCTTCCAACGACGAGCTCATCCAGAGCGACATACTCGGTGCCATACCGTTCACACTAGGCACAGCTCCGTACACAGCAGTCGTGGCACGCTCCATACGCATAGGTCAAACTATAACAATAGTTTTTGTACTTGCACGAATATTCATGCCTACAGCCTTCAGATGGGCAGGAATACACAACAGAGTGTCGCTTTGACTCTTTTTTGGTCTTCGCCTCCCCACTCCTACCCTCAGGTTATTGCGCAAGCAGGCCTTCAGGCACCCGCTGCCACTTGCAAGCCGAAGCAAAAGCTCAAACGCAACAAGAGCGGCAACAGCAAAGGACGCCATTTTGCGCGCCACATTCATTGGGTTGCGCCTTCAATCCGCAGGCATAATTGATGCAGGACACGTCCAAACATTGCCCCACAAGGTTTGGACATATGACGTACACCTTGCCAAAGCACCCGCTGCCACTTGCAAGCCGAAGCAAAAGCTCAAACGCAACAAGAGCGGAAAAAGCAAAGGACGCCATTTTGCGCGCCACATTCATTGGGTTGCGCCTTCAATCCGCAGGCATAATTGATGCAGGACACGTCCAAACATTGCCCCACAAGGTTTGGACATATGACGTACACCTTGCCAAAAATGTCCGCAATCTTGGGCGCTTCTAAGGTGTAGAGTATTTGACCATTGTCCACCTAAAGCGAGGTTTAACGGGGCAACGCGTGATGTTTACCGTCGACATCCATAGGAGGAGTCGACAAGCAAAGCCCCGGCCAAAGACACCTCCACGATGCCTTCAAGCGAGCGCACAATGCTGCACAAAGTGCAACAAAATGTGGTGAACGCAGTGAGAAACAGCACAAGCTTACCAAGAAAGACCAGTCCGTCGCAACCACAGGCACTAGTAGCGATAGCGTCCAATCAAAGCCACTGCTCGGAGCGAGGACCTCTCGCAGATTTGTTAGGTACACCCGCGTCAACGCATTTTGAGTCACCTGATGCAAAAAATGGTGCAAGCAGTCATCTGATAGATCCATGCGTGCTCCTCAGCCGAGTCGCCGCCAGTCCGCTGAGTCCTTCACCATCTCACAACGCTTTGAGTACTAGTGGAATTGCAACCCGGTCCACAGCAATGTATCGAAACAACACAGGATTTTCCGGCAGTCCTCTGATTGTTGGGTATTGCCCGAGACGTGTGAGGCCAACGGGTGCACGTGCGCTGGTGTGGAGTGGCAGGTCAGTGTCCGTAGACGCGTGCATATATTACTTGGTGTTCGGAGGCGGGCGGCAGCCAAGGGGCTCGCAGAGCAGCGTGCTTGCTGTGCTCGGCAAACGAAGCGGTAAGGCAGACGGAAGTGGGCTGGGGCTATGCGGCTATGCGCACCATGAGATATCCACCAATCGACTCGAGCTTCTTTGTACTCAAAATGTCGAGATCAGCATTACTTATGACCTGCCAAACAAAGAAGCGCAGGGTAACATTGGGAGGTGACGATAGGGAAGTAGAGAAACGAGGACTGGTGCGACGGGCAAGCCCTCATCCACAAGCGGGTGGATTGGCAGAGCGGGTATAGGGCAGTAGAGGCGCACACACAGCATAATCTCCACCAACAACCGCGAGGTCGGGTAGGTCGAAAACTCCCAGGGCGTCGTTGAACGAGACCTGCACGGCACGGAGGCACGATCTAGATAGGAAGCATCCATATTGATGAGGAACGAGATAAGCGAAGAAAGAAGTCGATGCACTTATCGCTGAGCAAGGGGATGGGTGAGTAGGCATGTAGATGAGCGCACTTGAAGACTTTCACCAATAGACGCGAGCTTTGGCATGCTCACGGTGGAAAGAGCCTCATTCGAAAAGACCTGCATGGCATGGAGACACTTGGGTCAACTGAAAAGCATAGCAACCCTCAAGATATCGTGAAATGAGGACAGCCTTTCTTCATGCGTTGATGCGCATTCTTAAAGGAGTTGGTGATGGGTTTGGAGTAGAAATGATGGGTGGGTAGGAGGGATACTTTGAATGTTCCTCCGATAGACTCCAGCACTGGCGCGCTGATGTTAGCGAGCTGAATGTGGCTAGCAACCTGCAAGACACAGAGACGAGAGGCAGAATCAGAAGGCGGGTAGCAGATGAATCACAACAAGTACTTAG
Source organism: Isochrysis galbana (assembly GCA_018136815.1). NCBI lineage: Eukaryota > Haptophyta > Isochrysidales > Isochrysidaceae > Isochrysis > Isochrysis galbana. The sequence goes on from CM030934.1 coordinate 5,561,784, forward strand.
TGCTACACGATGGTATCGCTGGTCATGTGCACTCTATACCCCCGAGCGAGCTGGCAAGTGCATGAAGAAGCTTGGTAACGCACGGAGAAATCGCTCCCAACAGACTCAAGCGCTGGAAATTCAAGGTGGGTGAGAGCGTCATTGCCCGAGATCTGCAAGGCATGTATCAGAGGGGCGATATCGGAAGCACGTAATCGCTGAGACAGCTGAAGTACGTGGCGCTCAATTGCTCGACACTCGCCTCGACACTAGCATTGACAGATTGGAGCGAAGGTAAGCTGATTTGCTGCACGGCCTCGTTGAGCTCTGCCTGCGTGATGAGAAAGAAATAATATTGGTCAATGAATGGTCTGAAGCTGATGGACTTGTTGCTGATGCGGTTTTGTCTAAGAGACGCAGGGCAAGGTACCCCTCTCATACACAATTCAAGCCTGGCAACCGACATGCAAGGTGCGGCATCCTCACAACGAGTGCTCTGACTGCCACCAGTTCAGGTAGTGCAATGATAGAGCCGTTGAAACTGGCTTCGATCTGAAAGGCGGGGCACAGACGGTCTTAGCCATGCCAGCCATAGGTGGGGGTGGCCGACCGGCTCCAACGCAGCCGGGGACAGCTCGCTCATGCAGCATCTGGCCGCTCGCGCGTGCAGGAAAGGCCGCTCACGAGAATGGCAGAGGGCATGGCGTGTCTGCGCACCGTCAGTGAACCCTGTATCTCAGTGCAGTTCTTGGCGTAGTCGTAGTCGGCCTGGCTGGTGAGGATCACACTGTCCTGGCAGATGGAGGCGCTGGCTTGGCCGAGCACTGCGATTGCTGCCAGAGCGAGAAGGGGCGAGGAGCGGCGCTGGTTGTGCGACAGCATGACGTGTCTGAAGCTCTTGCTCTAGAGGGGAGATCTGAGGGCAAGCGACGAGCGAAACGAGGAAAGGGGGGGGGGGACGGGGGCAGAACACGCAGAGAAGCTTGTAGAGATTCGCCCGTTCTTCTCCTTCTTCTCTCTCTCTCTCTCCAGAAGAGATCGCTCGCAGCGCTTGCCGCTCCTCCGCAGCCGCGATGATGCTCAACACGCAACAGAGGGAGAAATCTCGATTCGCTCAGATTCAATCTATAACACGGTGCGAGCGGCTTCTCCCGCAACCAGTGGGAATCACCCTCCTCCTCTCTTCTCTATGTACGAGGAGAGAAGAGCTGCTGTACAGGGGGGGGGGGGGCAAAAATCCAGGACTTCCAGACCAACCGACCCCACGAGATCCGGACCGCAGGTCCGGGCCGGGCCCACCCCAACACGTTAGACTCCACAACCCTCTTTAAGGTGGCGGCCGTACGGGCTCCGAGGTCCCCCCCCCTCCCCCCCCCCCCCCCCCCTCCCCCCCCCGACTCGCGGGAGCTTGCGCCCTCTGAGCGAGGGCGCGAGGGAGAGCCACCCACCCACCCACCCACCCACCAACTGGGCCGACCAGGATGAGGGCCACAACCAAGGGAAGCTCCAGCAAGGGTGGGGACGCCCCAACGGCGACAGACGAGTCTGAGGAGTGTCAGCAGACAGCACCTTCTGGGGCCGAGAGCGTGGAAGAGACGTGCCGCCCATGCCTCCTAGACGAGATGGCCATCACACCAGACAGGCAAGCCAGGCGTGCATCGTTCGGGAGAAGGGCTGGGAATGTCTTGAGCCCCTACGTCGAACGGGGGAAGCGCCTGCGTAAGCCTCCGCCCAACCCTGACTTCGGATCACCGGGAGGGGGAGGGGGTGTGCGCCGAGCCCCAATGACCGCCGGCCCGTGCGTTTAGGCGACGGCGAAATTGGGCAGCTGCGGCAGCGGTGTCAGTTAGGCGTTCCGGATTGGTATGGATCCATCGAAGGCCAGCATTCGAAAGATAAGTGCACGGAGGGTGGGCGATAACGAGGTCCCATCCCAAGTCCTGGATGAGGTCCGCGTCCCCTTCGAAGTGAGGAATGTAATCCACCTCCGACTGGAAGAGGTCGCAAGTGGCGGCGTCCGCACCGGCAAGAAAGAACATCGAAGAGACGACTCCACTCGTCTCGCCGATGACAAGCACTCGAGGTGGCGCGATGCCCCCCTCGACAGCTGCCTCGACGTCGCGGCGGATCTCGAGAAGGGTGGCGCACAACGCATCAAAGTGCGCGGGGAGCACTTGGGCTGGAGATGCAGGCATAGGCCGGGGCCGGGTGATTAGCCGCACGGCTTCGGCTACGTCTTTTGGCATGACGTGCGCCGCGCCATGGGAAGAGGCGCGTTGGAATGAGAGGTCAATGGCGCGGCCGAGGGCATCGGGAGATCGGGAGCGCTCAGAGTGCAGGTCGTACTTGAAGAGGAAGTCAACGAAGATGAGCTGCAGGTACGTGCTGTCCTGCACCGTCAACTCCATGTGAGGGTTGGTTCGGCCAGCTGGGCCGGAAGCCTGAGCTCTCGTCCGTAGAGGAGGACAGCCGGTGACTTAGGGACGATACGACCGGCGGTCGCTCGCATTGACATGAGCATGTAGGGCAAATGATCAGCCCAATAGCGGCCTCCCTCGTCTGAGACGCGAGTGTAGGTCACTAAAGTTTGTTGGGCTCGTTCCACTAAGCCCACTCCCTCGTGGCGGTAGGCTTCGGTAGAAGATAGATCAGTGCCAGTCAGGGGGGATTGCCCTGCACCTCTCCCCGACTAAAGCGAGAAAGTGACGCCCTCGTCGCGGCGTTAGCCAGGCTAACGGCCTCACGAGCGTCGGTAGAGCTCCACGACGGGTTAGCGGCCAAGCTCTCGTGCGCGGCGGCGAGTAAAGAGGTGGCCGAGGAAGTCGGCGAAAAGGAGTTTTGGCGGCAATGCGCCAGAAGGACGGGCATCCATTGGGTCGCCATAGCACCGGCGACGCCCACGTAAGTGCGGCTGCGCAGGGCACCGCGGTGGGGAGAAGGCGGCAAATTGGCCATGGCCGAGAGGCGGCCCTCTACGACGCACGTAGGGGTCAGAGTAGGGAGCGAGTCGGAGAGGTATAGGCCCGTGGCCTTTTGGTGCCCGGTCCCGTGTTCATAGGGTTGGACATATTGGCGTGGAACCAGCTCCCCGACTAAAGCGGTTGCCTCGGAGTGCATCCGGGGGTTTTCGACCGCGACGAAGGGAGCGTCGGAAAGGGCCATCGAGACGAACACTCGCGCTGCCGATTCGAGAGCGAGCCGCCTGTTGGGTTCCTTGTCGAGGGCCGAAGGGGACTCGCTTACGTGTTCCCACGCGCTGTCTTCAAGCGGGTGGACTTGGGAGTCGGGCCTCGGGCTGCCCGAGGTCCCGAGAGAGGTGAGCTCGGTTCGATCGCGGAGTGGATCCACGAGCGGCGGCTCGTAAGACGGAGCGGCGGATGGCGCCGCCGTGTTAGAAGGACCTTGCGGAGGCTCGGAGCCGCCGGTTCCGACGAAGTGGACCCCTTGTGGCCCGAAAGAAGTTCCCGCTGTTTCCATGGGCAGAAGTGGAGCGGGATTATGGGGCGGCGCGGTCGTAGGCGCCAAGACGGAATTTGTGCTTGTCGAACACGCGATGACTACTGACTCGTGGGCAGAGGGCCGTTCGATCGAGCCGGCAGCTGACGCGGCCGTGAAGGAATCGTAGGTGGTTGCTTGCGGGAATATGTCTGAGAGGTCATAGTAGAAGTCGGGTCTGACAGCTTCTACCATCGAGTGCGAGGGACGAGACGAGAGACGGAGGTTCGGAGGCTCACAACGCGCGGCGTTGGAGGGTAGGGCCGAGGCTAGCTAGCGAGCTAGAGGAAGAGAGAGAAGGAGAATGAGAGCTTCTTAGGTCCAAGGTAGACACGAGAGACTACAACGCAGGGACTCAAAAAGATCCCTCGTCACGCAGACACACACGAACTAATCCAAACAGGGCGAAAACTAACCACACTCAGGGCGGACTGTCAAGCGTCGGCACCAAGGCAACTCATCGGCGCACAGACATGCGAAACAGAGAAGTCGGAACAACGAGAGCAGACCTCGCTGTGGAGCTACCGCCGATATACGAAGAGAAGACGGAAGACTACAACCGATGCACGAAGAGAAGACGGGAGACAGTCGTGGAACGTTTGATGACATCGAAAGAAAGTAAGAGAAGGGGTAGAATGTCGCCGACGAGACCTTGAGGCTTAAAATAAACCACCGGTTAGAAGTAAAAGTCTGTCATCGTATGGAATACGACACAGCAGGGTCAGTGCGACTCCCACTCCAGCTCCAACTCCGATTCCTTTAACACCCACCGCCCCGTATGCAAGTACGGTTGGTGCCGTGATAATTAATAAGGACCAGGCAATAATGGGAGCTATTAATTTCTTTAGTTCCTCCACCTCATATTCATCACGCTTATAGTGTATGTATACCAACATGACGTTTCCTTTTTGTTATGCACGAAAAAAAAGGTATGCACGCTCGGGGAAGAGTGTCCGAGTTAGGGGCCAAGTTGAGGCGCAAACTAGGAGGGAGGCGGGCACAAACGAAACACAAGACGTCTTCCGCTTGATGGGTCCCCGTGTTCATGTTTGTTTGCGCGCGGTCAACCCCCGAGTTAGGGGCGAAGTTAGGGGTCAGTAGAAATTATATACATAAAAAGCCGGGAGGGGCGTGACAAAAAAAGGGAACCTCGAGTTGCACCCTCTTGCTTCCCCCCTAGCTAGTAGTAGTAGCCAGAATCTTCAGATGTCTTTTCTGAGCTCCACATTTCACGGTGAACTAATGTTATACTACAATATATTTGCAAACGCAACCTTTCCTCGAGGCAATCGCAAAATGCAGCACCTCTCAAGGTGCTTCGCCGCTTAAGAGATAAGCAACACACCAAACAGGCGGTTGTGCTGCAGAATTTCGCTCAGCGGGGTGACGTGCCCACGCGTTCTAGCCCGGGCTCGAGCGTGGGGAAAGAGCGGTCTGATCCGGTGGCAAACTGCGGAAGATAATCGCCGATATTGCGTATGTCGGTGATGGGTTGCGTGCTTTCTCGCCCAAAGTCTAGGTAGCACCAGATTAGTGCGCAAGGCGGCACCGAACCTGCCGCCAGCTGATCGAGCAGTGCTGCGTGCCTGAAACGGGCCGAGGGGTGTGTGTACCGGCCGAGAAACTCATGGAAGATGTCATCGTGCGCGCACAACACGATCGACTCATGGTGCGAGTGTCGGATCTGCGCGAGGAGCTCTGCGACGCGCGCCTGAAAGTCACGATCGGCTTCCGCCTTTTCGGACCACCAAGCCGATGATGCCTCCAAGGTGTCCAGTTTGCGCGCCTCGACTTGGGCGAGTGTGTCGTCGTCGACAAGTCCTTCGTTAGCAGCAGCCAGCTCGCGCAGCTTCTCGACGCAGCGCGCGTGGATCGCGTCGCCCCAAGCCGATCCGATGGACGTGTTGGGATTTGTGAGCCCGCGCCGCTGACGGGCATTGGCCTTAAGCTCGATCGTCCCGCCGGGCTCGAGGAGTGCCAGCATGGCCACTTGCGATGTCTGCACGGCGCGCGTTGCCGGCGATGACCACACCGCATGGGTCCCCGATAGGACGAAGAGGATGGCCTCGAGTTGCGCGTCTAAATTGCCCACGGCCTCCGCCGCGCCGCCTCTCGAGTCAGCAATAGTGACGGCTGCCCGTATGGCGCCGCCGAGCCTCCGGGCCTGCGCGAACCCATTGCGCGAGATGGGGTGGTCGGCGCGAGCCATAACGGCGCGCATCCTTTGATACGCTTCCTGCCCACGATCGACGATGCGCCCAAGCCGCTCCTTGAGCTTGGACGGTGCCTGCCCGATTGATGTGTCGCCTAGCGCCACTTTGTCAACAAGCGGACCCTTGGGGTCAGAGATGCCGGCGGCGCGCAGCATGGTGCGGTAGGCCTCGGACCAGGATGACTCCGCCGTGTGCAGCAGAAAGAGGTGCTTCACGGGGGCGCTGCGCTCGGGCGGCACGCAACGCAGTGTGATCGTGCAAGGGCGAAGCGGGTCGTCGGCACAGAGCATTCCATCCTGCGTTGCCTTGCCGCTAGGCGCCTTGGGCTGCGCGACGTTGAGTGCGCCTAGCTCGAGGCCTTCAGGGGGGACACAGCGCATGGGCACCTCGGCGGACGCAAGCATTGCAGATGTCTTGGCGGAGCGGACGGCGATGTGTAGGATCGAATCAGCACCCCAGTGCGACTGGCCAAGTTGGTGTGCAGAGTTCCAGGTGCACTGACCGCGCCACGCGGCGGTCAGCGCGCGCCGGCCACGCTTGCTCCTCATCTCGGAGAGTATGCGCGCGTCGGCCTCCGAGGCGGGGCTGGGTAACGTGGCCGGCCAGACCGCTTGCCTGCCGATGTGGACGCCCGACGAGTCGGCCAGCCACATGTCCACGCAGACGCGCGTCGCCGCGGGTTCGGAGAGCGGGACATTGTTGACGCCGACGAGGTGTACCACCGGCCCCGCGAACTGCTCGAATTGACGCTGCATCACGAGCTTCATCCCACCCGAGGGCGACGGCGAGGTGATGAGCAGCCGCACGTCTGTGATCATGCGCGGCCCGCGAGCGAAGTCCAACTGGCAGCATGCGACTGAGCAGTTTGGCAACACGTCCTTGCAGAGGCGGGTGGCGAGCTCGGCAGACCGATTAGCGATGTCGCTGTGGAGGAAGCGCTGATGAAGGATGGGGTCGCGTGGAGTTGGAAAGGCGTGGAGTGGAGGCTGAATTCAACCATCGCTGCGCCGCTACGTCTACGCAGCCAGCTCGCACATCAGATACGCGCCTAGGGCACACACGAGGGAAGGCTGGCGGGGACGGGCGCACCTGAAACATGGCGCGGAAAAAGTGCGAGTGGCCGACAACGACTATGGTGTCGTGCTGCGAATATTGAATTTGGTACAGGAGCTCCTTCATCCTCTCCTGCACTTCATCCTTGGACTCGGGCGCTGTGTCCCACCATTGCTCGTTCACCTCTTCAAAGTTCATTCTGATGCCGTGGGCGAGGCTACGCATGTCGTCAGCGGGCGCCACCTCGGCCAGCTTGGCGATGGCGCGGCGGGCACAGTCGGCACCGACGACAAGCCCCTGCGTGTCGCGACCACCCATATTCTTCTTTTCCCGCGCGTTGGGCTTGAGCTCGAGGTCAATGCCCTGCTCATGGGCCGCTGAGCCGCCATCGGTCGTGGTCCCGCTTGCCGCCGCAATCCACATGCGGCTTGCCTCAGAGAGTGCCGACATGGTCGACTCGGTCGAGCCTAGGCGCTCGAGTCTATGCGGCGCGCCAACCTCAAGCACCTCTCTGCCAGGCGCGCCAGCCTTCTTCTGAAGGAGAGGCTGCAGTCCAACGAGGGCCGTCTGAATGGCGCGCGTGAGCGGCGAGGCCCACACAGCCTGTGCGCCCAGCAGTGCGCGCAACGTGGCCGCCTCCGACGGGGATGATGACAGCCCGCCAGCGCCGTCGCGCGCAGCGCAGATAGCCTCGCGCAGCTCACACGCCTGCCGGTACCCCTTATCGTTGAGCGGGTGGTCGACTTGCGAGACCATCTCGAGGACGTCGCGCTTGGCCTGTGCCTCGTTCCACTTCGACTCGCCATGCCGGATGAAAAAGACCTAGTGGGGCGGAGGGTGATCGTGAGAAGCTCGCAGAGTGAGACGCGGACAGGTGCACCCGAGGGGCGGCGCGGCGACGACGGCGGGCAGGGTACTGCGGCCACGGCGGCGGGGGGCGCGCGGACCGTCTTCATTGACGAGCTGTGGCGAAGGCAGCGTAACCGCACCAACGACTCGCGCTCGCCCGCACGGGGAGAGTTGACGTCGTTGGGCTTGAGCAACCGCACATCAATATCTCTCTCTGGAAGGGTGTGCAGCGGCACACGCGCCTGGCCGAGCACAGTGTCAGTCTGTGAGGCCCACAGCTCGATCCGCAAGTGCGCGCCTGAGTCGGAAACACCGACCGCCAGCTGGCGCGCCGAGTTCCACACGGGCGCCACAGTGCTCGCCTTGGTTGGCCATGAGATGATGCCACCGACACAGCGGTCACGCGAGTCAACCGCCCACATAACGACATGTACCTTGGGCGGCTTTTCGCCCGGAGACAACAGGTTGCTCCCGACGCGCACTGAGACGAGGTGGATTGTGGGCGCGCCTGACACATCCTCGTAGCTGGAGCTCGGCCGGTTGCGCACGGATGAGGAGCGCGGCAACAGGAGCGCCGCTTTCTCGTAGACGCGCGCGTCCACTTCCTGAGCCGTCGGTGCCTCGCCTTCGGTCTCGCCCTCGCTCGCAAACTTGAGAAGCGAGGGCGTGCCCGCGCTGCTGCTGCTGGCTGAGGCGGCGCCGCGTGGCGCGCCTGGCGTGCGCGTGGGCGAGCCCGCCTCGTCGCCGTCGCTCCTATCATCGCTCGCACTGTGCCGCTCATCAGGGTTGCTTCTCCGGTCCTCACTTTGCATGCGCTCCGCCTCCAGTTCCGCACGCGCCTGCGCGCGCACACAGCGCAGCATGCGCTCGGAGGTACCTGTCTCGTGTGCGGCGGCTAGGTCGTGGATGAAGGCCTGGAAGGGCGCGAGCTCGGGCAGCGCAAGCATCCACGGGTTGATTGAGAAGGTATGCTGCACCTCGCGCAACGTCTCAAGCGGGAGCCCGACGCCGGCCGAGTGCGGAATGGGCGAGAAGCGGCGGGGCGAGGGCGGCGCCAGCCCCCAGGAGTAGGCTACCGTTGGTGGAGCGGCTGGCGAGGACTCGAGCGACGAGATCGGCTGCGAAGGTAAGCCAAGGCCCGAGGGCGGCAGCACAGGCGAGCTTGGGTTCAAGGGTGTCAACAAAGGTGAGCCGAGGCCCGAGGGCGGCGGCACCGACGAGCCAAGGCCCGGGGGCGGCGTGGCTGGCCTAAGCATCTGGGGAGAGCTCGCCTCTGTGAGACGCACACCCTCTCCTCCGAGCGAGAGAGACGGCGCCTCGTCCATCAGGTTGAGCAGCGACGCTTCGGGCGGCGGTGGTGGTGGAGCATCGCTGCCGGCAAGTGCCGGCAGGAGAGGAGGGCTAGGAGGGAACAGGTCGGCGAGAGAAGGGTCTCTATTGGTGCTCGAAGCGGAAAATGGCTTGGAGAGGCCGCGTTTGATGGCGCGCATCAAAGGAATGGCGAGGAGGAGGGGAGAGGAGAAGGGGGAGAAAGGGGAGCGGTCGGTGTAGTATTGGGGGGTGGGGGGGAGAAGTGGAGAGAGGTGAGAGGAGCAAGCGGAGCGGGGAAGTAGGGGGGGTGGGGGGAGGCTGCGTGGTGGAGTGGAAGGGAAGGAATGGAGGAAAGGGGGGAGCCGTAGGGAGGGAGGGAGCGGGAGGCAGTGAGAGTCAAGGAGAGCGGCGGCCGCCACACTTCGCGAGCCCTCTCTCCGGCCACTAGGGCCAAGATTAGCTGCTGCCCCTCCTTATTTTTGAAGGAATATCTACTGTGAGTGAAGTTGTATGTTTTCTAAGAATCTAACGGGCCAACGGACTCCCCTAGCCGGGGAAGGTTGAGTCTCATGGCGTAGCCCTTAAGGTGGCAGGCTCGCAAATGGGGGTGGGCGCGAGCGCGCGCGGCTGTCTGGCTCCTACAGCTGTCATGGGGCTCAAACTTCCCAGGCGCGCCACAGCCACCCTAGGTGTTAAACACAGGAACAGTGTGTTTCTAGTTTCTACGGACTACGGACTACGGAAGTCACAAACAGTGTTTTTCACCTTGTTTCTAGGAGACCCCTATGTCCGGAACAGAGGGCTGCGCGCTGCGCGCGCGCGGTGAGTGAGCGCGTGCGAGCGAGGCCATAGCCATATTATAGCATAATCAATCCCGCCACCTGATTGCCGGGCTCCCACCTACTACTACTACTACCACCTGTCTAGATGCTGCCGAATGTTCGTGGGGCCACCGACGTACACGATGGCCGCAAAAGATGCAGCACTTCGCACGCACACTCTTGGCGCGGCCATTCGCCTCTTCGATCGTAGACCACTCAAGGGCAGAGCCCTTGAGGTCCCGCAAGGGCTGCATCCCTCATACACTCCAGCCCATGTCCCTCTCACCATCATCCATGTCCATGCTGCCCCCTCGCTCGCTCGCCGAGGAACGGGGTGTCGCGTGTCGCGTGTCGCGTTCCCGCCTCTTCCCTCCCCCGCTGTATTTTCGCGCCAAAATGATTCTTTAATACTTATAATAGTACTTATAAAGGCATGACCTGATATCAGGTATCAGGAGTGGTGGACCTGATATCATGATATCAAGACCTGATATCAGGCTGACGGAGCAACTGGGGAGTACGTGGTCCGCTATAGCTATAGCTAGCGTGTAGCGTGCGTAGCCCGAATCTTCAGATGTTTTATTTTTTACTATTAGACCGCCACGTGTATTGTTTGACCGCCCTAACAATACACGTATTTGTATTATTCAACAACTAGGGCTTTTGCTTTTGCCTCTCGGCCTTGGCCTCTTGGCCTCTTGTCTCTTGTCCTTGTCCTTGTCCTCGTTTAGAATCGTTGGCTTGTACCCCCTAGCCACGTATGCCGGACGAGACATGCGCCAAGCGCTTGCGGGATCGCGGGACCCGCCGGGATTTGCAGTCGTGGGGGGACGGGGGGACTTCACTGCTTCGTTGAACGTCGTTGTCGTTGTTGATGGAGGCTGGAGGCTACACCCTCCTACAGCACTAATGGTAAACCAGCACAGACAAGAAAACTCTGACCGGCGGGAGGGGGTTGAAGGCAAGAGGCTCTTTGGGGGGCGTTGGTGGGCGGCGGCGGCGAGGCGCGCTATGGTGAGAGAGAGGGGGAGAGAGACGGAGAGAGGGAGAGGGACAGAGAGGGAGAGTGGGGGGGGGGGGGGAAGGGGGCGGAGGAGGGAGCTGGGGAGAGGGGGAGAGGGTAAGGGACCGCAGGCACAAGCAGAAAAGCAATTCCAAGCGAGGGAGGGAGGGGAGGGGTTCTGAGCTGCGTAGGGAGAGGGAGAGCGAGAACGGGCAGGAAGGGGAGCGGCGCGTAGCTGGTACGGTCAGAGTGAAATGGGAGCACGATAGGAAGATGGCTTGCACTCGCACCCCACCCCACCGCGTCTTGCGCATCACAGAAGAAGCTCTTCACCATCTCGCCCAAGAGCCACGGCAAAGGGCCCGTCACGCTCGCATGGCACCCGCAGGTGAGAGAGCGCGAAGGGAGCCGCACGCGCGCAGCCACGTCTCGGCCTGACTCCCTTTGATGAGCCGTCAACTTTCCGCCACCCTGACCCTTCTGGCTCTCGCAGGGCTCCTTCCTTGCCACATGCGGCGCCAATCGCATCGTCAACGTCTTCAATCGGCAGGGCGAGGAGCATGCCGAGATCCCACTGGAGGGGAGCGGACGCTGCACTGCGCTCGAGTGGGATAAGGATGGGGAAATGCTAGCGATGATGCAGGAGCGGTCCGCCGTGATCAAGCTCTGGGACGCCAACCAAAACGCTGAGTCATCCCTGGAGACGGGGCTCAAGGAGGAGCTCACCTTCATCCGTTGGTCAGCAGCTGGGCCGCAGCTCGCGATTGGCACTGCCAAGGGTGCGCGCCCCACCCATCAGCTCGTTGCCCGCCCGCCAACGTGTTCCCCACAACGCGCTACCCATGCGACCCGGCCGCCCGCCGATGCAGGCAACCTGCTTCTCTACAACAAGAAGACGCTCAAGAAGCAGTCCATCGCTGGCAAGCACGTCAAGACCATTACCTCCGGCGCATGGCACGAGGATACTTTGATTATGGCGTCGGCCGACCGGCAGGTACCACGCCGCAGCTTTGGCGCGACCCTCACCACCCTCCGCCACGTTGACCGCCCTATACCCCTACCCGTACCCCACCCCCACTTGCGCAGGTGACGCTCTCCAACCCGGACGGCGACACCATCTCACAGACGACACTCAAGGCAGAGGGCTCCAACTTGCAGGTGACTGGAAGCACAGAGGCAGGGCGCGAGCCAACTGTCTCAGTCGTTTCGGGCGGAACGGTCATTATTATGTTCCCCGTCGGCCAGCCGGCGAGCAGCACTGAGCTCAAGTTTGGCACACAATACGGCAAAATAGTGTCGTACCATGTGTTGGACGGCAACCATGTTGCTGTGGGCTTCGACAGCGGCCAGTTCGTGATGGCGGCGCCCTCGGGGGGCAAGACGCCCACAGAGATCTTCTCCGCAAAGCTCTTCAGCAATGGCCTCGCCTCGGTGGCCATCTCGCCGCAGATCCGGCGCGCGGCCGCTTGCAATGGACGACAGGTCAAGGTTGTCGACCTGGCAGACGAGCCGAAAGAGATGGAGGACGAGGGCATGTCGCTGATTGAGGAGGACGGCGAGCTGCAGTACGTCGCATGGACGCGCGACGGGCAGGTGCTCACGGTGGCGTCGTCTTCGGGCGCCGTGCACAGCTTTCTCGCGTGCCTGCCGCCGCTCGCCGTCGCCAACGGCACCAAGTACATGTACCTCACCTCGTTGCTCGAGCTTTCAGTATGCTCGGCAATACCCAATGCGTCGGCCGACGTGTCACGCCGTGTGCAGATCTCGATGGAGCCCACCTTCGCCGCGCTCGGGCCGACACACGTTGCGGTTGGAATGAACAACCACGTCTTCTTCCACTCTATCACAGACGCGGAGTGCGCGCTTGTGGGCGAGCGCGAGTACATGGGCACGGTAGACCAGGTGTTGCTGAACGCAGAGTTCGTTGCAATCCGCTCGGAGGGGCGCGTACACCTGCACGCACTCGGCGAGCCGAGTGGCTCGGCGACCAATGTTTTCCCGCCACCCGAGGAGGAGGCGGACGTGACCTGCATGGCCATGTCCAAAGACTTCCTGGTCTACGGTACCAGTCGCGGCACCATCACCTACATCTACCTGCCCGACTGCGTGCCCATAAATGAGTACCGGCATGAGGTCGGAGTCGCGCGCCTGTTCGCAAACGAGGTGGCGACGCGGCTCGTTTTTGTAGACGCTTCGGGCGCCGCCTTCATCTTCAACCCGGTAGTCGACCAGCCCATCCCGATCCCCCGTTTTCCCTCCTCGGCCATCCGCGTGATGTGGGATCCGGCTGACTGGGGCGTCATCGTTGTGCACGACCCCAAGGCCTTCTCTGTCTATGTCTACTCGCCGCACCAGGTCGCCGATGGCGCTGCCGTGCGCGCAGTCGGGCAGACTAAGATGCAGGGCGGGCTAACGCCCATCATGACGTACAACGGTACCGTCATTTCGCAGGCGGACACCGGTGCTATCACCAAGCTGCCTCTTTCGACGCACGACGCCATCGTCAAGGTGGCGGCGAAGGGCGGCGCGGGGACTGAGACGCTCCGCCGCTGCTTCCATCAGAATCTCGAGCTGCTGCGCTTCGCGCGCGCGTGGGAGGTGGCCAAGCTGCTCGACGAGCGTGAGCTCTACCTAAAGCTCGGCAAGGCGGCCCTCCTCAGCCTTGATGTCGAGCTCGCGCGTCGCGCCTACCGCCAGCTAGGCGATGCGTGCATGGTGCTCGCCCTAAACCGGCTTGAGAACGTCGAGGACTCCAAGTTGCTCGCCGGTCATATTTCGCTCATCTTCGAAGACTACTCGCGCGCGCAGGAGCTCTTCCTTGGTTCGATGCGACCCGTGGCGGCCCTCGAAATGCGTCGAGACCTTCTGCACTGGGAGCAGGCCCTCAAGCTCGCCAAGACGCTTGCTCCCGAGCAGGTGCCCGCCATATCGTGCGAGTTCGCGCAGCAGCTTGAGTTCAAGGGCGAGTATGACCAGGCGTTCAACATGTACACTGCGGGGCTGCGCGCGGCGCAGGCAATGGCCTCGCGCTTCGATGCGCGCGCAGCCGACGCGCAGTTGATGCGCGCCTGCGCTATCGGCGTCGCGAAGATGACGCTGCGCGCGGGCGACACCCACGAGGGTGTGCAGCTCGCACTACAAACAGGTGACCGCCAATGCATGCGCGACTGTGCCGACATCTTGGAGAACGTGCTCAAGCAGTCGCAGGAGGCGGCGCGGCTGTACATCGAGGCCGACGCACCGGAAAAGGCGGTCAAGATTTACATCCGCACCAAGAATTATGCAGCTGCCGAGCCGCTGATGGGCCGGATCGAGACGCCCAAGCTACACGCCGAGTACGCAAAGGCCAAGGAAGGAGACCGCGCGTATGCCGAGGCGGCGACCGCGTACGAAAAAGCGAACGACACCGACTCGGTGGTACGGCTGCTGCTTCACCACCTCGACAAGCCGCAGAAGGCCTTCTCTCTCGTGCGCGCCTCTAAGTCGTCGCAGGGTGCCCTGCTCGTCGCCAAGCACTGTATGAGTACCGGGGACACGCGCACAGCCATCGAGTTCTTCCTTCTCGCAAAACGGTCGGAGGACGCCTTCGATGTGGCCGCGAAGAACGAACAAATGGACGCCTTCACCGCGTCGCTCGGCAGTAACGGCACTCCCGATGAGTATAAGAAAGTGGCGCAATACTACGAGGCCCGGCACGACTACTTGAAGGCAGGCGAGTTTTGGGCGCTCTTCCGCGACTTCCCTAAGGCCCTCCGCTTCTTCTTGCAGTGCGGCGAGCGCGCGCTCAACCCAGCGATCGAAGTGGTCGGCCGCGCACGCTCCGATGCGCTGACGCACCAGCTGATTGATTTTTTGATGGGCGAGACGGACGGTGTACCCAAGGAGCCTGTTTATATTTTCCGCCTGTATATGGCGTTGGGCAACTATTCACAGGCCGCAAAGACGGCCATCATAATCGCGCGGCAAGAGCAGGAGCTCGGCAACTACCGCGTGGCGCACCAGATGCTCTTTGAGACATACAAGGAGCTCTCCGGCGCGCGAATTCGCGTGCCGCAGGAGCTCGCCCACAATCTCATGTTGCTGCACTCGTATGTGCTCGTCAAGCCGCTCATTAAGATGAGCGACCACATGACTGCCGCGCGCCTACTCTGCCGAGTCGCGCGCAACATCTCGCGCTTCCCCTCGCACATCGTGCCCATCCTCACCTCGTGCGTCATCGAGTGCCACCGTGCCGGCCTCCGCGGCTCCGCGTTTGAGTACGCGACGACGCTCATGCGACCCGAGTATCGCGAGCAGCTTCAGGATAACTTCAAACGCAAGATCGAGGGCGTCGTGCGCAAGCCCGGCGACAAGATGGATGTAGAGGAGCCCGAGACACCGTCGCCTTTCGATCCCGCTGCCAAACTCCTCGAATCGGAGCTCGAGTGCCCCTCGACGCGGAATCCAATCCCGTATTGCATCGCCACAGGCCGACACGTCGTCGTCACTGACATGTGCCTTTGCCCCTCGTGTGGCTTCCCAGCCTCATTCGCAGTGTTCACACAACAGATAGAGAGCGAGCGCGTGTGTCAGATGTGCTTGCAGGAAGTGCAAGTCAAGGATATCATCAAGATGGACCCAGAGGACGCACGCGCGTGGTGTGTCAAAACAGTTGCCAAGGCGGCGGAGAAGGAAAAGAAGTAAACGACGGGCGCTAGGGTCGAGTCCCATGGGCCTGTCTCTTGGTTGCACGCGTTTGCTAAGAGAGCTGCATTTCATGAGTATCGTGTATCTAAAAAAAATCTTCTTAAAAATCTCCGCTACGTGTGCGGCATGAGGCAGTGTGCTCGTGGACCTCCCTACTACCCAACCTTAACCCCTAACAACCCCCTTCCCCTTCCCCAGTTCCCTCTTTAGCGGAGAAGCTTGTTGCGGGTAAGGAAGGGGCCTTGTACACTTGCCTCTTCCTATACACCCCGACTAGGTTCCCCGCGCGACTCCCCTCGTCCGTCGCGCCCCGATTCCCTCCCCCTCGCGCTATCTCGTTCGGCCCCCTCCCCCCGCGAAAGCCCTTTCCCTTCTCCTCCCTCCCCCCTTTCCCCCGAGTGCTCCCTTGAGTTTCCGCCCCCTTTCCCGTCTATTATTTTCCCGCGCCCCCCCCCCCCCCCCCCCACGCGTGACGTTTTCCCCCGGTGTCCTCCAAACGCTCTGCGCCATCGCCCGATCGCCCCTCGTGCTCCTCCCGTCTGCTCTTGCCCTCGCCCTCGTGCCACAGTGCCTCGTGATGACTGAGAGTGCGCCCGCGCCGTCCGACCTGTCCCCGCGTGCTCCTCCAGTCCCTCTTCGCCCACCCTCCATGCCCCACGTGGATCAAACCTCTCATGTTATGTCTCAACTCTCTCTCTCACCAGACCACCCCACAGCCACAGCTACATTCAGCTCACCACATGGTCTCGAGAAATAAAAGACTGCGCCTCGAGATACCTGATACCTGCCACAGTGGTTCCCTTAGGCGTCTTGAGTCTCTCTCTCCTCATCTTCCTCCTGTCGCCAGCCGCCCCTCTCCGCCCATTTGCTAACGTAAACAGGTCTCGTTTCTCACCACACTCCATCATCGGGGGGGGTGCAAATCCCCCCCTCTCCCTCGCTTCGCTCTCTTCCACCTCTCTCCCTGCGGCGCGTCGCCATGCGGCGCGCCACGGCCTGCTCTCAGAGGTCCTTCAGGGGCACCCAGGGGGCCAACAAGGGCAGCTCAGGGGGCAGTGGAGGCTGGGGCTCAGTCCCTGGCCCCCCCTGCCTCTCCCTCGCTCGCCTCGCTGGCCCTGGGTGCCGCCCAGAGGCCCATGTCTGCCTGTCGACCAGGGGGGGGGGGGGAGTCAGTACGAGAGCAGCCCCATCGGCCCTCCCTCCCACCAAAAAAGGTAGGAAACCCCAGCAACGCACTCCCCCTCCCCGCTCTCTCAGGGAAGCGGGCTTGCGGTGGCCGCCGCCGGCGTCGCGCTCGCCGTCGCGTCGGTGCCCCGAGGGCGCCACTTCTCGCACCCCCATCACACGCTCGGGATCGTCGCCTTCGCCCTCGCCCTGCTGCAGCCGCTCAACGCGCTCGTGCGCGGCACGCCCGCCGCCCGCACCACACGCCGCGCCGTGTGGCGGGTCGCGCACAAGGGGACGGGCTACGCCGTGCTCGGCGTGGGCGTCTACCAGGCCCTCTCGGGGCGCGCCCTCATGCCGAGCCAAGGCGACACCGTTCTCGTCGCGTACGTGGTGCTCCTGGGCCTGGGCCTCTCCTTCGGGGTGCTCGCGGGGGGGCTCATGGTAGGGTGAGAGTCCCTACGGGAGGGGAAGAAACCTTGAGGGAGAGGAGACCAAATGAAGGCAAGCCGCCTTGCCATCACAGCCCTCCTCACACTCGCCCTCGCCTCTCGCCGCTCGTTCGATGTCGCTCTCGCCGCCGTCCTCGCCCTCACTCAAGCCCGCCTGCCCGCCTTCCTCTGCTGACGGGCTTCAGCCCGTCAGCACCTCCGAAGTGGTCTCCCTCGCCGCGCCTGCCGCCGGCTTTGCCCCTTCCTCATTGACCTCAGGCCCTATGGGCCAGCCCAATTCGTCATAAGTATAAACTTAGTTGTCACTCAAGGCGTGCAGATTCGGATTCTCCCTGGGCTCAAATTCTGGTCCGCCGATTTTCGTCTCGAAATTCGAAGATTTGAGTTTTATTTTCACCGTCACGGTAATTGTCCACGCGTTTAAGGTAAGAAATGCAGGTAACAGAACTGGGCCCCCTCTCTGCATCCCCCCCCCCCCCTCTCTGCATTCCCTCCCTCCCCCTCTGCAGTCCCCCCCCCCTGCAGTTCTCACCCACCTTGGGCCCGGTTCAGGTGGTGGGTTCCAGGAGTGCCTTTTATTTTTTGTGTTTTGGCCTCTCTCTCTCCCTGGCGGCCTGCCTTCTTTCGCGTTCGTGGCGGCTTCCTCCCATTCTTCGTTTTCCGTCCCGTGATCGGCGAAGTCGCGCCGGGGCCGGGGCCGGGGCGTCGTGTCATTTCTTCGCGTGTTTTTAGGTCTCTGTGTGCGTCGTTTGCCGTTTGTTCGGGCTATTTGTCCTTTGCTTCAGCCGGTGTGGTTCGCACTAGGGAGAGAGAGGGGGGGAGTCTCGCAGAGCGACCGCTGAGCGCAGAGCGTGAACGCAAAGTCGTGTCGTCGTGTCCGGTTCTTACTTTTAAACAAGCCAACATTTTTGATTTTTTGGGTCGTGACAGCAAGCAATCGATATTCGAATCGTGAATTTCGAGACCAAACTCTTGGCTTGAGACCATGGGGAATCCGAATCTGTGTGTCTTGTGTGCGCCACAGTAGCAACAAGCAACGAGGGGAACTGTGGGTGATGCGCGTGGTACCTCACACGAATATTCGTGCCTACAACCTTCAGATGGCCAGGAATACAATAGACCCACGCACCCAGGGCACCACGCCGTCGCTTAGCAGCTCGGCATGAGCTCTCAGTATGCTATCCAACTCATGGCTCATTGCACATCATAGCAGCTCAACGTGATGCAGACCAGAGGAACAAATCAGAACCAACACTGTGCGCCCCCGAAAAAGAGCGGTGGCCTAGGCCTAGAATTCTATAAAGTCGGATGGTGGTAACCAACTAGTTGGAATGTCAGCCCCTATTGATGTTGACCGCCCCCCCCCTGCTGTAGGACAAGACTAGCCATCAGCGAAGATGCCTCAACCAGACGCCCTTGCTCTTCCAAGTGAGCCACCTGAGCCATCAAATCCTCGATTTCGCCCTCGCCCCTGCATGAATTTTCCTTGTCGCCACTAGAAGCAAAACGCCGAGCCTGGTCAATCTGGAGCGTCAGGCCAGAATCAGAAGCACCGACAGCATGCGACATGCAACTTTCTGAGGTAACGGGTGCAGGCGTGGCTATAGCGCCTGAACTCAGCTGGGAAGAAGACTGTACACCTGCTTGCCGCATTGCCTCTTCAATGTCACCGCTTCTTGCAGTGTTTGCGTACACATGGCTGACATGGACTGTCCCGTTCGAAGCGGGACGAGCCGCGTTGACCTGGCTGTTCTCATCGGGGAAGACGGTGGCAGCAGCAGCTGCACCCGTCGAAGCAGCAGTACTCATTGTGGTCCCAGCCTCTCTTGTGACATTAGCAACAGGCTGCGCTGGCGCTGCAGGCCTCCGTGTTGGCGGAAGGTCAGGAGAAATATATGGTGCCCTCATGCTCGCTGGCATCTCCAAGGGCAAGTCTTCGTCCTCTAGGATGAGACGCTGGCGGCTGAGAGTGGGGTGGGTGATACACGATGTCATGGCTGCTCAGCTACCCCTTGGCATACGTCCCATCACCGTCACTCTTGTAAAAAACTCGCCGTCGCTTACCTTCCGCCTTCCCCCTCTCCCTTGTCCCACTCTTCCTTCCCTTCCAACCCCCCCCCCCCTCTCCCCCCTCTCCCCCCCCCGCTTCCCTCCGATCCTGCAGCATACTTGACTCCCTCCTCCTCCTCCTCGAGGACGCCGACGCCGCAGATGGAGCCAAGGCGACGCAGCAGCTGCTGCTTGGACGGCGCGAGCTCAGTCATGCTCGGAGCGCGCGCCACCCCGTCCTGCAGCAGCTCGCGAAGCCGAGCGAGCGAGAGGCCCTCCATCTCCCCTCCCCGCTCTTGGTGTCCACCCAGCAGGCGCGCGGGAGAGCAAAACGAGACGCGAGAGACGAGAGAGAGAGACCTCAACTCAAAATGTTGTAAAGTTCACATGATGAATGTAACACTCGAGTGGTACTGAAATCTGATTTACCAATTGAGTAGAGCTCTACTACAATTCCCACACGCTAGAAGCTAGGGCTCTCCCCTTCTACTCTAGACTCTAATGTATCCGGGTATCCGGGTACAGTAGGGGCGCACCATTAAGAAAACAGAGAATTTTGTCCTCTATATTTTCCTTTGCGCTCGGCCGCGAGACTGTACGAGTTTCTTGCGCGGTTTGCGGTTTGCCGAGAGCTACAATATGTACAGAGGTTTCTTAGTTCTTAGCGTGCTGCTTTCTTGTTCTTGTGATGGTGATGGTGATGGTGACCGGCGCTCGTTGTCCCCTAGTTTCTTGCTACGGCGGCGCCTCTCAGCATCACCTTTCCACCTCCTCTCTTCCTCTTCCTCGCTGTCTGATGAGCTTACGTTGTACGTTGCGAAGAACTATGTTTTTGCCATTTTTGCAGTTAAAACTTAAAACAAGGGCGAGCGTGAAGATGAGTGACGAGTGACGAGTAGTGAGTAGTGATCGCCGATCGCCCCCGGGGAATGATTGATGATTGTGAGGACGTCTGGTTGGGCGCGCGGGGGGGGGGGGTATGATAGAGATTTGCAGAGTTTCGGTCAACACCCAGATTTTCTCTTCTCTCGTCTCTCCTCTCCTCTTCATCTTCTCTCTTCTCATCCTCTCTCTTCTCTCTTTCACGTTCTTACCTTCTTACACCCCTTGGGTCTCGTTGTCTCGTTGGAGAGGGACTTTTTGGACGTTCTCAACACCCACATCTTCCTGCTTCAGTAATCAGTAATGCAGGTATAGGTGTACACCTCATCTTATTACGTGATTACGTGTACACCTCATATTATTCTACTAGTATTATTTTCTGGATCCACCACCTCTTCTCATGGCGTACTCATGGGCTTACCATAAGCTTATCTCTTTCATCTGTCCCTTGGCCCTCTTCTCCCCACCCCCACCCCCCGCTAGGGGTAGGCCAAAATATCCAGTAAAATCTACCCAAATGTGCATTTGGGATATCTAGTTTATATCCGGGCTACTCGCCCAAATATCCAGCAAAATATCCAATGGATATCGATTGGATATTCGCCGATCGCCGAGACCCACAAGCAAGCTCGGCGGCGTGATGGGGAGGGGGTTTGGGGTATGGGGGGTATATACTTTGTGGCCCCACACATCGCTCTATCTATGAATGATGTGTGTCGTATGTCACATGCATTCATTTAGTATAGTGCGTGGCGGGCTCACAATCACCATACGTACGACATACGACATACATACTTCTTACGCACACGCGCCCTTGCGCTTATTGCGATTGTATCGCAACATCACCGACGCCTCCACCTGATCAGCCAACGAATTAGCACGATCTGCACTCTGCACCAAACATGCATTGCAGCAAACTGAACACACGGTCAGAATCGCCATGAAGCGTGCCGTTGCCCATGGCCATAATCTTGCAGACGCCGATGGCCTTTTGCATCACTCGCATACCCACCTCGAGGAGGTGGAGGGACTCAGCCTGTCGCATTCGCGAGCCTCTGCAGGCTATTTCGCTATTTTCCGCTCTACCGTTATAACCGCGATGGTAAATCATCAATCTTCGTTCTTATGTCTATCTCTACGTCTACGACGTCTCCACGCTTCTATCAATCACTACACTTCATTCAATGTTGGTCTACCATTATACCCACGTGACCAAGCAGCTTCTACAGGCTTCTTTCTACTCGGAATATGAATATGCTCTAGCTCTGGACTAATCACCCAGGCATGGAGATCAAGGGAGTAGTAAGCACGTGTCGATGATGACCAAGGAAGTAGCGAGCATCTTGCTTGCTAAAGTACACCCTCAAGAACCTCAAGCATCTAGACTTTGTAAGTCTAACACCTCTGTAAGCTTCTAGACTTTTTAAGTCTACCAGCTACTCCATGGCTAAGCTACGAAAAGCTATAGGTAAAGTGCACGCCGCTGTGCTCGCGTTGAGACGCTATTCGCCGATGAATCTTGTAGGATCTTCACTAAGCATGGATGAATCCCTTTCGCGCCTTTTCTGTGTGCAATCCTTCTCTAGGACGACGAGTTCTCTTCTGGCCAATTGGTTCCTTCTTTGCTCTCTCTGTTGACCCACCGTGGCTTTCGCTCCCGTGTTTATTACGTGTTGCCCTTGTTTATGTTAGAAAGTGGTGTGGCGTGTCTTCGTACACACCCAGCAGCCGTCGCAGCGCTCTGCGATCGAAGCCATGCCGTGACCCCTCGTACCCTTGAGCCCCTACTGCCTTGTGTGTGGTCTCTCGCTAGTAATCACCCACTAGAGATTGACTCAATCTGTTCCTATGGACCCATCACCACCCTCTGCACCGCAAAATTCGCCCTCGCCGCCGCGCGCGGACCCCGTCACCACTGCACCCGTGCCCAAGCCTTCCCAAGTATCTTCACCCGCTACCCAAGTCGATAGGCCCCTAGTACTCGATGTCGATGCCTGGGAATGTCTCCTAGCTAGGGTAACATCATCGCTCGATCGATCTCTCGTTTCGATAACGCTACTCCGCAGTCCGATATTTTGATTACGAATGCATCCGATTCTTGAAGTCTCCGATCCTCCGATATCCGATCTCCGATCTCCGATATTCTGTGCCAAATGGCTCGGAACTCGCGTAACTGTTCGAATCCCCAATGGAATTCAAAAGGCCTCGCCGTCCATGGTCGCATCATCCAAGTCGCCCACTGTTTGCATGAACTCCGGATCCAACGCATGCCCCGCTGCGTGCCCCATTTCCATATCTCTTAAGCGGCGAAGCACCTCGGAAAGTGCTGCATGTGCATGTCGCAGCTGCCTCGAGGGCACGGGGTGTGTTCACATTATATGGAACGTCCATGTATCGTAATATATATGGAGCTCAGACTCAGACTGACTCAGAGCACTCAATTGTCAATTGTCGCGAAGCTCCTTCAAAGGTGCTTCCTGCCGCCGCTTGAGAGATAATTGACCATTGACCATTGACCATCCTACATGGTAAACACGGGTTTACCGTGTTTGTACAGAGGCCAAAAACAGTCCGTTTTCACCGTGTTTCAAACAAACGCCCTCCCTAGCAGCATGCCGTGTTTGCGAGGTTCCCGTGTTTCTAGAAAAGCCAAAAAAAGCGGGCCGTATTTGCTGTGTTTTGAGGCCCCTCCTGCCGTGTTTCACATCTAGGTTGACCATTGTCCATTGTAAATTGAAAATTGTGAACCAAGAACCAAAAGTATAAACTCAAACTTAGTTGAAACCGGAGCCGGAGCGGGGTTATTCAGTATCAATATCAGCAAGGTAGTCATAAAGATGAAGGCGTTGTGCTACGACGTATGTTTGCCGCCGGTCGCCGGTCGCCCCCGGCCCCGGCCCGTTGCCCGTCGTTGCCCGTGCGTTCGTTCCGTTGGATACACATCTTGCGCGGGGCACTTTGCACTTTCCTTTCTACCTCTAGCCAGACTTTGGGCTTTGGGACCGCCGCCTACTTTACGCACCATGCGAGTCCCGCATCCCAGGTGCGAGCTTTCACCTCCCGGGAGTTGGACTCAAATGTCATTCACTGTATTGACTTCTTGGCCGGGGGGAGGGGGGGGGGGCGCCAACTAACTGCGGGCTCGCCGGCTCCCCTGTTTCCTCGAATTGCAGCTCCCTCACCTCGGGTTTAGCCGAACTCACTGCATCTCGTTGGCGTCGATTGGCTCGGCATCCAGAGAAAGGGAGGGACGCCTTCTCTGTGAGATGAGCTCCTCCCGCCTCCATCGACTCAACTCTCCTCCTCTCGCCCGCGCCCCTCTCTCGCCCGCCTCCCTCTCGCCCGCCCGCCCGCGCCCGCCCGACCCCCTTCCTTTTTTTAGAAGCTTTTGGCAGCAAGGGTTCTGTCGTTGGGTCGGTGAGTCGGTCCGCTCCGTTTGGGAGCCCTCCCTCGAACCTCTCCTCCTTCCCCTCCCCAATACCTCTCGCACGCCTAGCCATGGCAGAGCTCGTCACTACAAGGATACCAAAACCGGATGCGAGTGATCAGTTGCCGGGTGACGACCAACACCGCAGCGTCCAGTGGAAGCTGCAGTCGGAGACGCAGGCAGCTTCCACGTTGTCGAGAATCAGGAACACGATGGAGGCCAACAACCTCTGTCCCACATGCGAGCGCCTTATCTTTTCATCTAATCAGGGTATCAATGTGCAATCCCCTGATTTCCTTCGCCCGCTTTTTGGCAAGGGATATCGTGCCGAAGCTGCACCGCTGGATCTCAGATCAGCTGTGCTGCTGTCCTCCTCAAGGGACTTGCTCCCCCGCTCACGAGAGTCACACTTCTCTTTGCGAGACTCATTTTGCGGGTGACGGCTGTAACACTGTGCTCTGGGAAGCAATTCGCACCTAGACGCACCGCGCCATTGTAGGCAGCACCGCGAAAGCTATAAGCCGAGCGACAGGCAACGGAACCCGGATTTGCCATCAGGTGTGCAAAAGCGGAGCACCCTTTCAAATGTGAACTGGGCCATACTGGATTGTGGGTGGGGGCGGTAGGATGGCGTACATGAGAGCGCGGAGTAAATGGTGCTTGTCGATGCTGAATGAAGCTGGTCTTTGGCATCGTCTGCTTGTACTCCCTTTGCTTGCACTGCTGTTGGCTGCGTTCGTTGTCTTAGTCTTGTTCAAAGTTTGCTTTTTCGCCACCATGGTGATGACAAGCCACAATACGGCAGGCATATCCGTCGCGAGTGTCCCACCACCTTTATATGAAAAGCGGTGGTTCACTTTCTTCTTATCCTCATCCTCACTAAAGTTGCGCACATACGTTGCACTTGCACTTGCCGCTAGGGCCCGGGCGCGAAAACATGGCACAAATTATATTGCATATTTCGGAGGGATGTCGGCGAACTACATATTTCCACATATCGCTGACAAATTTCGGTGCACCAGAGGGGCGGGGGATGTTTTTAAAAGGGGCGGGGGATCTTTTCTCAACTACCTATTACGATACCTTACCTACATATACATACACATATTTTTGTGGTAGCTTGCTTTACCGGACGGGTGGGGCTATATACTATATACTAGAGCACTGGAGGCTGGCGCGGGCGTGGGGGCCGTTTCACCAGTACACAACAAATTAAATCAATAGCTCAAGGAATAGGCTATCTACCAACAACTGGTCACTACTAAGCTAAAGCTATTTACTAACGCCCTAACCGATCACGTTACACGTTGGTAAATGGTAAAGCTAATAGCAATAGCGGCTCACTTAGTATTCGATTAGTTAGGCTAACCGAAGAAACCCAAACGGTAATCGATTAGTTAGTCGTCGTCGTCGTAAGGAGAGAAGCGTTCATTTCTCATGTTCATACGAGAAGTGGGTTAATCTCAGAAGGGGCGGATGAGCGGATGATGCATACCGGAAGGGCTTGCAAGACAATAATACCTAATACCGGAAGGGGGGCAAGGGTATACCGTATTACACATACCGGATGCCGGAGAGCGGCAACATACTACAAGGGATATACCGGACGATGGTATACCGGAAAGAAAGGGAGC
Organism: Isochrysis galbana; assembly: GCA_018136815.1. Lineage (NCBI taxonomy): Eukaryota > Haptophyta > Isochrysidales > Isochrysidaceae > Isochrysis > Isochrysis galbana. Next base: position 5,586,802 of record CM030934.1, read on the forward strand.
AGTCCTCTTCCCTCTTCGTTCCTCCTGTGGGCTTGTGGGACAGTAGCGGACAAGGCAGCATGCGGTTGCTGCGCGTAGTGACACAACTGCGGGCGCGAGTCGCACCCCAAGGGCCAAGGACCTCCGCGCGCGGCGAGAATACAAAAAAGTAATTTTTGAGTTGAAAGCCATTCGAAAATATTGGGAATGCTTTTGCAATACACCGTGCGCACACCTCTTCTACGAGGTACGAGGTACCAAGGTCTCAAGAAATGGCACAACTTCTGCTGTCGGAATCAGTTGAACCACGCCAGCTTCGACGCGACCTAATGCGGCCTGTAGCCTCTATGCCACTCCGCCGAGAGGACTGTGGAGAATAGTAATCCGTTGTCCCGGTCTCTGCAAAAGTGACCGATGGCCTCGCGTCGTCACGCTGATACGCGTACTCGGCCATGTGAGCGTACGAGTCTGAGTAAACCTGGGCGTCAACCAAGGATTCCGCCTCTGTGAGAGGAGCTTTGGCACGAAAGATCGACGTGCTTGGTTCGACATCCGACCATTGTGAAGGCTCCTGCAAGGAGTTCTCGACCTCCTCCGACGTCATGGCACGCGTGTTGATGGGCTGATCGGAATAGAGATGCAGCCGGAAAGCGGCCTACGATGAGAGGAGCAGTTGTGAGCCCAAGGTGTGGAGGCGCGCAACAGTCATTCAATGGCGCACGCACCTTTTGGCCAGGCTCAAATGTGCAAGCAAGGAGACAGCATGGTTCGGAGCTAGCGGGTAGCTTGACCCGCGTCGCCACTTGTGCGGCGCGAGCAAAGCCAGCCTGTCGAGGCCACAATTAGAGAAAACGATTAGTAAAGGTCAGCCAAGTGCGCCTTGGTCCACGGCATGGCCGAGTTCGAGCAGTGCCGCACGCCACATGGCTGGGAAAAGCGGCGCGGGCGTGGAAATGGATGAGTGGAGGCGTCTCACCTGGGCTAGCACGTCGTCGGGATCGATCAGCGACTTCCGTCGGTTGCCACCTTGAAGCAGCAAACAGCCGATGGCAATGTGCGAGGGCTTGTCAGGATGCGGCGCTGGGTGCAAGTCGAGCACGATCGTCATCGTCGTCTCGCGCTCCAATGGGCTCAACTCCCACTGAGGGTTGCGAAACCAAAGTTCGTTACCAGGATTGGGCACGCCACCACTCGCCTCGTTCCATTCCCCCGTCAACTCCGTGTGGAACCATTCGTCTTCACTCCCTAGTGGGGCCAGACCGAACTTAACATCGGCCCACATCGACAGCTTGAAACGCCCCAGCTCGCCCGGCTCGAAGGTGTACGGGATGATTATGTGCGGGTTGCCGGGCGTGGTAGCAGGAAGAGTTAACGAGAAGCTGACCTCGCGCGTGTCCGAGATGGGCGAGGCACCAAGGAGCATGTCCCGTCGAACGGTGAGGAGCCGGCGGTGCCCGTTCCCACGGAGCACGCACACACCGATGGACAAATAGTCGCGTTCGCCGATGGAGCCGAGTAGAGGTGGCTGCGTGATTGCGACAAACACACGGCTCTCGCGCGGCAAATTTAGCACGAATTGGGGGTTTTGTCGCCAGGAGCACGCATAGTTGAGGCAACCGCCTGCGCTCGACGCATCCCACTCGCCATAGATCACGGCGCGAGGCTTGCTCCGAGGAAAGATGCGGCAAGCGTAGACACGGTCGAAGACGCGCATGAAATCCTCGAGACAGAGCCAGAAGACTCCTGTCTCGTCGTCCGCGACTGCCGCGCCGCAATACTTGCTGCCGTGCGCGTGAAGCTGCATGAGCGGCGACGAAGCACCTCCCTCCGTCTCGAACCACGCTGGGCTCCCCGCGCACCACCTACCACTCCAGCGCGGCTGTGCCCACGGATTTCGCACGCACAAGAGCTTAAGGCGGCCAAGCTGGACGAGCTGCAGCAGGACATAGGTGCACTGTAGGCGGATGCCAAGACGCTGCGCATTAGCGGCCCGCTCGCCTCCGGCCAGCTGCTGGCAGCCGAGCAATGCACCCTCCCTTTCGATCTCCGTGAGTTCGGCCCAAATCGTCTCTGCCGGGTTAGTGCTATCTCGTCCGACATCCAGCTCGACCTTCTGGGACACGCCGCCGGTGAAGTCGACCAGCATCTCGGTCACGCGACCGTTGCGCAGCGCTTCGTACGAGCCGTGGTACCTAGCGTATGCCTTGATGAGCAGCGCAAAGGAGAGCTGCCGAGGGTCGACACAGCCACCCAAAAGGACACGGCCAGCAACGGTCGGGATGCGATCGTCAGTGATCACTGCCTGCCACGTGTCCCATTGCCAGATCCGCACCGCGAGCACGCCGTGTCTCGAATGTTCGCCGGGCACGAAGCAGCGCGCAAGCATCTCTGGCGACTGCGCAATCACCGCAAGAGCGCCCAACACCCAACTGCCCGCGCTCGGCGCGCCGCCCACCTCAGCTCCCGAGTCGTCGATAAGGGCCAGAAGCTCGTCTAGAGGCACCAACATTGCTCCTGAGGATGCCACCCCGAGTGGACCGAGGTCACCTGCCGGAACCAACTCGCTCGGACGTAGCCACTTGACTTTTAACCCGTCCTTGCGCTTCAAGGAGGAGTCGGCCTCGACTATGATCCGGTGAAAAGCCTCATCCTCGTACAGGCCGGGATGTCCCTCCCGCGATCGGAGGAGTTCGGAGACCGTCGTGATCCCTGTCAGCCCCACGCTCCCAAACCCGTACCCCTTGGCTTTGGAAATGGCGTCGGAAGGCACCCGGGCATGCATATGCGGCGCAGGAGCCGGACTGCCGAGCTCGTCGTCCTCCTCGTCGGCCATCTCAAAGGTGAGGGGCTCCTCCGGTGCAGGCAACGGGCTCCCGTCCGCCGGCAGGGCGGAGAGGGAAAAGGCGTAGTTGGAGGACACTTCAATCGAGAAGGCAGCCTCTTGGCCAGGCGCACTGGTGCATGGGACGAGAATGTAGCTCGTCGCCAGCCGCTCCAACTTCACCGTCACGCGCATGCGCGCTTCCGCAGCAAAAACTGCGGGGAAAACCCCCTTGATGGCCGTGTAGCCGTGGGAACCACCTGTTGCACATGTGCGATCAGAGCGCTAGTGAGTAGCCACGAGAGGACTCGAGGTCTGGGTGTGATGATTCGGAAGGGCAACTGTACCAGCGTGCGTCCCGAGCCGTCATACGCTTCCTCACAGCAAGCGCGCATACGCACGCTTATTCCCTTCCCTCCCACTCCGCCCGCACACTCTCTCCTCTGCTCTATGCCGAACCTGGCTTCCCGAGTGTGCGCCTAGCGGCGGGCGTGGGCTGCGCAGCGGCTAGGAGCACGATGCCCACGTGGTGTGGCGGCGCATTTGGCTGGCGTGCCGCCTGGCAGAAGTTGAGGCTCACCACCTGCTGGAGGGTGTGAATGTCTAAAGCCATTGCGGAACACCAGGCAGAAACAGAGAGGCAGAGACAGAGGGATGGAAGCACTGGGGCTATGGGGTGCATGGTGCATGTATACAATGCCTAGACTCAAGTGACAGGCGTGGGTAAGGCGGTAAACCACAGGAAGCGGTAACCAGGGTAGGAATGCTGCAAGAAGAGCAATGGAGGTCTCAGGAAGGGCAAGGGCGATGCATCGAGGCCAGTGGAAGGGGTTGAGGGAGGCAAGACGTCACAAGAAGGGCGCGGGCAAGGCACAACGCCGCCAGCGTGAAGAGGGCGAGAGAGAGTGGCCGCAGGGCAAGGCTGATGCCACAGCACAACGTATCTCGGACCGTCCTAGGGTGAGGCGGCGAGGCCTTACAAACTAAGGGTGTCGGATTCAGGGAGACCGTAGCAAGGGAGAGGGCCGTGTGGGTGGGTGGGTGGGGGTGGGGGGAGCGAATCTCCGGTGAGGGCCCAGGGGAGGCGAGAGGCCGTAAGCAGTCTGTGCACGATTCAAGGGTGATCCAGGAAGAGCGAGTGTGAATGTGTGGCCCGTTTGGAAGGCTGAGGGCCACGCAGGAAGGCCGCTGGGAAGGCCACCTGCTGGAGAGAAGAGAGCGAGAGCGAGAGTTGAGGGTTGGAGAAGAAGCTCTCGTGGCGTGGTGAGCCGCCTGCCGAGCAGCCGCGCCACTCACCGACGAGCGAGGCGCGAAACTTGTAGTCGTGAGCCATCCGGGGCCCCGTCTCTCTCTCTACCCCACCCCCACCCCCTTCTCCCTCCCTCCCTCCCTCCCTCTCTCTTTCCCCCCCCCTCTCCCTCTCTCTCTTTCTTATCTTCAAGTGCGTCCACACTGGCTGTGGGTATGTGAAAATTTTCGCCGTGTCTCTGGGTCCTCCAACTCTCGCTTTCTCTCTCTCTCTCTCTCTCTCTCTCTCTCTCTCTCTCTCTCTCTCTCTCTCTCTCTCTCTCTCTCTCTCTCTCTCTCTCTCTCTGCCGCGGGCTCTCCGGTCCGAGAATAGATAGGTCCACCGACTTTGGGCAAACTAACCGGAAGATAGAGGAGAAAAGACGGGGGGGGGAGAGGAGGAGGGAGCGGGAGAAGGAGAGAGAGGGAGAGCGAGGAGGGTGTCTGCCCCCTTCAGTTTCAGGTGCGGTGTCAGTTGAGTGAAAGGGGTTGAGAGAGGCGAACGAGCGCTGTGAACACATGGGATTGGAATGGGAAGAAGGCTGGTTGCGGTCGGCTGTGGGCGGTGGTCTGTTTTTAGATAGGTGGTGCGGACACACGGACACGGAGAACCACGAAGACACGCTCCCCTTCGTAAGCATAAGTATCCGCTCAGCGGAGCCTACATGTGAAACACAGGAACACCGTGTTTCTACAAAAGCCAAAAACAGCCGTGTTTCGCCGTGTTTCAGTCCTCTTGAGGCGCAACACAGAGGAAACACAGAGGCGCGCGCGTGCGCGGCCGGCGGCCGGCGGCCAGAGGCCAGAGGCCGCCTTAAAGGAGCAAAGGAGCGTCAGTCGCAACACGAGGGCGAAGAAGTGAGGAGCAAGTGTGTTGATGTTGAGCGTTCATTTAGTTAGCGAATCAATCACCAATCACACTATTAGATGTTTCATAGTTTGCAGACTTGGACAAGAATGGTCACATGCAATCCAATCATCTTCTGCGTCAGACCAAAAGCGTTCAATTATCCCCATCCCTGCTAACACCTTTTGTTGTCACCTGAAGGTTACTTGACTCAACTTGACACTTCACATGTTGAAACATCGACGTGGTCTAACTCCATTCCTTCGATTTGGGGCAGGGTCGATATCTCGTTGAAATCACGATCCACGTCTCACACACGCTCATTATATTTTTGACAGCATCGGATTGACCAACCTCAGTGTGACGTTAGCTAGTGTATGGATGCGGCGTGACGTTAGCTAGTGGTGATTGAACGCTTCTCGCCTCAACGAAAGGGATGGGGAGAACTGAACGCTTCTGGTCGTCAACGCGACCTTCTAGCGTGGGGGTCTCGCATCTTTTGTTCATTCTTACGCGAGACTGACAACACCCTATCCACCAATGTCTTTACATCTTTCTTGATATTATCATCTGACAGAATCGAATTCACATCGGATATTTTCTGGATATTTGGGCTTTCCAATGGATATATTGTAGACATTTTGCATGGATATTTGGGCGTCTTTTGAGGGATACTTGTGCTTACCCCTAAAGCTACCATGGAAGGAAAAGGGGTTGTTTATGGTTGTTTCCCACCCTCTTGAAGCTTATTTGCTAGTCACTTTGTTCATTTCATTGGGCCTAATCTCAAATATCAAAAATCGATTTTTTTCACCCCCTTGCCCCTTGGCGCTTGGTTAGACCGGCCTACCTCCAGGTGACACAAGGAAAGGTGCTAACAGGGATGGGGATAATTGAACGCTTTTGGTCTTAGGAGTAGAGAGTAGAGGAGACGCATGCAGCAGCCGTGGCCGTGGCTATAGATGTGTGAGTGTGTGAGTGCGTGCGCGCATGCGCGCATGCGCGGCCAAGTTGTTCTGTCATATTCATATATATGATATCTCATATATGATATCTCAGTATTAGTTGCTCTAGACCTGATACTGAGTGTCATATGACAAGACTAGAGGCTACAATTCAACTAGTTTTACTCGTACAAGTTCGGGCGCGGGAAATACGGAAATACCGGCGCTCCCAGCTCCGAGCCCCCCCCCCCCCAATGGCCGCCAACCTGATGTGCAGCAACGATGGCGGCGGCGGCGACGGCGATGACGAGTACCACACCGCCGTGGAGTGGGGGCGGCGCCATGTGGAGACGCTCCAGGAGTGCCGCTGTGGGAGCTTGAAATGGTTAGTCATCGAGCAGCAGCATGCAGCATCATCCGATTCTAAGTACTGAGTAAGAAGATTTTTATCATAATGGCGGGTTTATAAGTGTAGATGTTTGGAGCAAGTGAGCAAGTATCATATGATATCAGATGTATGACATCATACTCAGTTCCATGGCAAGTGTCATATGACGGTATGACGGAACAACTTGGATGCGCGGGGTGCGGCCGCGCCGCGCGCCACGCGGCGCACGCCCCTTAGAAGGGGCCTTTGGCCCCCGCCGAAAAGCGGTGGCCACAAAGGACAAAGGAGGGAGTTTGAAACACGGTGAATAACACTGTTTTTGACCTCCGAAAAAAAACACCGTTCCTGTGTTTCACAGCTAGGCTAGGGGAGGTGGGAAATAGTGGTTAAAAAGAGTGAAAGTGACCAAGCTACTATAGATGCTAGATGGGTGTGTTCCGGGGTTTCTACCCATTTACCCTTTACCTGTAGAGCCCTACTACTTTGGTGTATTTCCTCGATCCTGAGTTTTTTATGTTCCCACCCTTCGAAGTGAAACTCGTGTTGGACCGCGCTAGGTCTTTGTCTTGGTGCGTTGAGCCGTTGAGCCCCGAGCCACGGCTGCCTTCCAGCAAACCCAAGCCCCAAGCCCCATCCTCCCCGCCGTCATCAGCCACAGCGACTGCCGTCGTCCGTCGTCATCACTCGGGTGGAGGAGAAACGACTGGAGGAGGTACACAGAGGAGGGGGAAAGGGGGGCCGAGGGGAGAGGGAGAGGGAGGGGAGAGAGAAGAGAGGGACACGGCTCTTCAGTGGGAGGGAGGGGAAGAAAATGGGAGAAGGGGTTTGAGCGAGCCCGGGCGGTGTGGGAGAGAGAGGGGAAGGAAGGGAGAGGGGGGGGGGGGGGGGGGGGGGGGAGGGGGGAGAGAGAGAGAGAGAAGGAGGGAGAGAGAGGGCCGCTGGGGAGAAGGGGCGGGGGGGGAGGGGGGGAGGGGAGCTCTGACGAAGCATGCGCGGCGTGACGAGATCGCGCCGGCCGTCCGCCCTCTCTCTCTCTCTCTCTCTCTCTCTCTCTCTCTCTCTCTCTCTCTCCTCTCCCCCCCCCCCCCGTCTGTCTCCTTGACCCTCTCTCTCCTCTTTCTTTGCCTTCTCCCCCCCTCCAGGTTCGTCCTCTCGATCACTCGAAAGGAGCGCCCCAACAAGGACAAGCAGGCGGGTAAGAGAAGAGAAGGGAGAGACCAGAGGGGACAATCAAGGAGAGAAGCGTCGAGTCCCCTCTCTCTCCCCCTCCGTCCGCGCACCCACTCTCTCTCTCTCTCGGTGTGCCTGCCATCTTCCCCCCCCCCCCCTCCCTTCCCCCCCCTCATCGCAGCCACCAGCCCTCCCAAGGTCTAGCCGTCCTCGTTGTCATTTGGCAATGCTCGCCTAGCATGCGCCCCATGCACCTCCCCGCCGCACGCCACGTCGGTCTTCCCTTGACTCCAAACTCTCCCTGCCCCTCCGCTCGCGGGCCGCGCTCACCCCTCGCCCTGCCCCACATTCCCCAAGCCGAGCGCCTACCGACCCCTCGGAACACCGCCTCGCAGGACCCACTTGCAACCTCATGTCTGCCGCCGCTGAAGTCGTCACGCGTCTCGGGCTCGGAGCTGCCGCACTTGGCGTTGCCTGGTGGGCGCTCTCTCCGGAGACTCCCAAGGTGGCTGCACAGGCAGAGAATAAGGAGAGCGATAAGGGCTCGCGCCTCAAGACTGCACCAACGGGCGGTGATATGTCATTCTTCATGGGCACTGCAAGCAACGCCGACTCGGCGCATCTCGGCCGCGAGGGCGGCAAGCCGCTCTAGGCGGCGTCTCTAGGACGTGCCCTATCAACGCTGCGACGAGCTCTGGCTCCATCAAGGTTCTCTCTGTTGCCTCGAGCATCGGCGATGCCCTGGCTCCCGTCGAGCCGCTGTTTACGGTGATAAGTGCGGCCGGCTAGATCGATGGGCAGCAAGAAAGGGGCAGAGCCGAGGATAGGCCGCCAGCGTGTTCGCAAGAAGGAGCATCTACGGCGATAGCGGGCTAAAGACGGGCGGTTTACCGCGCCATCTTCACGAGTGTGAAATGAGCCCGTGCTACGCCGTACTGAAACAGTGTGCAATGTGCACGCGTCGTGGTTGTGCGGCGCATGCGCCTTCCTCTCCCCCTCCCTCCTTCCATGTGTTGTGCTATTTCCAGCCCATCTTCTCTTTCGGACAGCACTTCTTCTCTGAGATGATGCCATGTGACGAGCGCGATTGGCGTGGCAGTGTTGAAACTTTTTATTTTCTGTATCAATTATCTTGACTGATATATCAAACTATTTATTGCCAGTGAGAAGCATCAAAACAGGTGCTTCGCAACTAAGTGTATACTTTTAGCGCACAGTGAACGCAATGGCAATGAGCGAGGCGGAGGCGGCTCGTGAGAAGGTGCAACGTGAAGTTCCTTTTTTTTTTCGGACGGTACCCCTTTATTTTGGTATGAGGGGGGCGATTCCCGCGGGGGGAGCCTCGGGGAGCGTGGTCATTTCCCCCGCGGACCCCCCATCTCCCTTCCACTTACTCTTACTCCCGCTCTCTAGAGACTCTTTGCCACCCGCTCCCACCTCCCACTCCCACGCTCCCACAACAGCTCCCACCTCCACCTCCCAGCCGCTCCCTGCCACTCTGCCCCCCCGCCGCCCACCGCTTCCTCCTTCTCTCCGCTTCCTCCCCGCTCCGCCGCCCACCTCCCACCCCCCCCGGCTGTGCTTGCTCGCGGAGGAGGACGCTAACACTGCTATAGGAACGAGAACGAGCTTATGCTACCTTACGATAGGGTATAGGGTCATGGTCATGGAGCGCGCCCCGCTCCCCTCTCCAGGTCGCGTTCCGTCGAATATGGGACACAATTCAAGTTGAGCCATCAAATGTCTATACACCCAAAAGGCCTGCCCCGGCCCGGAACCCGCACTCCGAACCAGGCTCATTCATGGTAGATGGTAGCGCGGTAGCGCACCAGACACCAGAGCCGTACCCCGGATACCGAAGACAAAGGAATGATGGGGGAAAAGGGAGGAGGTGAAGGAAAGGGAAGAGAAGGGCGATGTCAGGATAGAATAAGGGATGCCTTAGCATAGTAGGTGTGTAGCCATGAATCTTCAGATGTTTTTTTTACTATGATGCCAACTAAGTTTATTTATACTACTACTTAGTTCGCTCATGGGGGGGCACGAGCCCCCCTCTCTCTCCACTCCTCCCCTGCCATGGGGGAGGAACCACTCACTCTCCTGGCACGCCTGATGGCTTGCCAGGAGCACACAGCCCTACTGACTCATTCCTCTCCCTACAGGATCGCCTGACTCGCCCGCCCTGGCCCGTCGTGGCCAGCCCATCCCTCTGACCAGCCCCTCCTCCCCCTGGGCCCCCCTGTTCAGGACCCCCCAGCCAGCTCCAGTCGACCCGCAGGGGCTCGGAGCGCCAGCGAGGGAGAGGCAGGAGGGGCCAGGGCCATGCCCCAGCCTCACCTGCCCCCTGAGCTATGCTCCCAGGCCCCTGCAGGCCACTTGGGTGGGGATCTGAAGATCTGAAGAGGGGCCGCAGGCGCGCGCCATGGGCCCCCGCCGCAGGGAAGAGAGGAGGAAAAGGGAAGAGGGAGGAGAGGGGGGAACGGCAGCTCTCCCCTCCGGCAGAAACGTGTCTTCTCGCCCCGTTTGGGTAAGAGAAGACGGGGGCGCCAGAGCCAGGAGGAAGGGCCGCGGCTCGCCGCGGCCACTCGCTTCGGCGAGGAGAGATTAGCGCTCCTGGGCCCCTATTCACGAGTGCCCCCCCCCCCCCCCGCGTTGCTTTTACCCGAAAGGGGTTTTCCCCCAGCGTGGACTCGAGGAGAGGACGTGCTGGGGTGCGCGGGGTCGGTGCGTGCACTGGGGGGAGGACAAATATCGAGGGGAGGGGGCAAAGGGTAGCACTCGGACACCTGGCTCGTCAGGCATGGCGGGATTCCGGGACGGAAAAGTTGTGTCCAATTAGCTAGTGGGGTTGGCTAGGATATAACATTAATTATTTTATTATTTTACTATGATGCCAGCTCTCCTTTCTTCGACAACAGTCTGGCGGAGTATTGAGCAGGATGTTGATGCACACGCACCAAGACAAGCAGCCGGTTGAGCTCATGAACGAGGCACGCGGCTCGCGAGGCCTTCGACAGTAGCAGGGGCGCGTGCCGGCTGCAACGCGCACGCATCGCGGGTAGTGGCGGTTCACGCATCGCCCTGACGAGCTTGCGGAACAATAACTCACACTGCTCACAGTGCCTCCACACTTCACACATTGGCCCTATGCACCGTTCCTCTCAACCTAGCCACCAAACAAGCCGGTCTCAGAGGGTCCCGACACTGCTCGCAAGGAAACTGCTCCGCCCGATCAGCCTTTGCTGGCCACATAATCGCTACGCCCGCAACCACTCCTAGGCTCCTGCAACTCTGGGCCAATGCATACCATCGCCTGCTCTTTTACGCGGATGTGTTCCCGTTGCTTACAGCGAATGATGTAGGACCACGGCTCGCCGCGCAACACGGGTGACGGCAGCAGCGCATGCCGGTCGTGCGCACTGTCCGCGACAACGACGCAGTCGCGGCAACGGCGGCGTGCCACGCGCCGGTCGACGCTACCGGCGCGCACTAGCCCAAAAGGCCGCTTAAAAGCCGATACGCTCGGCCGGCTTGGACGACTTTTGCACCTGTTGACGTGTGCGCGTGGGGTGAGGCAGGGAGCCAAAACGGCGGCACTAGCGGCCGCGACAGTGCGGGCCAGAGCAGCTGACCGGATCGCCCGAGTCTCCAAAGCCCATGAAGAACTTCTTAGACTTCCCGCCAACGGCCGAGATGCGCAAGAGCGCCATCTCCACCGCTGCCTTGCCCCATTGCAGACCGTGGTTGTCCTTGCCGGTCGATCGCGCCTGCGGCGGCAACGAGGCGAGGACGGCGCGGGTGAATCGCGACAAGCGCGCTCACGGCGCGGCGGTCGGGTGCAGCGCAGGCGTCGGACGAAAGCGCGCCTTGGCCTGCTCCTCAGACATGCACGTAAGGACGCCAAACGTGACGGGAATGCCCGTCTGGAGACCGACATTCATTAGACCGGCCGAGACGGAGTCAGAAATGGCCTCAAAATGGTAGGTGTCGCCCTTGATCAATATGCCGATCGGGATGATCGCATCCACCTGCAGGCCTCAAGCGTGGGTGGCGAGCCGAGTCGGGAGCGGTGTGAGTCCGGGCGCCCAGCCCAGCCAACCAAGGTGCGCTAACGTAGCAGCGCTCTCACCGTGCCTGAGAGCGCCATGTAGCGTGCGGCAAGCGGCAGCTCAAAGGACCCCGGCACTTCGGTCTCAATGATATTCTCCGGCTTCACACCGCACTCTTCCATCGCCTTTTTGGCGCCATTGACGAGCGAGTCGCCAATCTCGGGGTGCCAGCGCGCCTGCGGGCCGGCGACAGCGGTGGGGGGGATGGGCAGGTGATGTGAAAAGGGCGAGGGCCAGCAGGAGGTCGTAGTTTGGCATCGTTGACGAGGATCGGGGAGGTGCGGGAAGAGCGAGCGCGCGTCAGCTGCAACAAGTGCATGGGGCACTGCCCACCGCCCGAGCGGGCTGGCGCGGCGCGGCGCGGGGGGAGGATGCAGTGAGCATGCTGTGGGGCTCTGCGTCCTAGCGGAGAGCAGGTGGTGTGATGCGTGTGGAGAGGCAGGTAGAAGAAGGGAGAGGTTGGGAGGGAGGACGAAGAGCAGGGGCTGGGGCGCGGGCGGTCGGGAGCGAGGGAGAGAGAGGAGGAGAACGGGTGGGGGTGGGAGAGCAGGAGAGAGCGGCGGCGGCCCGCACCCGGATGATGCCAATCCTCGCCTCGGAGCCGTCGAGCTCGCCAAACTGGACGCCATCGCCGGCCATGCGGACATTAGAGGCGCGTGCCGCCCCTGCGCCCACCCGCACGGATGGCGAGACGAGCAGTGAGAGCGCCAGGGGCAAAGTGGCAAGCATCAGGGAGGGGAGGGGCCGAGAGAGGGAGAGAGAGGGGGGGGGAGAGGGGAGGCAGGGAGCTCTTAGATGTCCTTTTGGAAGGGAATACATGTTAGAAACGCGGAGGGTTGGAGGAAGAGGGGGAAGGGGGGGGGGGGGGGGCGGAAGAGATGCACAGGCCTGCTACAAGATGTACATGATACGAGCGAGAGAGGAGGAAGACGAGGGGGAAGACGACGATCAGGGAGAACGGAGAATGATTGAATCTATACTCGTATCGCGAGACTGATCGAGACGGGCGTGGAGGGCGGCGAGGCGTGGGCCGAGAGGAGCCGAGAGGGGCAGAGAAGGGAGAGAGAGAGAGAGAGAGAGAGAGAGAGAGAGAGAGAGAGAGAGAGAGAGAGAGAGAGAGAGAGAGAGAGAGAGAGAGAGAGAGAGAGAGAGAGAGAGAGAGAGAGAGAGAGAGAGAGAGAGAGAGAGAGAGAGAGAGAGAGAGAGAGAGAGAGAGAGAGAGGGAGAGAGGGAGGGAGGGAGGGAGGAGGGGGGGAGGGAAGGAGGGAGAGAGGGGGAGAGAGAGGGGGATCGTCGCGCAGTCGGCCCGCCGCCGCTCCTCCTCCCCCGCCGCTCCCCCCCCCCCCTCGCCTTTCTTTCTATGGCTCGGCGCGGCATCTGTACAAAACAATACTTCAAGAGAATCACCTGAAGGTCCTAAGGTCCTAGTCCTAAACCCTGCCCTCGTTGCCAAAAATCTGACATTGGTAAAGTCTAGCGTTCCGCTCTCTTCCCCGCCCCTCCGGGACTCTCAGCCCCTCCCCCCCTGGCGAGGGCGAGATCGCCCTTCCCGTCCCCTCCGCCCCGCTTCATCTCGACACGTTGTGCAAACCCCGCGATATTGGATAAATCGTGCTGTTTAAGTGAATGCCGCGAGCTTGTCGCCCGAACGCGATTCCAGCGAAGAGCCCTCGTGTATACTGTATTGATATTCAGTTATATCGTATATATATTGAAAAGACAAAGGGCAGAGTTTCCCGCCTTTATCTGTCAAGACATGTCTGAAGCTCCGCCCTTGGAGGCAGCTCAAGAGGCGACCACACCCGACCACGCAGTCACAGACACGTACGCACCACCAAGCAAGAAGGAGCAAGCATCGCGGGAGGCCGCCATATCCGTGCTCACGGGACGATTCAGCTCGGTAAGGCAGGCCCTGCAGCAGTCAACGCTCTCCGAGTCTCCGAGGCGAGCGAGTATTTTGCACGTACAAAATTTTGAAAGAGCTGAAGGCCGACCCCGCTGCGCGCGCACTCATCGATATGGACAAGCGTGAGAAGCAGCAGCAGGCCGCCGCAGCCGTCGCAGCGTCGCTCACGGCCGCTCTGATCGAAAATGAGGAGGCAGTGACCTACGTACGAATCGCTGCAAGAAGCGTGGAAGTCAATTATTGAAGCAGGCAGTGCTGGAAGCATGCCGTCAAGTGCCGCGTGCGACGCCCTTCGCGCGCAGCTCAACAGGCACGCGATTCCCGACAAAGAGCGCCGCGCGATGGCCTTCACATTCCAGCTTCGTGCGTGGCAAGGGTGCGTGGAGCGGGCAAAGGGCCAGAAGCGCGTACGTGGAATGGATGAGCGCCGCGGCATCCGAAAGCCGAAAGCACGCGCGCTAACTAACGTCTACACGTCTACCACCGGAGGCCCGGAGAGCCCAACTTCGAACCGAGCCCGGGCGCGCTGCAAGACCGTTCTTGGTCACATGCCCGGTGCCCGGCCCATACGGAGTGCCAAGAAACCGCCGAGCCAGCCACGCCAATCACGCGCGGATAATGCGCCCCTAGGCCGCGTCGAAATCCGCCGCCGCAGCGCCCCTATCGTCGTCACAAGCTTCCGCTTCGTCATCAACGACGGTTGGCGCGACGCTAGGAGGCTTCACCTTTGGACCGCCCCGTCCCCGTTCCCCGTCCGTTCTAGGGCCTGGTAAGAGTTTCGCGAAACTTTTTGCGAAATTTGGGGGACGTCTCAGCGCGAAGAAATTTCGAGAAATTTGGGGGAGGGAAACCGTGAAAAGAGTAACTTTCACAAAACTTGTGCGAAAATTCGCTAGTATAAAAGCCGAAAAGTAACTCTAACTCTAATTCTAATTGCCACTTATCGTTGCGGGCTCACGGCCCGGTGGCTCATGGCGCGTGGCGCGGCTAGGCACGCGCCCGCACGCCCCAAGAAAACAAGGCGAATCTCACGTGTTTTTGCTCCTTAATCAAATACATGCCACTTTTATGTCTTTCTCGATGCAAAGTGAGAAGAAAGATCGAAGATCATCTAGATCTAGCATAAACGAGCGTGCGGCGACGGCGCGCGGCGCGGCCGGACGACACCCCGCCTTGCTCCTTGCAGCCGCGGACGCGTCATGGCGCGGAAGCGGAGGCGAGGTGAGGTGTGCGCGCGTGCACTGACGGCACACGTCTCGCACACACAAACTTGCAACAGCAAGAGCTGCCAATACATTTGGCAGTAGCAGCAGCGCAAGGTTTCAATGTCGACCGCGCGGACGGACGTCAAGCAAGGAGTTCAACAACCATGTGCTGAATTGGTGGGCCTGCAACCGCTCTAACTTAGATTCCCAATCGGGTAACGGCAGACGGCAGCTCGCATCACTTTTCCTTTGACACATTCTTCTGCTTCGTGTGAGCGCGTTTTCTCGTTGTTGAATGTAATGTAAGTGTGTGTTTGGGCATCTTCAGAGCACGAGCTCTGCTGGTCAAGTGCAAGCTGGGCTCATGTTGCGATACAATGAGAGCGTAAGGTTTGAGGTTTGTTTGGTTGATGACTGAGGTAGAGGTCATTGCTCTAATGCTGCTGCTAATGCTGCTAGCTGCTAGATGTAGGAGTAGGAAGTAGCTGTAGCTGGCTAAGAACGCAGGCGAAGAGTCATCATCATCATCATAATCATCATCATCATTCATCATTATAATTAGTAGTAGTATGTAATTTTAATCAGAAGAAGCAATAGTTAGGCAGTATGTATGTAGTATGTATCGTCCAACCTTTTCGTCATTTACGGTTTATATTTATATGGATAGGGATAGATGATAGACCGAACTGCTATTGATTGATGTTTATTGATGTGGTTTTATTTCACCGCGCAGCGCGCGATGCTGAAAATACAAGAAAATTTTTCGAAACTTTGGGGAAATTTGGGGGCTCGCCGTGGGATTTTTGAAAAACTTTTGCGAGAAATTTGGGGAGGGATTTCGCAAAACTCTTACCAGGCCCTAGTCCGTTCCCATTTCAAATGGCCATTTCGAAAGTTAGCCCTGTTTTCGGCGTCAAGCGTCAAGCGTCAAGCGTCAAGCATGCCAAAGCCAAAGACGACGCTCAACTTGAGTCTGCGCCCCATACCCATACCCATATTCGAAGAAATGTGACCTCGAGTGGCGGCTGGCGGCGAGGGAAGCGGAAGGCAGGTGGCAAGGGAGGAGACGGTGAGGGCGGTGGCAGCGATGGCGGTGGCGGTGGCGGCGTGGCGGCGAGGGAGGCAGACGGTGAGGGTGATGGTGATGGTGATGGCGATGGCGGCCTGCCTGGCGGCGATGGCGGTGGCGGCGAGGGAGGAGGCGGCGAGGGAGGAGGCGGTGAGGGCGGTGGCGGCGATGGCGGGGGCGGTGAGGGCGGGGGGCGGCGAGGGAGATTTGCGGCGAGGGTGGGGGCGGCGAGGGAGGCCGCGGTAGAAACGCTTTGAGGGTTGAGCCGAGGTACCTATTTCTATTTCGGTGCTTCTGGCTTCTGGTCGCTCGTCGGCAGTGAAGAGTTGAATACAGTGTGGGGTGGGGGGGCGAGGTATTCGACAGGATAGAGTAAAAAGTAAAGGGAAGAGAAGGGAAAGAAAGGGGGGGGCAGGCAAAGAGGGGGGAGAGTGCGTCGCGCCCGATGACTGCGCTTCGCGGCGGCGGCGGCGCGCAGGCGGGGCTCGCGCGGCAGATGGGCGCGCTCAATCGGCGGCGGCAGTGGTCGCAAGCGCTCGCGCTCTTTGCATCGCTACCCCTCTCCAACATCTCCAACGCCGCCTGCTACGTCGAGGCCATCCGCGCCCACGGTGCTCTGGGCACTCCGGCGGCCGCGCTCGACGCCTTTGCAAGCCTCGAAGCCTCGGGCCTGCCGCTCTCGCTAGTGAGCTACACGGCGACGATCCGCGCGTGTGCCACGGCCTCGCACTGGCCGATCGCCCTCTCGCTCCTCCAGGACGCGCGCGACCGTGGGATGCGGCCAGATACTATTGCGTGCAACGCGGCGCTTGCAGCGTGCGAGCGCGCCGCGCAGTGGGAGGAGGCGCTCCTGCTCCTGCGCGAGATGGCGGGCTCGGTGGACGCGCCGCCCGACCGCGTTTCCTACAACACAGCCATCTCCGCGCTCTCGCGCGCTGGCCAGTGGCAAGGCGCACTCGAACTCTTTGAGGAGCTGCCGCAAGCTGTTGCGCCTCCGGGCAACCTGCCAGACGCCCACTCCTTCGGCGCGGTAATCTCCGCCTGCGAGCGGGGCGGCCAGGTATGCCGTCCCAACTCCCGCCCATCCCGCCCTAGCTCAGACCCCTGCCCCGCGCGCTCGCGCCCGCGAACACGATCCTCCCCGTTTCGCCCCCATCATTTCCTCCCCTGAATTTTTGCCTTCGCCACCAAGCTATGCCCCGCGCCCCCCCCCTCCAAACCATCCTTCACCACCCCCACCCCCCTCCCGGCACCGTAGCCCGAGGAGGCGCTCAAACTATTCGAGCGTATGCAGAAGGATGCATCCCTCTCGCCCAACGTTATCGTCTACAACTCTGTCATCCGGGCGTGCGCAACACCGCACCACTGGCCCATTGCCCTCTCGTTGCTCGAGGATGCCCGCGCCGATGGACTCAGACTGACGCGCAACTCGTTCAACTGCGCACTGGCGGCGTGCGAAGCCGGCGGACAGGTGCGTCTCGTCCGAACTATCCATCCAACTGCGCGAGCGCTCCACACCCGCGGTGCCCCACCCGCCCTGTCGCAGTGGGAGGAGGCGCTTGTGCTACTCGACACGATGGAGGGCGATACAGGGTCGCCACCTGACGAGATCTCCTTTCACACCGCCATTGCGGCATGCCGCCGCGCGGCGGGCTACGGCGCGGCCGCCGCACGACGAGGTTGCAAGGTAGCGCTCGCCGCCGATGGGGCCGCCGACGGTGCACCTCGCACCGTGGCGCCTGCGCAGACTGCCAGCCAACGGGGCAGTGGGCGCGCGCGCAGCGTCGCGAACTGGCGCGGTGCGCGCGCTGCGGCGCGCACGGCGCTAGCACTACTCCGCCGCATGTACGCGGCGAGAATCACCACCTCGCTCATCGGCTACACGACGGCAATGAACGCGCTCTCCTCCGCCGGCTACGTGCGTGCCGCCTTGTGCGTGTATCAGCGTGCCGTCGCGCAGCATCCGCCCGACGCGCGCTGTGTGCAGACGGCGCTCAGCGCGTGCGAGCGGGCGGGCCGGTGGGATGAAGGCCTGGCGCTGCTCGATGAGCTCGCAGCGCGTGGTGCCTCGGGCGCCGCCTTGGCAGCAGAGCTAGGCCCGTGGGCTGACAAAGCGAGGGCGCAGAAAGCTCAACGGGTGGCTGATGCTCCATTCAACGGGTGTGGCAGGGACGACGGGCGGCGCGGATCAGCCGGCAGCACGAAACGGCGCATGCCGGGTGCAGGCGCAATTGCCGCGCAGAGCGCAGCAGCGCGCCGCCGCGCGAGGTGACGAGCCGAGATCTGCTCGCCAGCGCGCACGGGTTACTGCCGCGCAATTCCGTCGGTTCCGCGCACGGCTCAACCAGGCGAAATGGTCGCCTCCACACAACGTTACGGCAGCGTGCTCTCGCCCCCGCATGTCGAGTCGTTCTCGGCGTCGTGCCACCACTGCCGTGGATGCGCTGTCCGCGTGGCGCGTGCATGCGCCGCGATTGCCTACGCTAGCCGGTCTTTTGTTCTCTGTTCTTTTCTGCTTTCGCCTCTAGCGCTTGCTTGGTCGCCAACCAATCAGTTGTTATTATTCGCCATTGGCTACTACATAGACAGCCCGCGTGTACGCACTTCTGCACACAGGGCTCGCATGTACGCGACCGTGCAAATATGTAGAAGTCGCCTCCACGCCACGTGCACGCGCCTACATGGGCGATGCGAGTGCGTGAACTCGGCCGTGGGTCACAGTGAGAAGTGGGGGGGGAAGGCGAGCTACTAGAGCTACTCACAACTCACAAGAAATTTTATTTTATTTTCATGTTTTCGTGAAAGATCAGAACTACTCGTAGGGATGGCGATGGTGGCTGTCGCTGTGTTGATTGCTGATTGCCTGCCTGCCAGAGGACAGCGCGGCCGCCACAGCCATTTCTGGCGATGCCTCGAGGTGAGAAAGTTGCCCCTACGACCTGTGCCTGTGCGGGACCGCTGGTTGGCCGATGGATTCACGAACGCTCCGGCTCGTGACGCCCCGTGATCCCCCCATCACACTCGCTCGCGTTATTTATGTTTGCGCTCGTGCTGGAATCGTCTGGCCTTGTGCCTAGGTACCGGTACGACTTTTCTGAGGTAAGGCGCGCGCATCTAGGGACCTAGAAATAGCCCATATGAGCCCATATATATGCACGAGCCGGACAGCTAATAAATTCACAGACTCATATCTTCACTTGTTTTGTAGGCCGATGTTCAGACTTTTCTTATGGTTGGTTGCCATGCAGGGATGCAGGGGGGCCTCGCCCCCCCCGCCCCCCCCCACTCTCTCGACTCCCCTCATGGCTCATGGGGGAGGGGGCTAGTCTACTTACTACCGAGCCACGCACCGACACTCCCCCGCGGGGGGGGACGCCGATAGCCCCTCTTTCGCTTCTCCGCCGCGCGTGCCCCCGCACCGCCCAAGCTCTTCTTCTCCTCTCTCTAGGCTAGAAGCTGACCCGCCACCATCCCCTTTCGCCTCCTTGCTTTCTCGGAGTGGAGCCCCAGCGTACTATCTTAGCACCAAACAGCCGATAATTGGTCTCAGATACGCTCAGGCTCTAGGTACCCCGAGAGGAAGGCACGCACGTTCCCTAACGTGAAGCAAGGGCGGCGAGCAGCAGACGGAGCCGTTCACGTCCCATATCTAGCTGTGAAGTCGCGTTCCGTCAACCGTTCATGACAGTCAAAGAAGCGTACAGGGGCTTCGTCTTCATCGCGCAGCGTCTGATGCTGCTGCAACCGCCCGAGTCGCCAATGGAAGGCCTGCTCATCGTGCGGCCTAATGGGAAGTCTCCGATTGCGCTCGGGCGCGCCACGACGGGGCTCCACCCGTACATCGTGCGCCCGTGGACGCGTTCGACGCGCATGCGGTCCGAGTGAGCCCATCCGCCGCCGGACGCAAAAAAAAAATCTAGCTGATCAAAGCAGAGGGACGACGATGATGAAAACGGCCGTTGTGCGAGTAGAGATAAGATTATCCCTACATGGCAAACGGCAAACACATCCACTCCGGGCTTAGCTAGTCAGGGTAGCTCAAGTGAATCTAGATTAGGATGGAGAAGGGAAAGGACGAAAGGACATCCGCTCGCTCTGCTGCTCTCGTGGGCTCCTCGTCGGCTCGTCGGCCGCCGCCGGAGGAGGGAGCCCCGCGCATTGGGAGGCGCTCCTGGGGCGCGCGGGGCGGGGTGGGGTCGGGTCGCGAGGGTGGCTGGGTGGCTGGCTGGCTTGTTGGGTGTGGGTGGGTGGGTGGGGCGGGGGGGGGGCGCGGGCGGGGTAAGCGGGGAGGGGGGGGCAGCGGGAAGGGTTGACGAGCGACCCGGATGGCAGTGGCCGCGCGCCTCGGGGCAAACGCCGCACGCATCCACGGCAAGGCCGGATGGGCGCAGCGGCACCTCAACGATCCGTACGTCAAGCAAGCGGTGCGCCTAGGGTACCGCAGCCGCGCGGCCATCAAGCTAGTCCAGATGGACGCTAAGCTCAAGGTCTTGAGGCCGGGTGAAGTCGCCCTCGACCTAGGCGCGGCCCCAGGGTCGTGGTCTCAGGTGCTTGCCGAGAGGAGGATGGATGTGGTTGCGCTCGATGAGTTACCAATGGATCCAGTCGCGGGCTGCATGTTTGTGCGTGGCTCTATCACGAGTGGCGAGGCGCGCGACAAGCTACTTGCTCACCTGGCAGGGCGGCCGGTCGACCTTGTCCTATCCGACATTTCGCCCCCACGCTCCGGACATCACTCGTGAGCCGCACCTCCCCTCCCACCGGCTACTTGTGCGTGGGCTCGGCCCGTTCGCGCCCCGAATGCGCGCCCTTTGCCGACTGCAGGCTCGATCACTGCAGACTTGTATCACTGCTCGTGAGCGTGCTTGAGCTCGCCCGGCAGGTGCTTCGGCCTGGTGGCGGCATCCTCGCCAAGGCATTGCAGGGCGAGGACCACGCCCGGTTCATGCGGGTGTTGGCACGCTTCGGCAAGATCTCGCAGCTTAAGCCTAAGGCTTCACGCACTGAATCGGTGCGCCGCGCGGCATGGGTTCGGCACGCGGTGCGGGTGAACTGACTACCTGTGCGCGCATGTTGCAGGCGGAGCTGTACGTGTACGTGAAGGGCTTCGACCCGAGTAAGTTTGACGCAGCCCTCAATGAGCTCCGAGATGTTGGCTGAGCGGGCATTATGGAAAGCGCTGCGGGTGCTAACAAGCTTCCACTTGCATCGGCACGACGCTAGTGGCCAGAGTGGCCGCTTGCGCCTGTTGGCGACTGGTCATCGCGCTTGTGAATCGTCGAACATGGGTGGGGCTCATCCGCGGCTTGCTTGGCAAAAGCTGGTGCGCCAGTGCTGGTGCGCATGTATTGTCATTTGACATTGCCGTCGCATGTATGCTGCCACACAGCAAAGAGCCGTATTCATCCTTCAGACCGTCGCATCGTCGCAACTGTGTACTCAGCATGGTCCTGCTCAAGAGCAAGTCGCGATCGGAGCTCGTGAAGGTCACTAGCACTGGGCACTAGCTGTGAGGAGCGTAAGTGCGCTTGTCGGCAGCTGTCTGCAGTCGACTCACATGGATTTCTTTGTTAAGCGCATCTTTGTGATTCAAGCCTTGAATGGTCAGCCCAAGCCCTATTCAAGGCTTCAATAGCTACAACATTTTCGAAGCTAGTAACGCGCGAGCATTACTATCGCGGCGAGGCTAGCACGACGAGCAGCGCCGCTGCGCGGACCCCCTCGAGGAAAGACGAGGGCGGGTGGTAAAGTGAACCGGCAAATGGGTTGAGGCGGGGGTGCGCCGAGAGGGCTTCGACAAGGAGCGGTCTGAGCACCTGGGCGCGATTGCATGTCGGACGTGCAAAACTAATTTTATACTACTATGGTTGCAACAGGAGCGCGCCGACGCGGCTCTTCTCTCCTCAGGCCCCCCCGCCGAGCCCTCTCAACCAGCCCAACTGGAGCAGTCGCGGGCGAAACGAGAAACGACCGCGACTTTTGGTTGCCGACCACAAATTGCGTATTGCGTGTGGCAGCGCTTTTGCACGCGTGGCGGCAGTCGGATTCTTTTCCGCGAGTAGAGAAGTTATACTACTACATACTAAAAATAAAATCAAACCACCCTGATTCCAATTTACTACAAGACACAAATACAGAATAAAATAATATTAAATTAAAATTTCGTTTGAATTTATTCTGAATTTCTTAAAATAGACGAATCATCTGATCCTCTTTCGACGGAACGCGACCTTCCTTTCACGGGGTGCGAGTGCGATTGTGGGATATCATCACTCCAATGCCAATGCAAAAATGACACCACATGCATTCTTCGTTGATCCGGATCGAAAAGAGGCTCCTACGCCCACCTTTCACACTTGATTTTGATTTTGTATTACTACTCTGGCATCCAGTGCGTTGACCTTACCAGGGGGGGGGGGGGTGTGGAGATGGACTGTTCCCAGGATCCGGGTAAGGCTCCTGAGACTCCATCCTTGGCAACCCACGCGTCCGTAGGCGGCCTATCAACTTGGGTAGCGGGTGAAGATACTTGGGAAGGCTTGGGCACGGGTGCAGTGGTGACGGGGTCCGCGCGCGGCGGCGAGGGCGGATTTGGCGGTGCAGAGGGCGGTGGTGGGTCCATAGGAACAGATTGAATCAATCTCTAGTGGGTGATTTCTAGCGAGAGACCACACACAACTCAGTAGGGGCTCAAGGGTACGAGGGGTCACGGCATGGCTTCGATCGCAGAGCGCTGCGACGGTTGCTGGATGCGTACGAAGACACGCCACACCACTTTCTAACATAAACAAGGGCAACACGTAATAAACACGGGAGCGAATGCCACGGTGGGTCAACAGAGAGAGCAAAGAAGGAACCAATTGGCCAGAAGAGAACTCGTCGTCTCGTCGTCCTAGAGAAGGATTGCACACAGAAAAGGCGCGAAAGGGATTCATCCATGCTTAGTGAAGATCCTACAAGATTCATCGGCGAATAGCGTCTCAACGCGAGCACAGCGGCGTGCACTTTACCTATAGCTTTTCGTAGCTTAGCCATGGAGTAGCTGGTAGACTTAAAAAGTCTAGAAGCTTACAGAGGTGTTAGACTTACAGAGTCTAGATGCTTGAGGTTCTTGAGGGTGTACTTTAGCAAGCAAGATGCTCGCTACTTCCTTGGTCTTCATCGACACGTGCTTACTACTCCCTTGATCTCCATGCCTGGGTGATCAGTCCAGAGCTAGAGCATATTATTCATATTCCGAGTAGAAAGAAGCCTGTAGAAGCTGCTTGGCCACGTGGGTACAATGGTAGACCAACATTGAATGAAGTGTAGTGATTGATAGAAGCGTGGAGACGTCGTAGACGTAGAGATAGACATAAGAACGAAGATTGATGATTTACCATCGCGGTTATAACGGTAGAGCGGAAAATAGCGAAATAGCCTGCAGAGGCTCGCGAATGCGACAGGGGGGCAGAGGAACAGCAACCCTACTATGAGTGCGAGGCGTGCACCCCTCCCCAGCCGAATGGGGGGGGGGGTACCAAATGGAGGCAAACGACCTGCAACCTACAAAAAGGGAAAAGTCACTATGTACTATGTACTATCTGTCTAAACGTAGGTAGGTCAAGCGGGGCGCGATTTTGGCCGTGTGAGGACGAAATAAGGTCTATCTAGGCCTTCAAGAGAATTGTGGACGCGCGGTACCACCAAACGTAGCTCCGGGGTAATTCGGACGGGTCAACAAGACCACACGACGGCCTTTGACTGACGATGTACGATGTGGACGAGGGAAGTAAGTCGGACCACTCACATCCAGCGCAACAACTTATAATACATGGGGGACGCGAACAAATGGTGACGAGGAGAAAGCTGCTTTAAAATAAGCAATTAGTGGTAAGTGAACATACGGAGTCGCCGGTAATGGTACCTACATCTACGCCCGTGTCCGCGTCTAGTCTGTAGTCACCTTGCCAGTTTGTGCTTCCCGTCGGAGAACCTTCGAGAACGCACAACAAAACGCGAATGAAAGGACACATCTCCACTCTCGATTTCGCGATCTTGCTCGACCCTAATTGCCAGCCTCAATTGCACCCGAAGAGTGCCTTCTTCGCAAACTGCTCGTCGTATGTTCTGGTTGGATGGTCAACATGAATACTTTCTATAGTGGCACATGTGCTTGCGACCGTGAATTGCAACAGAACAGAGTACAAGCCATGGCGGAGAAGCGGAAGAGGTTCACGCGAGAAGCCACTGGTGCATTGCAGAACCATCGGCGGCTTTAAAATCTCTGTTGGTGCTGCCATCATCAGATGTGCTCGCATGGCCTCTTAGCGCGTCCAACTATGCTACCAAGAACATCACAAGCATAAGCAACGATAGCGAGAAATGGTACACAAAGACGAGAGACGCGGCCTGTAATTCCTTATGACGTTCGGTTGTTTCTCGTAGCTCGCGTTGCGTTCCGACCCAGACGGCACGGTCGATCGATTTCATATTTGTGCAGTACAGCTCCCCATGGCTCAGCTTGACGGCGAGTTCATGCACATGGCATCGGATGCCTCCTCACGCCTAGCTTGAAGTCACTCTTCGGCTGAGGCTGTACGCGTCAGTCGCTCTTGTCGAGCCACCAAACGCTGATCAGCATCATCACCCCAAGTATTAGCGTGCCGACCAAGACCGGCACACCTTTGGGCTGCTCCTGATCCCGCCGAGGGACCGTTGGCCGCTCCTCCTTTACGGAGCCGGCGCCCTTCTCAGCCACCGGAGCGCGCTGCCGGTTGAAGAGAGGGAACCGGAGTGGCTTGGAGGCATTGAGCATGCCAATCTGTCGTGGCCACGTCAGGCTGCCCTGTGCGGAGCACAACAGGCACGTGTAGAGGCAGAGGGCAGCAGCCGGCCGCATTGATTGCGATCCCCGAGCGCGCGTGACAGCACGACGGCTGCAGCCGGGAGGTGAGAGTGAAGGGGGGAGGGGGAAGGTGGGGGGGGGGAGAGGGAGAGACTTTACAGAGGGAGATGGGGGGGAGGGGTTGAGAGAGAGAGAGAGAGAGAGAGAGAGATGGGGGAAGGGGGGGGATAGGGAGTATGGAGGAGGGGAGAGAGGGGAGAGAGGGGAGAGAGGGGAGAGAGGGGAGAGAGGGGAGAGAGGGGAGAGAGGGGAGAGAGGGGAGAGAGGGGAGAGAGGGGAGAGAGGGGAGAGAGGGGAGAGAGGGGATGGTGGCCGATCCCCCCCTTGACCCATCACACCTTTGCTCACACGGTAGAAATTACAACCCGCAGGGTAAGAGATACAGTAGGGGGGGGGGAGGGGGGCGGCGGCTCCCCTTTGGTTACCGGCCTTCTCCGCGCGCGCCGTCGCTATCCCTCCCCTTTCTCCCTCCCCTTCCCCCTTTCCTCCCTTTAGAAACTCTCTCTCTCCCCTTATCTTTCTCTCTCCCTTCCTCTGTCTCCTTCTCCTTCTCCCTCCCTTGCCCTCCCCCCTCTCCCTTTCTCTCTTCTTGCCCTCTCTTTCCCTTGTTAGCCCCCCATCCCCACCTCTCCACCCTCCTCGCCTGTGGCAGCTACTGACAGACATCGATGGCCGAGGCGGAAGCGCGCCGCCAGCTGCTGCTCTCCGCTCTGCGCCGGTGGAGGGCGCGCGCCGCCGGCCGTGCGGTCAGCACTCGCCTCGCCTCTCGCGAGGCCCGCCCGCTGCTCGAGAGCGCGAGCACGGAGCGAGAGGAGTCACAGAGTAAGGCCATCGCTAGCTTTGCAGAGCTCAACAGTCCTCTCTCACAGACGGAGCACCCGAGGGCGGTTAGACCTTGCGCGCCCCTGCCGCCGCCGCCAGAGGGCGCGCCGCGACATCGGCTGTGGTCGCCGTGCGCGAGCAGCTCCGGCGAGAGCGGACGGCGACGGCCGACGCGCCCCGGCTCCGCACCACGCGCCTCGGCGCATGGGAGCTCGTTGAGCGGCGCCGCCGCGTGGGCAGACGCCACGCGATTCCGGGGCAGGGCCGCAACGCCGACTAGCGCGTGTGTGAGTTCGACAGCGCCATGGGTCGGTCATGTCGGTGAGCGGCGTACACCGCCACGGTGTGATGGCGTCACCGGTTGGGACGTGCCAGGCTCCTTGCCGCCGCCCAGGCCACACGAGTGGGCGGCGCGGTTGGAGCCTGACGTGCGAGCGCCAGATGAGCCTGTCGTGCGGACTGCCGTGCCGCACACTCTTCCGCTCGGTCCAAATGTGCCGCTATCCTCCGCACGACACGGGGCCTCGGCCGCCCCGCTGCAGGGTCCTTCTCTAGATGAGGGCAGAAGGTTGTCCACTTCATGGGGTGAGGCGCCGGCTGGTGCACCGCACAATGCACCGCCGGGTGACAGCGTAGTGCTGGCCACAGAACAGTGTGTTGTGAGCCCTGCAGTGTCGGGCGCCCGCATCCACTCGGCTTCTTGGCTGGGTTGTTACGATGAGCAAGCAATTGTGCAAGCGCGGGTATGGGCAGATCGGCGGACATTGGCGCGGCTGGATGCCAACATCGAAGTCAGGCCAGCGCGCGCGGGCGAAGCGGTGCAGCTCGTGGCGGCTGAGTTGGGTGGCGATGCCAAAGGTGTGCGACCAGGCACCGTGAGCGCGAGGTGCGCGCCGCCGCCGCTCGAATCGGGCCGGGTGGCAGCGGTGTTTGCGCGCGCACGCGCAGCGGAGCTCTCTGCGGAGGCCGAGGCAGCCCGCACAGCACACCGGCGGCAGAGAGGCGTGGTCAACGGAGAGGTGGCGGCGGCGATACACGAGGCGGTGGCCCATGAAGCTGCTACGCCGTTGCTCGCGACGGGGAACGCCGCCGGCGAGTCTGCTGCGCCATCGCCTAACAACCAGCCGGCGTCTGTCGAGCATCCAGGGGCGACACCTTCGCTGAAACAGCTCGAGTCGTCGCCTGCCGAGGTGGCAACTGCGGGCGCGCTTGCGGCCGCTGCCGCCGCTCAGGCGGCCGCGGCCGAGGCTCGCGAACTGATTGCAAACGAGGGACGCGCAGTGCTGCGTAGGGCATTGGACATCTGGAGGGGTTCGGTGCTTCTGCGTCGGTGGGAGCGCCAGGCGGCGCACGCCACCCGGCTGCGCTTCGTAAGCACGCGCACGAGGCAGCGTCTGCTTGAGCTGCAGCGTACTCGTCGCGTGGGTCTTAAGAGTGCGCGCCACCGGCTGTCCCACCAGCGGTCGCCACCGCCACTTGGGTGAGAAAGATAGAGCATGGCAGGAGGCACGACGGTCAGTATTGTTGCACGATGCGTATTCAAGGGGCGTGCGTCGTGACGTTTGGTCTGGCTTACGCGAGCGCCGTTGCCCACTCACTCATGGCGTCAGGAGCGACGGGGCAAGGAGCATCACATGCTCGTGTGACAAGAGCGGTCTTAGGCAGCAGCGGGTCCCCTGAATATGCATTGACGGCTCCGCAGTACGGCGAGGGAGATGGATGCACTCGGGACAGGGTCGCCAGAGCATCCATGCACATAAGCTCTCTTGATCTTCGCCAACACCTGCCACTCTCAGCCAGCGTCAAAGTAAATTGCTAGGGTATGCAGTTTGTGCTAGTTGATACACGACGATGCCGGCGGTGAGATGCACGGAAGGGAAGCCGGTGGGCATCGGAGCTGGCGACCCCCGCGGCCCATTGAGGTTGCTGAAAAGGTCGTTTGTCGTTTCGCGCCGCTCCTCTTGGCAAGAGCTCACGCCCTTACCGCGCACCCAAGCAAGGCCACTTGCACCCCCCCCCCCCCCCCCTGCTATGCCACCTAAGCGCCTCGCCAACTCAACGAGATAGACACTTGCAATCTTTTTCTTCGGCCTTCCCTACACACACACACACACACACACACACACACACACACACACACACACACACACACACACACACTGCGGCCCTTCTTTCCTCGACCACCCCCCCTCCTCTTTTCCCAAGGTCGATACCAGACCGGCAGGGCCAAGGCGGCTTGTTGAGGTGGGGGAAATTTCTACCGTTTCACTTTGGTGTACTTCCTCAATCCTGACGTTTTATTTTTACATCCGTAGGAGTAAAAATAGTGTGTGACCGCCCTACGGGAGAACAATGACGATGTACCCACTGGATTTGATTCTCATCTACCACATAAGTGAGAAGAGAGAAGTGCGACGTGCCTAGGGGCAGAGGGAGATACCAAGAGGTCGCAAATTAAACCCGATTGCCCCTAGGAGCCGGTAAAGGGACACGGGGGGAATAGCAAATTGAGCCTTTTTGCGAGGGCGCCTGGGAGAAGAAATGAGGGGAAACTTCCCCTCTCTTCGAGAGAAGGAGAGAGGGCGCTCCATTAGCCCAAGGTCCTGCAGGGGTCCACTCGAAGTTTTTGACCGAGAACGAGAGAACCCCGAACGAAAGAGGAGCCTACCGAGCGTCGATTGTCGATTCGCGAATGCGACAGCACCCCTCCCAAGTCGAATGGAGGGGAGGAAGGTGGTGCCAAATGGAAGCAAATGACCTCACAGCCACAGCAGGCAAAAGGCAGGGGGAGGGGGCGGGGGCGGGGGCGGGGGGGGGAGCAAAAGAGCGAAAACGTCAAAGGAGTGAGGAAGGGGAGGGCAGAGTGAGAAGGGAGAAGGGAGAAGGGGACGGGACAGGGCAGGAGGGGGGGGGTTGCTCTCCACACTCCACACCTCGTTTGGGGGGGATTAGAAATTATACCATGTTCGCATGCGGGGATAACGGTGCTCAAAAAACCATCGAACCTAAGGTCACAGCCTCTCAGTAGTCAGTAGTGGCGCAATAATGCTCACTTGTTGTATTATCAAAAATATTTACTACTATTTTCTAACGAACTGAAGGGTGCAAGCAATGCAGCTTGCCGAGCTCTGCTTGGTGACCTGCGTTAGTTAGTGCCCTATTCCGAAGGTGCCACGGCAAAGCGCATCCGCTAAGGCAAGCAAGGCCCCCCTCGCTGCTCGAAAAAAACCGCTCACGAACAGCGCCAAGCCTGAGCGCAGGCCTCCCCTGAGTCCATCGCTCCCCCCCCCCCCCCCCCCCCCGGAGTCCCTATTCACAGCGAGCCCTCCCTTCGCAGCAGTAGCTCGGCCTCTCTACGCCTCAATGCATCCATCTTCTTAAGGCCAATTTCGATGAGATCATGTTCGTCGCTCCCGGCCTCACGCTGTTGGGCCTCTTGCTCTCGCACGGATCCCTGAGCCTCGCCTAGGATAGCCAAGAACATGGACAGAAGAACGAAGACAGCCACGAATAAATAGATGAGAAAGAGGCAGGCGTTGGTCAGCCCGGACGACACTTGGATAATCTCCGCAATGTCGAAGTCACCAAAGAGCGCACGAATCAAAGTGAGGAAGGACGTGAGCTCGCCGTTAAAGCCCGGCATTCGAGAGCCGAGCTGCACAAAGAACAGCATAGCGAAGGCGCACAAACTCAACATGAAGTACGTGCCAAATGCCACTAGATCTACCAAAGCCACGGCGAGGACGCGGTTCGCGAGGCCAAACTTTTTGGGCGCGAGAGCCACAAAGAAGCGCGTCGTCTTCATGAGCTGGAGGCACAGGAGCACCGCTAGCCATGTTCGCAAGGAGACGCAGGCGTGCGGGTAATCGTAGTTGTGGTAAAAGCCGGCTGTGTTCCATAGTTCAGAGTCGAGCCACTCGTGTGCCTGTGCGGCGAGTCCATGCAGCCTACGACGGTAGGCGTGGGGGTAAGCCGCAGATCGGCATGGGGGCCAGCCAGAGCCGGGGCCGGATGTGACTCGTGGGCGTGCCGGGGGAAGGGGGCGCGGCACACCGGATGGAGATGGACACAAATACGAGGATGGAGGCGGCATCGATCAGATTGTATAGTGAGCCCAAGTAGCCAAAGAATCCGAAGCGGTAGAGCTCTGCCAGCTCGAAGAGCTGGTACACGCAAAAAGTTGTGAGCGCGCCGCGGCCATATGCCACTGTGTCGTCAATCTGGTTCGGCGTGACCGCCATGTCCGTCGAGACAAGCACCGAGCCGGCAGCTGTGAGCTCGAATAGCACGGTGGTAAAAGAGGACACGGCTGCAAGGTTGGCGTCGATCTGGAACGAAATCGCCACAGCGCGCGAGGCACGGTCGATGTACTGAGACCGGCGCAGCTGCCTCCAAAAGTCCAGGATGGCGCGCCGTACCACGCCAGTGGTGCGGCTAGCGGGCCCGCTCGGCCCCGCGCTGTAGAGGTCGACGTCCTCGTTCGGATCACAGAGCTGATGGAGATGGCGGCCGTTGTGTGAGAGGCGCACGCAAAAGTACTGCGGAGCGCACGCCTCCGTCGAGCAATTGAAGAAACCTGGAAGGGAGGCATCAAGCGGAGCTGGTCCTCGCCTACGCCTACTCAATAGCGAACCTCGCCGTGCGGCAGGAGGCGCCTAGGCGCGGCTCTTGGCCCAGAGCGACCACTTGCACAGCGCATCGCACAGTACAACTCCACGTCGACAAGGCGAGCACAACGCGCTGCGGGCTCGAGCGAGCGGCACCTGCATCACGGTAGAACCCTGACGTCGTATGGCGCCTAAAGTCGATGACGTCCTCAGGCTCGCCAGACTGCTCGGGTAGATATATGTCGGAGAAAAAAGGGATGATGAAGGCCGCATAACCACCCGCCTACGGTTGAGTAGGCGCAAATGGTGGAGCCCCGTGCGGATGCGCACCAGGCACTGGCGGCGTGGACGCTGCTTGCGCACGCCGGACGAGAAAGTGCGATACACGCTGGTCGAGGAAGCGCGCACTGGAATCTTCCGGAAAGACGCGACGTTGGACGATTTGATAGGGCTCACGCCGAGCTGCTCGCCGCTCCAGTACTCAAATGGGCGCACCATCGGCTCTGTCGGGTGCGTGGTGTTCCTCCCAAATGGCTGTGTGCCGGGTGGCGTCTGGTCGGTGATCACATCGAGGTAGCAGATTGGCGCCTCTGCCATGGCGCACTGCGCCTCTTCCGCCGAATTAGCCTTCGCTCTAATCGTGTGTTTATTGGTGTTCGGGCGCGCCGGCGCCCGCACCTGTCGGATCAAGATGCCGCCGGACCAGTCCGTCTGATCGAGCTCATACAACAGCTCTTCGACAGTCGGGCTCGACTCGCCATCGGGCCCGAACTCG
>CM030934.1:5617717-5767717 GCA_018136815.1 Isochrysis galbana
AACTACATACTCACCCCCCCTTCAAAAGTGAACGCACGTATTTTTTTACCACCCACTTGTACTCTCTTCCCAACCGGGGCGTGTGAACCCTCCCAAAACCCTCGTGTGAAATCTCGCTTCTTCTTCTCTCAGGTCCTGTGGCGCGCGCTCCCTCTCCGCCGGAGGGTGGCCGGATATGGCGTCGGCGCTGCGGATCTCGACCGAGCTGGGCACGATCACGCTGCGGCTGCGACCGGACGCAGCTCCGCAGACAGTAGAGTACATGAGCAAGCTGGCCAACTCCCACCTCTACGATGGCACCGCCTTCTACCGCTCTGACTTCGTCATCCAGATGGGCACACATGGGAGCGATAGGGGCAATCCGCTTGGAGATCTGCCGGTCAACGAGACGCACTCGCACGTCAAGCTGTCCAACACGCGCGGAACGGCGGCGGTGGCGCATTGGTATGCACGTTCCCTCGCTTGCTGCCGATGACGCCTCTGAACCCGCCCGATAGGGCGAACCATAGCTGGTAGACTGCAGAGTGGAATCTGGGCGCTGCGGCCATCTTCTTGCACTACTCATCCTGTCGCCGTACCCACAGGGATGTGCCCGACTGCGGTAACTCGGAGTTCTTCATTAATCTGAAAACGAATACGCATCTTGACGAGGCATACGGAGGGTACTGCGTCTTTGCGCAGACAGAGGATGAGGAATCGTTCAAGGTCATAGATGCCATTGCTTCAGCTGTAAACGCCAAGGGGAGGGTCATTGTTAATTCGGTCTCAACCGTCAGCGCAGGCTAGCTCCCCATCATTCTGTCGGGTCGTCGTGCTGCCTCTTTTCCATTGTCCAATGGCAATGGAGCTATAATCATGATATTTTTTGCTTAGTATACTTCCGTAGCTACAAATTCTCAATAACAATCAATCACGACTTTTATGATTATGATTATGAATTATGATTCTCGAAATCAGCACTCGTGCTACTGCCGCATCCAAATAACAACCTATACGCCACGCCTCTCTACCAACACGCGTCACTCGTTACTCGTTTCGCAACTAACAACTACGATTATACTTGGTTCATCCATCATCCATGGGGGGGCACGAACCCCGAACACCCGCCCTCTCCACTCCTCCCCTGCCTAGATGTAGGCCGGTCACTCACGCTTTTTAACCACTATTTTCCACCTCTCCTGAGTGTCCAAGGCTTCCCAAGGGACCCTCCTCCCCCCCCCCCCCGACACCCCCTCCCCCCCCCGTGCGAACACCTCTACTAGAGGCCTCTACCCCACGAAATTCCATGACGTCGGTGAGTGACTCCCCCGCCTTGTCTGGCCTATGGAAGTCTATTTTGGGGGAATAGGAGGATCGCGCGCATGGGTGAATCAAAGCAGTGAATGTCGGGCGAATCCCCATAACAAACGCGGAGGTTCCGCGTCGGCCGATCGCCTGCTGTCGGCCTCGCAATGGCTGCCAGCTGATGAGAGGCGACTTGCCTTCATTTGGTCTCCCTTCCCTCTGCGGTTTCTTCCCCTCCCGCGCCTTGCTTAGTTAGGAGCAGGTGCGAGGCGGCTTGGCCTTCATTTGTTGTCCTTCCCTCCGGTTTGTGGCTGCGTTACGTGAGAAAAAAGGCTACGCGGACACAATACCCCAAGCCCCAAGGCGAGAAGCGTTCAATCACCACCACCCAAGAGATGGAGTGTTGTATTTAGGCCTTTTGGCGTTTGGCGTGGGTCACCCAGGACCCAGGACCCAGCACCCAGCCAGGGCTGCAAGGAGGAACTACTACAACATCCCCGAGGGGTGTGGAGGGGCGGCGCACACCTGAGCGCGGCATGAGACTCGCTGGTGTGGCCTCCAAGGTGACGGGCAGGCTCGGCAGTTGGCAGCCCTCCGACCGGGGAGGCCGCCACCGTAGTTCTGAGATTCACTTGAAACACGAAAAAAAATCCCGTGGCAGTAGATCAATCAGCCCCTCCCTTTTACCGTTACAGTATTTGAATTGAATGACCTATCATCTATCATCTAATTTGAGGCCTACACTTAAAATACAACCAGAGCCTTTAGTCCCAGCCCCTCGCCACTTGTACTTGCTCCTCCAGCCGCCACAGCGTATTGGGAAAGAAGAACGAGGGCGGAGTAAGAGTCCGAGCACCAAGAGCTAGTATAACAGCGGGTACAAGTATAGTAGGAGGCGGCTAGTGAAAAAAATGTCCGACCGGCACGTATTCACCGTAGAAGTCGTAGGAGAAGGCGGACAAGCACCACAGCGAGAGGCGTTGCGACTGGGATATGTGTATCATCCTCTCGCCGCGTAGAGGGCTCGCGGTCATGTAACGAATATTAGCGTGAGGCATGTGGGCATAATGATGAGACCTAGCAACAATTGGATGAGCGCGAGGACACGTGTGGCGTGCCACCGGTCTGTAGTTAGATAAACATAGGCCCCGCCTGGCACAATGTAGGTCACAATCGTCGAGCCCGTTGCGCCCACGGCGGCGAGGACAAGGCCGAGACTTGTCACTTGGAGTGCCACGGCGGTGCTGGCAGCGAGAAAAAGCGCGGCGAACATGGGGCGGAGAATTTCGGGCCGTTGCGCCGACGCACTGAGCCAGGCGCCTACTTGCCAGGCCCGTCGTGTGGAGGTGTGCGGATGGCCCTCAGGCAGCACGCTGGCTTCTCGTGTGCGGTCGAGACTTCCGGCGATGCGGTTGGTGATCGAGAGTAGGCAAATGAGCGACGGGTGCGATTGGAGAGGGTAGGAGAGCGCAACGACAACTGAGAGGGTGAAGCGTGCAACGCCAAGGACTCGTGAGTGCGGATAGGAGGCGAGCAGATCTGAGCTGACTGAGTCGCCAAACGTGGTATAGCCCACTGCCGCAACAAGAGCATACTCAATAAGCGAGATACCCACCGAGCTGGCGACGACGCCGGTTACGCGTGCGCTGGTTGGGCGACCCATCTCGCCCGTCACAGAGAGGAGGTTCTGGTGGCAGGTAAACGCGAATATGAATATTGGCAGCACGCGCACCGTGCGCGACCACGAGGTTCGTGCAACGAAGTGCAAATCACATCCCGATGAGGTGTTAGTAGTGGATAGAGCTGGCTGCGTTGGCGGGGCTATGGGCGGCGGGTAGTCTCTCAAGTGCGGCGGCGTACTGAACGCCGGTGGTGGGAGAGGTACGTAACGCACCGCGACGAGGTGTGATGCATTCGACCGATACATACGACTCGTGCCCGGGGCGCCGGTGTCCTCAGAAAATTGGCTTATGCACAGTGAGGGATCGCCCGCCATGCTCACAATGAGAGCCGTCACGACGACGACGCATGCGAGGGCGAGGAGAGATGTGTGCCGGAGCGCATCCAATCGTTGAAGGAAAACGAGCGGCGAGACAAGCAAGGCCGCACAGATAATCCATGTTCTTCGATCGATGAGCAAATCGGCAAAGCCCTCTGAAGCGGAACCGGACTGCACAGCGGGTAAGAAGGCTTCAAGTGCAAGCGGTATCGAGTCGCCGATCACGATTAGATAGGACGTGGCCACGCCAAAGCACTTGAGCAGAATGGCTGAGTCGACGACGACACCGCAGCCATGAAAGGCGCGCTCTGCAACATTCCCGAGCGTCGGTTGATTGCCCACCCTCCGGCCGGCCTCGTGTAGCAGATAGAGCCCGAGCGCGGAGGCAGCGGCACAGCCGAGAAGCAGCGCAGCTCCGACGGCATACCCGCAATGTGCGATTGCACTGGGCAGCCCGAGCATACCTGCGCCCAGGATTGTGTTGGTCAAATTGAAGATGCTACCAAGTAGAGAAGCGGGACGGGCAGCGGGAGGAGAGGAGGAGGAGGAGGAGGAGGCTGAAGGGAAGAGAGCGAGCGACTCGGAGGGAGGGCGGGGATGAGGGGGCGAGGTGGAGAGCTCGAGAGAGGGGCGAGCCGTGCTCATCCGGGAGGGCTGGAGGGGCGATGACAAGGAGGGGGGGGGGGGAGAGAAAAGGCGGGGACGGGAGGGGGGGGGTAGCGTGGAAGAGGGAGAGGGAGGGGGAGAGAGAGAGGGCAGAGAGCCGGCTGCGCCACACCGCCCCGTGTTACGGGGGCGGATAGGCACTCCCACTCTCACGATATTGTGACTCAATCTGTCTCACTGTTGGAAATCAATCTCACTATAGCTCTTTTAGTAAATCACGTGAGGAGAAGACGCACTCTGCAGTCCCGTCCCATTTTTATCTATTGTACACGTGAACCCCACGTTGATTGAGGAGGTGATGCCGGTCGCTGGTGACAAACGACAAGCGGGTCGGACAGACAGATCGGTGTCACGGCATCGAAGCTAGGAAGCAACCGCTCCCGCCTCCTCTTTCCAGATGGCTCCATGGCCCCCACGCTACGCGACAACATGTTCCACTTTTTCTACTTTCGGCTGGCGTTCCCTCGCGTGTTGGGTCAGGCCAGAGTTTCGCAAAATTTTTTGTAAAATTTGGGTCCGTCAACGAAATAAAAGTTTTGACCGAAATTTGGGTGGGATTTGGTTGGGGCAACGGGACCCCGCAGCCACGGCAGCGAAATTTGGGCGTGTTGGACTGGAGCGATGTGCGGCCCGCCGGCATTCGGCAGGAGCGGGAGCGGGAGGCCTCAGGAAGCGGCCACGACGCGGCGCGGTGCAAGGCGAGGGCGGCGACGAGTGCGGCAATGGTAGCTCGGAGCAGCACTCCCATGATCCTCTCCCGGATGAGGTGATTGAGTTGGACGAGATGGGCGATGGGGGAAGAGAGCGCATTGTCGTGCACGAACAACGACGACGACAGCGACGTATCGGAAGAGGTAGAGGTAGTAGAGGAGGAGGAGGAGGAGGAGACCAGCTCAGAGGACGAGCTCGAAAGGGAGATGCAGGAGGATGGGACGACACGGGAAGACAGAGAACGACGCAGCCGTGCAGGTGGAGGTACGGAAGGCCAGGCCACACCCTCCTCGTCCCCATCCCCATCTGCGCAGGCGACCTTCTTGCCAGGACAACTTGCAATTCACATATCGGTGGGCGAGTACGAAGTGGCTGAGGCAGCTCGCGACGACGGCCGGGTGGCTCTCAGGTTTGACTTGTAGAGCAGTGTGATGAACAATGTGATGCTGCCATTTCTATCAAGAGGATGCAACCTCAGGTTTGGTTGTTTTGCTTACAATTGTCCGTGAAATGTATAATATAGAAATTAGAACTCACCCCCCCCCCTTCCCCCCCTCGCCCTTTGCCCTCCCCCTTCCCCCTCGTACTCTCCCCCCCCCCGCCGGTACTACGAGAGGCGGAGGCGCTGCCGTCTCTGCGGAGTTTCACCAAAAGGCCCCATCTCAAGTCGGTGAAGGCTATGTATGCGAAAGTATACATGTACAGTGTCAACAAGTCAATTCTTAAGCAGCTTGGATTAATGGGTCCTAGGTGGTATTATGTCTCGAGGAGAGATGATGCACATAGGAGGGATGTGCACACGGCTGGCGGCGCCGCACGTGCCGCGTAGATATGGAATCTATCAGTCTTGAGCGGTACGGGCAACGATGTCTTGCGCGTGCACGGCCAATGAGGCTCTGAAAAAGTTTTGGGCGGAGGAGGTGATGCCAACACGACAAACACTTGGCGGTGAGCACACACGAACGTTTGCTGGACATGTTTTGTGGGAGGTGCGCATGGCCGACGCTCTAACACAGCAAGTTTCCAATGTTACCGGCCTTACTCTTTCGATATTGCATGCTTGGATCTTGGATAGCGATCCTTAGGGCCTGTCACATTGTGTAGGTAGTGTGTGTTTTTGTGGGTGTTTGTGTTTCGTAACGGGGTTTATATGGGCATTAGGTGTAGAAAAAGGCAATGTGGGGGGCTAAAAAAAGGGAACCTGCGGAGAGGAGCCATTTATTTTCGTAGACATATACTAAGATGACTCCTTACGACAATGTCTTCGAGTTGTTATCGCTTTGCATCACTAAGCTATCTCTTATTCTCCAGAGGTTCATTCTACAACAAGGGAAAATGAATGACAATGACGTCAACAAAATGATGCTTGATATTCAAGATATTAAGACACAGTCCTCGGTGGTATAGAAAAATCACAATCTCACAGAAACAGAAAACAAGAGAGACGGAGGAGAAACAAACAGGGGTGGGGGTGGGGGGCTTCCCGTATGTATTGTAGTGGTCGAGCGAGGGAGGAGAGAGAGAGAACGACGGCGGAATCGTAGAGCAAATCGGCAAAGGCCCTCTGACGCGGCACCGGACTGCACAGCGGATAAGAAGGCCTGTGAAAGTGAAACCCTGTGAAATCCCTCAAAAGCAAGGTGATCATCGGTCTCTCGGTTGCCTCTCCGCTGTCCATTCGTAGATGCCGCTCTCTCCGCTGGTGGAGGAGGTCTTCGCCTCGGCGCTCTCCGGGCTCGCCTGCGTCACGCTCGGCCACCCGCTCGACTGTATCAAGGTGAGGCAGCAGACGGGGGGCAGCGCACGCTCGGCGCTTCAAATCGCGCGTCAGATGCTTGCGGAGCAGGGGCTCTCCGCCTTCAGCCGAGGGATGGGCCCGCCGCTGCTCTCCGCCGTGCTGATGAATACTCTCATGTTCGTCGGCTTCGCCGAGGCTCGACGTCGCATGCCTGCTGAAATCCAGGCGAGCACAGCAGGCGCTCTGCTCGCTGGCGCCCTCTCAGGTATCGCCACCTCCTATGTCAGCACGCCTTTCGACTGGCTCAAGGTGCAGGCGCAGGTGCGTGGCGAGCGCACCATCCAGCTCTTCCGCGCCACGGTCACACGCTCCCCATCGCGCCTCTTCACCGGCCACTGGGCCAATGTGGCGCGCGAGGGCGTCTTCACTGCAATCTACCTGGGCCTCTACGACCGCATCCGCGCCACCTTCTCGCCGCCCGGGCCCGACGGAGTGGCAACGCACATGCCGCTAGCGATGGTGGTCGCGGCCTCCGCAAGTACTGGTGGCCTGGCCTGGCTGGCGTGCTACCCGTTCGATAGCGTCAAGACCGTTCAGCAAGCGACGCGCGCATCCGACCCGCCGGCAAGGAGCACCCTGCGTGGCGCGATTCAAGCTCTGCGTGGCAAGGGAGGCTGGGGGGCATTCTATCACGGGGCTGGGGCCTCCGTCACGCGTGCTTGCATCGTGACCTCCTCGCGCATCGTCGCCTATGAGTATGCGAAGGCTGCGCTGAAGATTGTTTAGTATTTTTTGTACGTACCTATTGTCATAATTGGGGACAAGGGGGAGGCGCCTCGTCCCCTCCGGGCACTGACTCTCCTCTCGGGGGCCGTTGGCGGCCGTCGGCCGTCAGCAGCCGCTCTCATTCTCATAGGGCGATCGTACGATCGTACGCGGAAACTCCATCATATTTTGACCGTGAGTGTGGTGTGAAGGGGGAGCCTAAGACCCCCTAGGGAGGAGGGGCTAGGGCCCACCTGCTGTCGCGGCTTTCCGGCAAAAACATGGTGCGCCGCGAGCCCCCCCCCCTGCTCTTGCCCTTGTGCCCCTAGTCCCTTGTCCCTTGTTTGTCCCTTGTCCCGACTTCTCGCTCACGCTTGAACTCAATACCAGTGGGGAGTGGGGCGAGCTGCGGCTCGGTCCCCGGGGCGTCCGGCCGAAACGAGATATGAAGCAACGGACACCCGCCGTCGCGGTCGGACGGGCGGATCGCGCATATCTGACGACGCCGGCCAGGCGACCGGTGGCCGGTGGCTCCCATCCACCCACTGTGCTGGTGAGGCGCCCCATGGTCATGCACTGAATGGGCCGTCGCGAGTCACCAGGCGTCCCGTGGGCCCTGGGCGCCCCGTCCCCGGCCCCGCGTGAGAGCCTGAGATAATGGTGTATAGAATGACTTGCCCTACAACTATTGTTAAAACAATAGGGTGCCACGCGCGCCGCTCCCCTCCTCTCCTGCCGCCACCCCCGCCGCGACGGACGATCGAGCCATGCTCGACCCCGCGCACTCGAAGCGCCCGCGAAAGGGTGATCCCCCGACCAAGGTGCGCACGAGGCACGCCCCGTGCCCCCACCCGACAGCTGAGCACAAGCGGGCACAGCATGGCCAGCATGGCCCACACAACACGCACAACGCACAACCCACATCTCCTTCCTGACAGCAAAGGCCACCTGTCACGGATGTCCCGCCGTCCTCTCCTGTATTTACTTTCTAAGTTCTAAGTCTCGTGAGGTCTCTCTCTTCACGTGAGGAGAGGCGACGGGCCCCCTCTCTTCCTCTTCTCTTTCTCTTTCCCTTTTTTCCCTTCCTCTTCCTCACGCGCCCACTCTGTTTACGTTGGTTTCCTACGTGTTACCGTGAGTGTGCGTGAGATAGTGGTGTTCAGGGGTTCCCCGGCCGACTATGGCGCGATGCGCGCGGGCGGCGGCGGCGATTGGCGTGGCTGCTCGGGCTGCATATTTGGATATGGTGCCAGGTGGGGCCTTCTATCCCAGTGGAAGACCGAGAAAGCGCCGTCAGCGCGCTCGGTAGCGGCGGGAAGTTGGGTACTCGAGCGCATCTCGGTACGTTAACGTTGACGCGGTTCCTGCGCCAACGCCGATATTCGACAAGATGTGCGAGGCTGGAGAGGGCAATTGGCTCGGCAACTAGGGCAGCATATCTTGATTTGACGTTTTGTGCTGTCACTAGTTGAAATGGATAAAAAGACCATGCCGTCCGCCCGGTCGCGGTGCCAAATTAGCCGCTCTAGCCCTCGGTGACTAGTGGTTCACGTAAGCGTCTTGAGTTTTGTGATACTTTTGTACACATTGAAGTGCAAAATTACGAGTTTGACTGATTGATGGTCCAGTGTGCATAGAACCACGCCTTGTGGACTTAGTGAGTTGGCGTCACAAGCTTCCTCGCTCTTCGATGTTTGTGCCTCGCATGAAAGGCCTCACTAAAAATATACCGGAGGGGGACCCGATTGTATTTCGCGCACCGTCTTCGAAGGTCTGAAATTCGGTATTTTTCGAAAATTTCGCCGGAGAACACCCCAATTTTTTGCTGATCCATCCTTCCGGAACCTATAGGGAGCTTATTTAGCCCTTCATTTATACCCATTGCAGCTGGTGCCCTCCGCACCCCCATAGTGAGTGGCCGGGCTAGCATAAGGGGGAAGGGTGCTTGCGCTTGCCGCGGCAGGGAGTCCTGTCTTGAGTGAGCGCTAGTCCCGTTCCTTTGCCGCGCCGCGACCCATAAGAAAAATTTGTTAAAAATTAAAATTATTGCATGTTTACGTAATTGAAGGGAACCGCAGAGAAACCAGTCGACATGCGCACGCACGGCGTCCCCGCGGAGGACCCGATGCACATCGGCACGCACGGCGTGCACCTGGTGTAATTGTGATATTGCACCCAGGGACTGAATGCCGGAATTACCAGCCTAAACCTGAAAGCGCGCGCCGTAGGTGTTAAACATCGAGAACGGATCATCATGTGTGAATATTGTTGTATAAATAACTATGGACATTTGATGGCTCCATTCGATTGATGTCCCATGATTGACGGAACGACACCTGAGTAGGGCTGAATAACAGTCGTCAAAAATCTCTGATCTCTGTCTTCTTAATTATTTGAAACTGCAGTGGGGGAAGGCGTTGGGGGTGGAGGGAAGGGAGATCAGGGCGGTGGCGGTAGTAGGGTAGATAGTGCCCGGTCCGCAATAGGTGTTAGCCCCGAATCTTCAGATATTTTTTGACACTGCAGTGGCAGGAGGAGGAGGAGCAGCAGCAGCGGGCCGTACTAGGGCTAGTTTTGTAAAGGGGGCGGCTGGGTGTGGCGGCGGGCGGGGGGCGGCGGTGAGGGGATGATGGGGTGATGTCTGCTCTCGCCGAGAGAGAGAAGATGGACTCAAATATTGTAAATAGAGCGAAGATGGACTCTCAAATGGATAGAGAAGAGTGCCACACTAGAAGCAGAGAAGAAGAGCGCGCGGCGGTGGGGGCGGTGGGGGTGGGGGATGTCTGCTGCGGGCGGCGGCGGTCTAGTGCTGCGCGGCGAGCTCTTCAAGTCTGGGGAGGGCAACTCGATCTTCAAGCTGCGCTGGTTCGAGCTCTTCGCCCACGGGGAGCTCCGCTGGTCCGAGGCCGAGGGAGCGCCAGGCAGAGGACTCTCAGAGCTCTCGGGACTCTCGGTTCACTTGGGGCCTGAAGAGTCCAGAGGTGGAGAGGAGAGGTATGGCTTCCAGCTAGTGCCTCGCGGCGGGATGCGCGTCTATTCGCTGCAGGCCTCGTCCGCTGAGGAGCGTCGTCTCTGGGTTGACGCGCTCGAGAGCGTCGCAAACCCTCACGTGCTGCGCTCGGCGCTCGGAGGGAACTACAGGGTCGTCTGCATGCAGAGGCCTTCGCCGCCTGCGCATTGGGGGATCGATCTGGGCTCGGCGATCGGTCTGCCGTGCGTGACTGTGCTCGAGGTCTCGGGGGATGAGGCGCGCGCCGCGGGACTTCTCGCCGGCGACGTCGTCCTAGCGCTCGGGCCGACGGTGCTGAGGACCGCCGCTGTCGCGCAAAAGGCCTTCCGAGAGGCGAGTGGGCTCATCACGCTACGTCTCTCGACACGAAACCGTGAGATCACGCTTTGCAAGCGGGAGGGTGTCGCCGGTATCGCGTGCATCGAGCCACCCACCGGAGTCGGTGCCATTGTCTGCCAGCTGCTCGAAGGGTCGGCTGGCGCCGAGAGCGGGCTTCATGTGAGTAGCGCGCCACCTTCCTCATGCCGTGTGGTGCCTCCCGTCGCTCGCTGCGTACGAGCGAGGCCGTCGCGTATGGTCTAAGAGGCACCCTTTCGGCGCTCGCTCGCCGCGTTCTCCATGTCGACGCGTTTCCCCCCTTTCAGGTGGGCGACCGGCTGCTGGCCATCAACGGGAAGCTGGTGACCGACGGCCACGAGCAGTTTTCGAAG
Source organism: Isochrysis galbana (assembly GCA_018136815.1). Taxonomy (NCBI): domain Eukaryota; phylum Haptophyta; order Isochrysidales; family Isochrysidaceae; genus Isochrysis; species Isochrysis galbana. The sequence goes on from CM030934.1 coordinate 5,628,601, forward strand.
CGGATCCAGCAGTCGCCACCGGAAGTGCGTCTGGTCGTGTCCGGCTTCACCTCGGTGAGTGCTGGCTTGCCTGTGCCTCGGAGCTGCCGTCACAGCCAAAGAGCTGCCGCCCGGAGCATGGCATCATCTCACGCGTGGGGCGCCTTGCAAGTCGCAAGGGGGTCACAGCCTCGCCTGTCTTGGCAGACTCGCCTTGGGCCCCATGACGTAATTCTATTCACCTCCGCCCACCCTTGCCTCCAGGCTCACACCCTGCACAAGGACGCAGAGGGCGTGCTGGGCATCCGCTTGTGCCCCGGCGCACCTGTAGGCTCGCCGCCAGTCTTATCCGATGTGCAGCGGGGATCGTCGGCCTGGCAGGCGGGTCTGCGCGCAGGCGATGTCCTCGTGTCGGTAGACAACAACGTCGTTTTTGACGCGGACACGGCGATGCAGTCCATTGCTCGCTCACGGCGCGCCCTGCCCGTGGTGATTCTGAGGCCATGCCCCGGAGACGGCGACAGTGGCAGCGGCAGCGCGGCCTGTGGGACGGCGCCTGCGACTAGAAGCGTCCCACAGGTCCAAGTAGCAGCAAGTAGGCAGAGGTGAGACCGCCTTGCTCTACCTCGCGAGGCCCGACAGTGACGTCCGGTGTGGCCGAGATATGGGCTCGTCCTCACAGGCGCACCCCCTTCTGCTATGATCCGGGCCTTGTCAGCCACCCGCGAGTTGCAGCTCGTAACCTTGGCCGCTTTCCTCCCGCATTGTAGTTCGACTAGTGTCACACCTGAGGAATGCTACTACCTGCCCCACGCTTGGCACAAGCAGCAGCTCTATGAGGATCTCACTGGCTACAACTCGGCCACGGCTACCCAAGGTCCATAGCAGGGGAGCCAAGGCCCCGGCACTTGGCACGCCGTCACTCTCGTCGTCCGATGTGGGATGGCTGTAGAGCACACAAGTCACATACGTGAGGCGATCATCCACACGTCCTACACCCGTGGCAGCTGCTCCTGAGCACGAAAGGTCGCCGATCACCGCCGAGTGATCGCCGGGCCTTCTATAGTCTATGACCCGTGGCGCCGGCGGCGTGCATCGTCGTGCACCCGGATCACATCCGCTGAGAGCTCAGTGCTACTGCCCTCGCTGCCACGCGGCATTGGGCGGTGCGGATAATCTGCTTCCTTCTTCTATGATGCACCAGCTCGGACATCCCGCGGTGTCGTGGCCCATTTTGTGTCGTGTGATGCCACATTTGTGAAGGATAAGCTCATTCTAAGAATATCTGACGTGAGGGGGGCCACGCCGCCCCAGGCGTGCGCTACATCCTGCATCGTAGGATAGGAAAGCAACATGCCACACACCTGCATTATCTGCTTGCGTCAAAGTCTCCGACAGCGTCTTCTAATTCCAAACGACTGTCATAGTTCGAGCTATGGAGCGTGCCGCGACCGCTCCCGATCTCCAGGCGACCCTCGCCACCGCGCCCCACGCTGCCAGTGACGGCACGCTACAGAGCCCTCCCACCGGTGCCCATCCAAGGCCCACCCAGATCTTGCCCGCGCGGCCACGTGAGCGAGACGCGAGAGCGATCGCGCACAAAAATAAATCTGAAGATTCTGGGCTACACACCTACTAGTTCAAGGTTTCCCTATCTCTATTCCGACACCGCCCTTAACTTCCCTCCCCCCACCTCCTCCCCTGCCCCCCTTCATTCCTTTTTCTTCGGTTTCCGGGGTCCGGCCCTGGTGCACTACTAAGGGCCTAGTTCGGAGCGTGGGTTCTGGGCAGGCCTTTTGTACGTCTATGTTGTCGCTTGCAGTTGTTCGAGTGTGTGTGGTTGTCATTGGCTTTTGTTCACGGCTTCGGGCTTCGGTGTTGAGTATCTCACGTGTGTAAAGTCCGGGTCCACCGCGGCTCACGTTTGTGTTGTTCTAGGTTCCTCAACGTGGTGCGCCACTCTACATACTAACGGCGCTAACTAACGGACTTCTATAGTCTATAGAATAAACTACGGCGGTATCGCATTCTCAGAGGAGTCAGTGATTATCAGAATACTAGAAAGATACACAACACTAAGCAAAGCCCTACTCTTTGTTTGCCCACACGACCGACTTGGCTAAAACCGCCCAGTTGGGAATGGGCAGACAACCGAAACCGAAGAAGAGGATAGACCTAAACGACGTCCATCCCTTACTGCTTACTTATTGCTATACACCGTAAGCCAACACGGACATCTAAAGCCTAGCACAGAATCCTCGCGATAGCCTCCACGTTTGGGGTGACACACATCGTTGAGGAGCCCGAAGCGCAGCGTCTATAAGACGCGGAACTCGAGGAGCACACTCGGCGCATGAGCGACGCGCAACAACCGAACCCGAGCCCCAAGTACAAACCCAATTAAATCATGCACATCCCGACTGCCCCACGAAGAAGACGTACAACAGGCCTGCCCCGAACCCGCACTCTGAACTAGGCTCTTGGTAGCGCACCAGAGCCGGACCCCCGACCCCCGAAACCGAAAAAAAGGGATGAAGGGGGGAAAGGGAGGTGGTGGAGGGAGGGGAAGTAAGGGCGGTGTCGTAGCAGAGACAGGGAGACCTAGACCCAGTAGGCGTGTAGCCCAGAATCTTCAGAGGTTTTTGTTCCATGGCGACCAATCACCAATCATAAGATTAGTTGAGCTAGTGGGACCTAGACTACTGTGCCCCACTAGCTGCTTGGCATATGCTCGCCCCGGTCCAGAAGCCATGCAAATAGATAGCGCTTTTCACGCAGCTAAGCAATGCTTCTGTGGTGACCGACACGCCCGCCCGCCACGTTCAAAAGAGACCCTGCACGGTGCGGGCGCGCTGAAACCAACCGGTTATCCCGGCGCGCTGAGGCTGTCCACTCGCTGCAAGCCCGGCCGAGGTGACACCGTCGGTCGCTTCTGCGCCCCCATCCTGCTCGGCCACCGCCTTCTCCCACACCCAGCAGAGGATCGCGCGGACTACCTCATCCAGAATAGGTGTGGCCATTCCGCGGGCGCGCGCGACCCGCGAGGAGCTGTGCACGCGTGAGTGGAGCATGCCACTTTTTCCGGAGCTGAGGTGCAAGAGAAATCCGCCATCATCGAGAGGAGCGGCGCTTGCTGGCCGGCCAAATGCGCCGCTGGCTGCGGCGGCGGTCTCGTGTGCGGTGTATAGCAACACATCCTCCCGTTGCGACGGAGATGCCGAGAAGAGGGGCAGTGTCGGTGGCTCGAGCACGAGGAGGAGATGGTCGCGCCCGTCCGCGTCTCGCCAGCGGCACGAGTTGAGCGGCAGTCCGACTAGATACCCGATGAGGGCGTTCCACGGTAGGCGAAGGCCCCGGATGGGTTGTAGCGAGGGATACACCTGTTCCAAAGGGAAAGCAGAAGGCAATCGCTCGATGAAGGAGGCGATCTCGGTATCCGCCGAGACCTGAGCAGCAAGCACCCCACGCCGAAGATCGCGCCACGAGCGAAAGGAACGGAACGAGTCCCACTGTGAGCGGAGCAGCCAGGCGGCGACATCTCTGGCGCTAGCGACAGCGTTGTCGAAGTCCATAGCACCCGGCAAGCGCCGCGGGGCAAGGACTATGAGGTGCAGCAAGGGTGCCAGCGTCGACTCGGAGGCGCCGGTGGGCAGCGGCGTGGAAGGCACGCCCTGCGACGTCCTCTCGGCGGGTAGGTGGCTGCTCGTCGTGTCGCGCGACTCACGCTCGGCGGCCTCGCGAGCCGATGCACACGCCGCTGCAGCGGGGTACTCGCCAGAGGAAACGTGTCCTCCTCCTGAGTGACCGAACGCAAAGGTCATGGCCGATCGGCGGAGGAGTGACCTCGAGATGGTGGCGGCGGACACACCTGCACTGCCACCGGCGGGCTCCGTTTGACGGAACGCGGACGTCTGGTGGTGCGGAGGCAGCTGCGAGCCGGGGGCGTCCGCGCCAACTTCGGCATGGCGCTGGACGGCCACATCACTCATTGCCGGGTGGGTGCTACGTGTCGATCTGCGGAGCCTTGGGCCGCCTGGGCGCGGCCCAGCCGCAGTGGGAGAAGGGGGGGAGGAAGGCTCCAGTGGAGCGTCGGGCTGGGCCACCCAAGCCACGACACAGAGCTCGGACCATGGCTCGGGGAGGGCAAATCCGATGCACGAGTCTCCGCAGGGTATGAGGTGCAAGCAAACGGCTTCAAGCGCCGGCTCAAGGTCTGGAGATGCCCTCTGGTTGTAGGAATCAGAGATGGCGGTCGCCACAGCGGGAGGCTGTGCGTGATACGACGCTACTGTGGCCATCGAATAAGGCAAAACGGGCGGGTGCTCGACAAGCCAGTTGAAATACTCGTAAGCCATGGCCGGAGGGCAAGGCAACGGCAAGGGAGTGGCGGGTACAACGGCAGCCCGAGCGCGCAATGGCGGGTTGGCCATCGCCGAGGCCAAAAACGGGCCAAGCTGTGCGGATGGCCCGGCGAGGGGTACGGCGGCGGGCGGAGGCGTAACGCTTGAACCCGTCGAGAGTCGCAGACTTGCAAGTGGGAGGCACTCACGGACCAAAAAGTCGTACGCCGCGCCCTCCGAATCGTCGCAAATGTCCGACAGGACGTCCTCGATACCTCGAGGGGGCCCGGCGGATCCGAAGGCGAACTCAAGGTCAGATAGCATCGGGACACCAAAGCACAATGAGTCAGTAGCGGGTTGGCTAGGGGCCGCCGCGTCAATAGGGGCAGACGTAGTAGAACGGGGAGACTGCGCGCCGGGGGTGCGCGACCCGGGCGTCCTCGAATCGACGGAAGGGGAGGCCTGCAGAGCATCAGCAGACCCAAGCAACGCAGCCTCGCACCGCAACCCGTCGGAATCCTCACTGATGAAAATACCAACAAACAAGCCTTTCGTCACCAAAAGCAGAGCCTGAGCGCGAGAACGAATTTGGCGCGCTGCGGGAGAGGCATTTTCGGCTGCGCTAGTTGACCAGTTGGCTGCTTCCCCTGGCACATGGGATTGGGCAGACGACGGTCCGATCATACTCGGGTTCGAGAGCCCGCACGAATTACCGTAGTTGGCAGTCGACATGGAGGGCGTCCGCGAGAGTGGCATCCGTTTGAAGGACCCCGCCGATGGGACCAACGGCGCGGCGCGCGATGCCATAGATGTAGCCATCTTGCCCGAGGCGCTATCGAGTATAGGCATCGATGGTAGCACTCGAGTCGAGGGCACGGGTCGCCGGCGTTGCAGACACGTGGTTACTACGTCTGCAAGTCGCGAGATCAGAGCAGCTCGTTGCGCTGCCTGCGTTGTGAGAGTGGTGGACGACGGCAGGCGCGGGCATGCTCCTCCACCTGCGCAGGTGGGCTGTGCGGCAGTGCCCATCGACCGACAAGTGCAGGCGCCTATGCACGTTTGCAATGTCGCATTTGATGCCACGGCAACATCTGCCCGTGAATGGTCCGAAGACGGCGCCTCTTCATTTGGAAGCGAAGGCAAGGGTATCCGCCACGTTTTGAGCGTCAGCGCTAGCCCGATTGCCCGATGAAGACTCCCGGTCGCAACACTTACACAACCACCGCCCGCAGGGCTAGAATTGCCGCCTTTACCCACGCGTGGTGAGCCGCAGCAGCTCCCACGAGATGTGGATAGGTCGAGTCGTGCGACTGCTGGCCCAGGCGCCGCAGGGGCGGGGGCGTCAATGTGAGAGGCGCCAGACGGTGGGAATGCGCCCGAGAGCATGCTGCCCGCACCCTTCACCGATGAGCAACCCGCAGCACGCACAATCGTACGCTCGATAGATTGGATAGAACCGCTTATCTGCTGGTGTGCCAGAGGAGGATGCGGAGATGGCGGGGACGTATTCGGAGTCGAGGAAGAGGAGAGCGGCGGAGAGGACACACTGGCGGTCAAGTCGTTCCCGCCATATACGGATGCGTCGCGCGAGGTAAGGATGTTGCTCCCGCCGTGAAAGGATAAGTCACGTGGAGTGGATCCCGGCGAGCCGCGAGGGAAGTATTCAATACCCCCGCCGTTGTCACGTTGACACGCACTTGCAGCGTCCTCGAGCTCACAGCGCGCGCGGAGGGCAGCGTCGACGGCCAACAAGCACGTGGGTGCTGTAGCTGGAGGCTCACCTACATATGAATGCGCTAACGGCGTGGCGGAAGTGGTAGAGGGGCCCTCTGCCTCGAGCCCCGCCAAGGCAACTCCAGAGCGAGAGATGTGTGCAATCCAAAGGACCTCGGCCCCCCTATTGGCAGGAGGAAGAAAGCAAGCATAGAAAAGGCGTGGGGGTGCCAAAGGCTGGAGGGATGGCCTCGGCCGCCTGGCCGGGGGTGAGGATGAAAAGGCATCATCCTCTTGAAGCAGAGGTCCAGTCGCATAGCTGGCGGCTGCCGCCCAGGAGGGATAACGCCGGACATGTTCGCTTCCATTGAGTCGTCCGCCATCGGGTCGTCCGAGCTCGTGCACTGAGGATCGTGTGGACGTAGTCGCAAGGCTTTTCACGGCTTCAGCGGCGGCAGACATCGCCCACGAGGGCATCGCCCATCGGTAGGTTTGGCGGCGACACCGCCACAAGCCAAGCGCATGAGCGCAGCAAAGGGTATCCACGGCCTCTCGCCCCGCTTTCTCCGACAGCTTTTCGGAGACACCGTCTTCCGACGCTTCGCGACTCGATGAGAGCAGGGCGCACAGCCGAGCCTCTGCGAGTGAGGCGCCAAGTTGCACGCAGAGCTCGTCAACATAAGGAGCCCAGACACCGCCGATGGGCCCGCCAACAAGTGCATGGCTCCCACCTACACCACCGCCGTCTTGAGTGATCGAACCTGGCACCTCCCATTTACCGTTGGCGATATACGGAGCAGGCGAAAGCGACCCTCCAAGCTCGCTCAAGACGGCAGGGGAAGCTGCAGCCACATTTCCACTATCCGGGCCTCCGCTCGTGACAACGCCATCGCCGCGCGCCCATAGATGCACTCGCAGCTGGTATCGCACCACCGATCCTGGATTTGGGTGAGCGGACACCTCCGGTGAATGCAAGCTATCTGGCGGAGGCGGAGGCGCAAAGATGCGAACGCGCAATGCTTCATCATCGACCGCCGGTGGGCTATCCAAGCTGCTCGATACCCCTGGTGACTGTGTTTCCCACAGCGTTACAAGTGCGCAAGCAATGGCCTCACGAGCCACATTCCCGCGCTTCGCGCTTCCTGAAAGCGATGGTGATAGGAGCATGCGAGTCAACCCGAGCCTTGCTAGTGGCCGGCCACGTCCAGGGCTCCAAGAGTGTGAATCAGACATTGCCAGCAGTGAGTCGGGCAACGCAGCTGTGTTGATAGGCCGCCAACCCCCTCCGCGCACTGCGGACACCGCGCGAGGCAACCATGCAGACCAAGCGTCGGCGCCCGACGGCGTGCCCTCAGGCGCCGAGAGCAAACGATTTCGGTGCTCGGTATGCGGTGAGTCATTTTGCGAATGGTTTTGCGAGGACGTGGTTGACGCGCTGGCAGCGCCACGGATGCTGCAACTAGTGCGGCTAAACTCTACATTCCCGCAAGATCCCGCACCACCGATCGAGCTGGCCATCCGAGCTGCGGTGACGCTCAGTACACTCGCTTGCGCTAGGCCCTCCTCAGCATCGGTGGGTCCTGCCCATCCGAAAAGATCCTCATCTGCCGTTCGAGCTAATTCTGATCGAGAAGAATGGACGGCGGTGTCCCTAGCGGCAGCCTCAGCCGTTCTTCGAGTCGGACCAGCCTTAGGAGAAGACGGCGCGGAGAGAGGGGGCCAATCCGAGGTACTGCGACCATCGAATTCGTGCTCGGCCTGAGGGCTTTCTGTGCTTGCATGCCTTGGTATAGGAACAGGCGGCAACTCAACTATTGCTGAGGCGAGCGGAGAAGCTGAAGGCGGACACAAAAATCGGACATCCTGTGAGGAGAGGCGCAGGTCGGGGTTTCGCTGCATCAGCATCGAAAGGGTGGCGAGAACCAGCTCGTCCATTTTCAGAGCGAGGTGACTCATAAGACCATCAGTGATGTCAGCAAGCGGTCGTGCTTTGCGAGGCATCAGACTTTCCGGGTTTGGCTCCTTGCTGGGCGCATCTGCCTCCTCGGTAGCCTCATCGCGGACCCTAACGTCCGGCTCAGGGTGTGAAAGGCCCAAAGCGTCGCTTTCCGTCAACCCAAGAACACGAAGCTCGACGAAAAGACGTCGCTTCCGCATGGCACGCGAGGGCGCGGCGCCACCGCCGCCAGCCACACTTGATTCCACCTGACCTCCACTGCACGTTGGTGGGGCGGACGATGTGGAGCCGCTGTTGTCTTCATTTGCGCTAGTAGCAGCATGAAGCTCTCCAGCTACTCCTGCCACGTGAGATCCGGTCGGTGTCGAGGGTCGGGAATCACGTAGCGTGCCAGATTCCGGCATACCTCCGCATGAGGTGGAAGCAGCGATGACGCTGACCGATGAATTCCGCGTTAGAGGCAGAGAGGTCGACGGAGAGCCATCTGCCGGGAGTGCGGTGCTAGATGGGCAGCCAGGTCGTGCAGCGGCGACCCGCACCTCTTCCTCTCTCAACGTCAATTGCAATAGGAAGGTTGCGTCGGAGCCCATCTGGCGGTAGACAAATAGAGAACCATCGTCGCAAGCCACCGAGAAGGGAGAGAGCGCTGCCCGTAAAGCACGTAAAGCGCGGCTCTTATCGGCTAACAAGCGCTCGTGTAATTCAAATGTCTCGCAGCGAAGCTCATCCAGCCCAAATTTCCCTCCAGGTAGCAACCGATCATCAGGCAACCGCACCTCGTCAACTTGGCGAAGCAAAACGCGTTTAGTTGAGATGTCGAGGGCACGGCGCACCGCAGCTTCGGCTGCCGCCAGTGCTGCCATGGCGAGCATCATTGGCGCGCCAGCTACTGTCACATCGACGAGCTCGACAAGAGGATCTTCCACATCCACCGTGCCCGATATTCCGGATGCCGCCGCGGCTGGCACAGATGCAGAGGCGGTCTCAGATCCGTGAGGAGCGTCCGTATCCGCCCCCTCAACAGGAAGGGGACGCAACAGCATCCACGCGCAATCGGATAGTGCCGTCTGCGAATTGGCACTCCCAGAGGCGAACGAGGCGATGGCCGTCGCGTAGGCATTTGGCACCGCTTCAAGCAAGCTACTCGTGCTTGATCCTGCACCTATCAGACTTGCGGCGGAGCCGTCGCGAGAGATTGCTTTGGAAGCTCCGCACGCATTAATGCCATCGCCACCGCCTTGGCCTCGTTGCGACCAATGGCTGAGACAGGGTGGCGTTGGTGCAGATGGCGCCCCTTGCGTCGAAACATCTGTGGTGGCCGGCGGCACGGCTATGCTCGACGTTCGTCGCATGCCCGACGCGGGGGCTGCCGAAAGGCAAAGTGAGGAGTCGCCAGAAGACGCCACACACTGATTAGCAGGGGAGCCCCCGGGCGGCGTCACCGTACTCGGGGCAAACGTCGAGGTGTCCCGTGGTGCTGTTGGCTGGCAATCGGTGGGGCCTTTGGTGGAAGGCGCTCGAACGCATGTTCGTAGGATGGCCACTCCCACTCCAGCCACAGCCGTAAGTTGCACGTCAAGAGCAGGTAGCTTGAGGTTTTGCAGAGATAGCCTAAATAGAGCTCTCACATCTGGATGCGCAAGGGGCAAGCGCAAAGTCGTGTGGAGGAGTCTATCCGTGGGAAGCAGCGGCAATTGCGCCTGCACCGACAGCACAATCCGCTCCAATTCATCTAGCGCGGGTGCAGAATTCAGTCGCGGCGAAGTCATTTGGCGGTCGTCGGTTGAAGCGATCGCGTCACCCCGACCGTGTTCAGCTTGAGCAACGGTCGTGGTCGTGCATGTGTTGGCGCATGCAACACTTGCAGAATGTTCCTTGCGAGATGGTGGTGATGAAGAGGACGCCCATTGGGCAGCGAGAGCAACTAATCGCGCGGACGCCCCTGCCGCTCGAAGGCGTGTGGCAAGCCCATCAAGCATCTTGCTATCTGAAATTTCAAGCACTCCCGTGATTTCACTCTGCTGCCCTCTTCCGAGATGGTGAGAACCCTCGTCCACCGAGACCAACGCCGGTGACTTAAGCCGGAGCACTTTGACACGCAATTCTACATCCTCGGGTGCCTCACTGAGAAGCGCCGGATAAGAGGACGTCTCATCTTCTAGGATGGACGCAAAGCCTTCTGCAACAGCAACGTCGCCAGGGTGCGTAACGCATTCATCAGCGTTTCCGGCACGAGAATGTGCACGCTGCTGGAAGCTTGATATTCCGTGAGGTGCACAATCCAGCCCGCCGCTGAAGGCGGATCGTGGGGTCGAAGTCGCCCTGTTCATGTTAGCACCAAGGGTGTCCCCCGTCCGACCACGGCAAACAATGTCAGAGATAGTCGCGCTAATGCCACCACTCTTTAGGGGCCATGCAGAATGCCCACCACCAGAGGCCACGTGGCTCCAACTACCTACTTCAACTTCAACTTGTGCAAGGAGAAGTCCACCCGCATGTGAGAAGAAGAAGGAAGACAGAAGTTCAGAATTCGCCGTATCATCTTCCTCCAATGACATCGAAGACGCTCCGACTATCTCTGAGTTTTGTGCCTCGCGAAATCTTTCGACACATCGCGGCGGGCTCGAATGCAGAAGAAGGCTTGCGGCAGCAAGCTGTGTCGGCGCGTTGCCATCGACAATTTGTGATGACTGGTCGGCAGGTTGTCCTAATGGTTGGGGCCTCAGCCACGGCGTTGCGCGGGGCAAGAGACTGAAATCTGGCGCCATTGCATGGTCGAAACCGGCTTCAAGCTCCGCAAGCGCGCGCTGATCGTGCAACAAGTCTCCGATAGGCAGTCTAAGAGTGGCTGCTACTTCACATTGCTTTGCGGCGTACATCACATCTGGCAAATGCGGTGCAAAGCCAGCTCGCATACCGGACAGTAGGGCTCCGGTGAAGACAGCTCCTCGCCAGCAGAGCGCGTGGTCACACAGTTGCTGTGCGAGGCGTAGAGAGGCATCGGAGGGCGGCTGAGCCGAGGGATCTGCAGGGGCCATCTTGCAAAGGGAATTCGGTGTCGGCGAGCCGCTTGCACATGAGGGATTACCCTCGACGGATGTCTCGGGACGCGACGTCATGGGGGAACCGCCTGTGCCATGCGCTTCGAACCACTTTCGTACTTTGGCCTCCGTGCACGAAATGGAATCGGTCGGCATCTTTAGCTGCGGAGTCGTCCGAAGCTCTTCTTGCAAAGATGTCAGCGATTCGGTGTGCTCTTGCGGCGTCCGCCGAAAGCCTTGCACACCAGAGCCCTGCTGAGAGATCGGCAACGTCATGCCAGGCACTTTAGATGCATGAGCAGCGGCATCTCGTATATGACTCTCCGCTATGCTCGCAGAAGCGGCTTTATTTTGTGCGAGTTGGATACCGAGCAATTCAGCGATAAATGGATCAGCAGGCGGCGGGGCTTTCAGGTCTGACAATGAGCATGCGCAGACATTGAGTCGGAATGTGTTGGCGCTGCCCGATGGCGAAAGCACCGGAGACTCATCGATACCATGAACATCGCGACGGCTACCATCTTGAGTGGCCGTCCCAGCATTGGTCGGGGACGCGGCTTCCGGATGAGCCTCCGCCTCATCCTCCGGCGTCGTAATCCACGCTAAGGCAGCAGTGTCCGAGCCGTCCGCAAGCCACTTGACAAAGCAAGTAAGAGGTGGAGGAGGAGGCGTTTGGCTGACCGCCTTGGTACTGTCATCTATGTCATCTATCGGTTCACGCCTATGAGTGCTGGATGACGTGAGTAGCTGACCAGGGTACAGAGCCAAGAGCGAGGCCCATGATGCACCAAAGACGGGCGCTGAGGCGCCACTCGTATCTAGTCGCTGTCGGGGAATGCACCTAAGGAGCTCGCGCGCCATGACTCTTGCCCTTGGCTCGGGTCGCTGAGCAAGCACCGCCGGAGCTCCGTCTGGCGTGTCATCTCGGATGCCTGCACGGATTCCGGCGGCGGCAAAGCCGGTAGCGATGGGCGAGGGCAGCTGCTGAAGCGTCGATGCAGTCGCGCAGGCAGATTCGACAAAATGCACGCGTGCATCGCAAGCAGCAGCAAGCATCTCCTCGTAACCTTCGCGAAGCAGCCGTAACGGTAGCGAATACCCAGATGCACGAATATTGACCGCGTCAGACCCACATCCCCCCCCCTCACCAACACTCGCTAGACTAGCTGCAACAAGGCTAGCACTCGGAAATGAGGGCAGGCTCGCAGCGGTGACGAGGTTGGTGCTGTTCGAACGGCGCATCGCAGGATCCACCGGGTTCTTGATGGTGGGAGTCAGCGTCGCCGCAGACCCACAAACAGCGGGCACGATCGCTGCGGAGTCGGTGTCGGAAATGGGTATGGGAGCAAATCGAGGTTGAGTCGCCGCGGGTGCATGGGCAGGCATGGATGATGAGTCCTCGTCGGGAGTCGATGAGAGCGATGGATGACCGCTGTGTGGCGAAGATAGCGCGAGAGCCTCTCGTGGGCGGCGTATGGATTGGAGCGAGAACGGCTGTAGGTCAACACTTGCATGCGCGCCGTGCATGAGTAGGTGATGTGCAGGAAGGTCAACCTCTGGAAGCCCCGGACCAGCTTGGGTCCCTCCTCCGCTGTGCACCATGAATGTCGCTGAGGTGGAAGTACGTTGGGGGGTAGGATCTCCTGCTGAGCATGACTCCGACGTCCTCGCTCTCGAATCTTGCATTAGCCGTGAGGCAGGAATTCCCGAACGCTGCGGTCGTCTGGCACTGCCTATGGTCACATGGACCGTGCTCGGGGCTCCGCTTCCTCCACTTACACCACATGAGGCTGCCATGCCGCCTGTCGTGCCGCTTCGACGGGCCGTCTTTCCAACGACGGCTATTGATCCAGTCGACGCGCGCTCAGAAAAATACCCTTCTGCGCCTTGACCGCTCCCACAAGCGCGAAGCGCAGATGGAGTATATGCTGCGCGTCCGCCTTCAATCTGTATTGTGCTCGCTGCTGGGACATCGGATACCGTGCATGATACACCTCCGGCGAGATGCGAGTCGATCTCTGCGATGCGCCAAGCTAGCCGCCAGAACAGCGCTGCACTAGTCAATTTCACGGCACTGTTCCCTTCTGCATTGGGCATGGAGGTCGCGGACATCCCAGAGGGCAGCCGAATGTGGTCGTTAACAGGCTCTACCCAAAGGGACACTTCCACAGCTCTTCTGAGTTCCGCTTCGGTGGCACGCTCTGTAGCCCTTGTTGCTCGCGCCACGTACTGCAAAAGGCAAGCGCCGCCACCTTCTAGTGCGACTGCATGGCACATGTGCACGGCAGCCACCGAGATGCTGGGAGGAGAGCCTGGGAGCCGGCCTTCACCACTGTCGCGAATGTTTTCCTCAGGATTCCTACGCCCGATGCTGCCGCCATCGGCGTGTGTATTTGACGTCGCTGGCAAGGCTTCACTACAACCCTCACCCGCGGCGGCGCGTTCCGCAGCAGTTGTAAGACGTTCCACATCTGCACACCACCAGCCCTCTTCTAGACGGGCCTTCATGAGCAAGCCAACAAGGAGAAGAGCCATGCGTTCTGTCGAGAGCGGCCATCGCCATTGCCTTCGCCACAATGCCATGCGAAGCCACCTCTGCGAGTCCGCTCGCGCTCCATCTCGCCTACCTTCAAGATCTCCTGGCCCCTCTCCCTCTCCCTCGCCCCACACCCCGCCCCAATCTTTTCCTTCTGCGTAGTACCCGTCGTCATCATCCTCGTCCGAGTACTCGTCATCCTCCCCCTCTTCCCTCGAAACATCCTCTCCCTCCGTTGTGTATTCTTCCTCGCTCTCCGACTCCTCCGATGATTCCTCTGTTGATGAATTTACCTCGGCCGCCTCGGCCTCCCAACGCTTTGCAGCGGCACGCCGACGCCACGTCTTGTCACGCTGCGAGTCCGCTTCGCTGGTGATGAGCGGGCCGCCAAGTGATGCATACAACAGCACATTAGCGCGAGTCGCGATCGCTGCGGGCGAGTCGAGGGGCACGAACCCGCCGCTTGCCTGAACAACTACATCACATGCTAAGACAACACTCCTCCACACCGTAAGCAGATGATTACGCGCGCCTCCGGCCTGCTCGCATCGGAATCCGCAAGCTCGCAGGAAGATGAGACCGTTAGGGCGATGGAGTAAGCGCACTACAAGTGCTGCTGGGGCGTCATCACCAAGGGCGTGAGTCGCTAGGTGGGATGCTTTGGGTGTCGAGATGCCACCACCAAACGCAGCAGGACTCGCCACTTCGTCCCGCTCAGAGCTACCTTTGGGAGCAAGGGGCAATTCGGCCTTGTTGTTCTCGCTTTCGTTCCCCCCAGAAGATTGCGCGTGGCCGGAACTCTGCCATTCGCGTTGCTGGCTTAAGGCCCTCTCACTGAAGCGTTTCTCGGATGGCGGGGCCCATCTACATGCGTATGTTGATGCTCCCAAGCGCATCGGAAGAAGGCGCCGCAGCTCTGCAATCAAACGTGCTAGGGCAAGACGTTGCGCCGGCGCGCCGCCTGCAATTACACGCACATGGGACTTAATATGAAGGTCCAATGATGGGCTAGCATCGGGGCCCGCCGCGGTCACCGCAGGCGAACCCAAGCCTTCAACCTCATCATCTCCAAGCTCGTCGTCGAATGAGAGCCCACTCAGGGAATTCAGAGGGCTAAGCTGGGGGTGCGCGACAGTGCTCGTGGGGCTCGTGCTGCGCGACACATCTGGCCTGGAGGTCGTGTTGAGCGTCGAGGCGCTAGCATTGGTCATGCGCGCACGGGCTAGTCCCGCGGCGGTTTGAAGGCTCTGGTAAGAGCCTGAGCGCCTCCTAACGCTGATTCCAGGCGAGCAAGGTTGGACTGGATGGCCATCAACCATGCCCCCATCGGTTGAGGCACGGCGGATGCCTAGGCGAACGCCAGATGGCGACGTGGGCGCGCACGTGCCTGACGCCGGGAATCCCTCAACGCCTGGGCCTAATGGGGCGATGGCGCCTGGCCCAACCGCACCGAAGGACGCATCCACGGGCCGTGGTTGCCGTGACGAGGAGCCTAGCTGTGGCCGACCCACCAAGCGAGAGGTGAAGATCGGAGGCGCATTTCGACACGATGCCGCAGAGCTGGAGCCGCGAGATGCCGTCTGAGAAATGGAGCAACCGGCCCCTGCGACGGCTGTGGTAGGCTGGCAACTTGACGCGTAGCCCGACGTGTTCGAGGAAAAAGTGCCGAAGGCTGCGCTCGAGCCATAGGCGTTAGCACAGCCTGCACGAGGCGTGGAAGATGCCGAAGCGACGAATCCGGCTGCGGATACATGCGCGTAGCCAATGCCCGCTCCGGACGAAGTTGAAACTTTTGCGGCTCCCGCCTCGGGCCGACACGATGCGGCGACAAGTGTCAGTTTCAACTGCACCGTTGGCGGCGGCCGAGGTGGCGGGACGAGCGACAAGTCAGCAGCGATCGGCGGGAGCAGCACGTAGTCACGCTCAGAGTTTCGCTGCCATTCACGTGAGGCGTCTCGAGCGGCACGAGGGACGGCAAAGGTTGCAGCGACCGAGGAAAGCCGCTGATCGCGGAGGCGAACGCCATCAGTGAAGTGCTCTAGAGCCATGGCATCTGATGTGCACGAGGGATTGGACACAGATTTGGACGGCAGCAAACTGGCACGCGGGGAGGCTCGCGCTTGGCGGGCGAGGGTGCAGATTCCGACTGGGATCGCATAGCGGCCATCGGAACATCCCCTGCCTACCGACGGTAGATCAGGGCCGAGGTGCACACTCGCGCGTCCCTAATGGCTGGTACAAAGCAGCATGCTCTTGGCAAGGGCATGCGGCCCATTGGCAAGGATGCGGACGCGCCCCGCGAGGGAAGGGGGAAGCGCATTGTGCACCACAGTGATGCGCATAGGGGGGCAGAATGAACAAGTGGGATCTCATGGGGTGAAGACTGAGCCAATGGGGCTAGCCCGACCGCCCCAGCTGAAGAGACCCATTGGGACTAGGGCGAAAAGGAGATTTGCACTAACGGGTTAAACGGCTTGGTTTGGCACACATCGGTGAAGGTGTAGACGCAGCTGTTGCAGCTTACCGGAGAGCTCCGGTTGACCTCCATATCGTCGCGAAGAGCGTAGACGTTCATATTGCACCCAGAAGGCCAGTGGGGCGGTGACAGAAATTGCGACACGGAGCCTCGCCTCAGGTGAGGGCTCGCAGCGCAGAGGACGAGCGCCATTTGATGCCATGGCAGTTGAAGATCCGGTCGTGCATTCAGCGTTGCAACTTGTACTACCGTCAGCGTTTGCGAGCCTCCCAACTCCCACTGCGGCAACGGAATGCGCGCCGCCTCCCGCGGGGAAAGGAGACGGTGTGACACCATTCGAACGTCGTCGTACCATGTACTCGATCGTCACATTCTGCACCCATTCGAGCACCACGCGTAGCTGTGTCTCACCCCACGCTGTGTTCTCCCCCCCGCCGTCACCACTGGGACTCCCCATGTGCCCCTCCACTCCTGCAGATCCTGCCTCCTCCTTACCGACCTTCTGAAGGTCCACTTGAGGCAACACCACTGTGAAGCCTTCGCGCACACGCAACGAGAGGAGATCTGAAATGCTCACCTCCGTCCCCACATCGTACTGGTGCAAGCGCTCCTTGTGCCGCGGCTCGGGCCTTGGCATGCCCACCAACGGGCGGCCCCCCATGGCAGCAAGAGTGGTGCTCGCATTGGCACCTATAGCGCGCGCTGACAGATCCCAAAAGAGGCCGGCGCGCAGCCGCCATTCCGCAGGGGTGGCACTTGACAAGGCGGCCCTGTGCGACGCAACGCAACAACGTTCTGATGCCACTCGCCACATAAGCGCCCGCGCAATGGCTGTATCAGGTGATGAGGCAAGACTGGCGCCATGCGGTCTGGAGGCGTTTAGGTCGTCGGTCAACTCTAGATCAGCATCCAATGTTGGTCTGACGGCCTCACCGCTAGCGCTAGAAGCCCATGACTTACGACGCGCCATCACCTGGGCCGTCGCCGCAGCAACAGATGCCGGCATCTGAACGATAAGGCCGTTGGCAAACTCAGCCACTATCTCCAACCCTTCATAGTCATTGATAAGTCCAAATGCGTCGACGCATCGATGCACCGATGAAAGTTGGCCATCCTCGCCACCCGCGCTTGAGGCCGTTGAGCGGCACTCGCCCCGAGTTGAAGAGGGCGCCATTCCGCTGGCATCGGGCTCGCCAGGGCGGCCACTACTCGGACCATTACCTCGGCCTGGGGGAGGGAGCACTATGAACAACGATGTGTCGCGCCAGCGTAGAGCGAGAGGTGGCGCATAGGAGAGGGAGGAGACTCCGTCCGTGATGAGGGCAATGGCTGGGCAACCAGCCGTCGGGAGCATGGAAAGGGCAAACAGGCCCTGCTGGACGCAAGATGCGAGACCGCGGGAGCGACGCTGGCCGTTGCCTGCGCGCGCCGCGTCGGGACCCACGCCCGGCATCGCCGCGGCTCCGCCCACCACGGCGGGGCAGAAGGTGACCACGGAGCCCTGCGTGGTGCGGCTTGCTCCCCCATAGTTGTTGCTGCTCAGCTGGCGGTCGCGGCTGCCACCGCCCACGATGGGAAGCCCCCCGCGGCTCGAAGCGCGCACTGTGGCCGTGACACGCGAGAGGCACGCGAGCTCCTCCCACGCCCTCACCAGTAGTGGCTCGATCGGCTCGCCCACGCTGATGGTCCAACCGTGGAGCAGCGTGCGCATCTGCTCAGTACCGCGCGCACACGCAACGAGCGAAATGTGCAGCCGCGCGCCACCCTCGGGTGCACCCTCGCCCCATCCCTCACCCTGCCCAAACACCGCCCGTGGGCCCTTCGCCAGCACGCGTAGCACCCGCTCGACGGCAGCAAGAACCCACGGAGCAACAGCATCCGTCCGGCGCACGTCTAGAAGGATGGCGACGCAGTACTCAGAGTAGACCCAGCCCCTCGCCTGGCCTAGGCGCACGAGCATCGCACCACGGAGGTGCTCTGCCGAAAGCGCCGCGCGCGTCCGCTCCAGAGAGCCGCGAGAGTGGTGACCGCCACGAGAGACCTCCATCGAGGGCGCCATCGACAATCCGTCTCTCTTCTCTCTCTCTCTCTCTCTCTCTCTCTCTCTGTATATGTACCTGTACATATATGTGTGTGTCGGTGCCCATCCGTTCCTCTCTCTTGCCGCACCTCTCCTCCCAGCCTCCAACAACATCCCCAGCCTCTCCCGCCGCCGAGGCAAGCCAAACAGCTAGCACTCACTCACCTCCCCCCCTTTCTAACGTAGACCTGCCTCCTCTTCCCCAAAGAGTACCTGTGTCCTCGCCCTTCGCGCGCATGCGGTCGACGGGACGGCAGACCGCGCCGTCGTCCCGTTTAGGGTGTTTTCTTTTTAGGTAGGAGTACGGGTTGGCTCCCATGAGGGTCTTAGAAAGCACGTGGGCCCTACCACAAACATAGTAGATAGTAGTAGGAGGTACCCCCCTAGAATCCTAGAATGGACGGTGCCTTCCTTTCTTTGCGCCTTCCGGTTCAGCTCCCCCGCCTCGCCGTGTAATATCAATCGTGCACGAACAACCTCAGTACTCCACACTCCACACAATAACAACAACAACAACACAACAACGCTGCACACTGGCCAGCAGGTTCCACAATAGAGTCCAAAAGTCCAAAAAGCAGCGGACGCGGTCCTATGGACGAGACCGTACACGCAGAAACAGACCAAATAGGTAAGATGCCCTCACTATGCTGTGGCGCACAAAAAAGCGCGACCAAAACGATGGGGATTGGCCTCCTACACTGGCCGTCGCACGTTAAAGCAGCGCAGGACTGCAGGTGAAATTATATGGATTTTTACTTACTTAACTCTTTATTAAACGCGCGTAAATTTACCGATATGGAAGAACGGTCCCGACGCTTGGTTTTGCCGGACCGGACTGGAGAGAGCCGCGGTCCGCGGCCTACATGTGAAACACAGGAACAGTGTTTTTTTTCGGAGACATATGTTTTTCGCTGTTTTATTTCGTGCGGCCCCCCTACCCCGCACATTTGTTTTTTACACTGTTTTTCTCTGTTTTTTTTTGACGGCAAAAAACATACTGTTTTTTCTGTTTTATTTCTAAGTTTGACTGTGTTTCACATGTAGGGTCCGCGGTTCTCTCCACTATCCCATCAAAAACCTTGACGGGAAGCCGGGAAGCCTGAGGGGTAACCCCGCACTCCCGGCCTTCTGGGGGAAGCCCTTACGAACTTCAGGGAGGTGCCGAGGAATCGAGAAGTCAACGAAGCCTATGGCGGCGGCCTCGCCTATTCCCTAACGGCGGTTGCGGCCAAGGACGACGAGACGACGGAGGTAGGCGCGGTGGCGGTGGGCGTCGGGAATCTCCGGCTCGCCCTCGCAAAGGAAGCGGATGAACGGTTGGTTGGCAGTAGTACGACGAATGGGCGCCATCGCCTGTCCCGTATCGCCAATTGTCGGGGTGGTCGGCGCTCCACAACCCAAGATCCCATGCATCCAAGCGAAGCTTTTGACCGAGAACGAGAACGAGAGAATTATAACGATAATACCGAACGACGAAGAGAAGAGAGAAGGCTAACGAGCGTCGTTTCGCGAATGCGCGAATGCGACACTCGTACGCTGCCCGTACGCTGCCCCGGTGCCAACGAGTTCGCGAACGCGATGCACTTGGCGAGCGTTCGGTAGATGGCACAGGAAGTCCTACGGAAGCAGCGCAGCGCGCCAAGAGGGCTGTATTGCAATGCTCACCACGATTCCCGAGCGCGCGGTTGGGTAGTCTGCGGGGTTGGGAGGTAGCGTACCAATAGGCTGGCTGGGGCTCTGCGCGCTAGGAGCGCGTAGGCAAGCCGGTGTCATCCTCCTCAGGTTGTGGGGCTGGAAGTGGTATGGTGTGGGGCTGGCGGCTTTGCGCTTTGCTGCGTGGGCAGGTGAAGCAGAAATCGGCCGAGTGCGGTGGCATGAAACGCCGGTGAGACCGCCAACCGGTGTACCCGGACCATTTAGTCCGAACACCAGCGACAAGGGGGGGCTGACCACCGACGTGCTCTCGCTCGAGCTGGAGCTGGAGCGCGGCGAAGGTCGGCTTGTCAGGCGGCGGGTCGGTTGCCATCGCTCTCCCTCGGATTCGGATTCGAGCGGGGAGAGAGACGAGGGGAAATCTTCCCCCGGTCCGACGATAAAAAAATGTGGGCCTCCGGATCAACAAGAGTTTTTTTTTCAACTCACTCTCCCCCCCCTCTACCTGTATGCTTGGCGACCGGGGACATCGGAGTGAGTCAGCTCGAGGGCAGGCCCAGCGTGGGCGTGGGAGTGCAGTTCGCGGCTACGGGCGTGGCTACAGAGTGACGTTGCAAAGCCGCGCGCGTGGCGAAATTATTAAAACTTTTTCTTACACGGGCCAGCACACCCTAGACACCGGAGACCGGACGCTAATGATATCAATATCAACCAACAACAGGTTCCCACACACGTTCTTTGAAGGTTTGCTCCAGGGTGAGCAATCGATGCATGATGATTGGTTGACGCGTAAAGCGTGCCATATGCGACACCACACTCGTGTTGCGATTGGCGTCTTCCAACTTGCAACAACTCCGACGGATAGACTATGGATAGCAGATATAGACCATTTGACGATTTATGTGTCAAAGCGAGATTCGCAGGTCGCCGGCTATGGCGGGTACGTATTGAGGTCACACTTCTTCACGAGGAGACCACATTCGATCTGATTGATAGGCAAAGATACCTTCCTTTATGTCTCGGCGCTTCCTGTCCTCGGCGTTGTAGTGCTCTCATGCGAGAAAGCGCCGTTATGGGAGCCGATTAATGGTCTTCAAGGTAGCCGCTGACCCGTCAAGCGCGATGCGGTCAATATAAAATTTGCTCATGCAACCTCCCGCGAGATCCCAAAGGTCTGAGATCTTCTCCTCATCTTGACACTAGGCACTTTCAGCTCCAGTAAATTTGTTGTAATGCACGATGGGGGCGCCGGGAGCGCACTTTGGGTTGCTCGTGGAGTGAGCTGCATACCATCGATCAATTCGTGAGGTGACCAACCGGAAGAATTGACGGAAGGTGCGCTCTTCTACGGGAAGACTTTCGTGAGGTGTGCGATCCGTTAGCCAGAATAGCTGGTTCTCTTGGAGCAGAGTTGGCTGCAAGCCCCCATTGCGCTTCACCGCAGGCGACGTGTTCCCTATAGGCCTCGACTTGCGGTGCACTTCACCCTCGCCGCTACTTTGACGGTTGTCGGGGCGCCAGCCGTACTGCGGCCCCCTAGCAGCCTCCAAAAGATCATCTTCCAAATGAGACAGGTCGCCTCCCGGACCAACAAGATCTGTTGGTATCATCACATTCCATAAAGCGGTTGTGTCTGACACTGTCGAGGCGATGAAAATACCGCCTTCGAAAACACCCTTCGAGAGCGGCGAACCGAATCCCCATGCGTGCCACCACGGCTGACGGCGAACCTTGCCCGGAAAGTCGGGCTGCATGAAGTTCTCAACTGCGAACCCATCCGTGTGAATCCCAGGTCGCCGCTGAGACGTTCCAGGCTCCACGTATCCCTCGTGAATGGTCAAATACCCCACATTCTGGCGTTCTTCCTCTGTCAGCGAACCAAGACACTTTCGAATGAGCTCCTCATATCCCAGGCATTCCACTGGAAGAGTTGATAAGTCACACATCCGAAATGGTAGCATATTCACATTGAGCCAACGCGTCTCGTCAGAGTGGGCTTCCGGGAAGCTTCCCTCGCCAAGGTGCTCGAAGGCGATGACGTCGTTCTGCAGAAGCGCTTTCTCAAACCTGGCTCGCTGGTACGTGCGGCGATAATGCTTCCATATCAGGTGGATGAGATTGTTATCGAGCATGGATATGGGGGAGGACGGGTCGCTAACCCCGCGCAGGAAGAGGCTCGCCGCAATGGCCGGCGTGGCCCATGCCCCTTGATCGATGACCGCCTCTCGCTCATGGATGGTGAGCTTGGACAACTGCTCGGCTGTCTGGCCACTCGCCGTGGCTAAGCAAGCGTTGTCAGTAGGCGTGGTGCGGGCTTGCATGTGCTGGTGCGTTCTCCTCCGATCTTGCTGGCTAGAAGTCGAGCCCCGACGTCGAGCGGTCAGCGCCGACCAGCCAGTGACAAGAAAAACTGGCGGCCGACTGACCGATATCGCCTCCTTCCAAAAGCGAGCGCCCGGGAGTCGAGGAGGAAGGGCGTTAGAACTTATAGCGTCGTATGACATCTTGTTAGCTAGCATTCCTAGCCACATACACCGGACGAGCCATGCGCCAACCGCGCACACCCCCATCGCGGGGTAGGGGCTCCGTTGCCGTCGAAGGGCTACGGTCCCGCAGCACTAAGGTTATACTAACACAACAATAAAACTCTGACGCTCCCCCATCGCCAAAGGCAAAGGCGAAACCCCGATTCTCCCAAGCGTTGCCATTCCCGAGAAAGGTACAAGCTTACCTTCGAGGCTGAAATGTGCTCAAGCGTCAAAGACATAGGCCAGCAACAATTCTTCGCCTAAGTCGGCGGCATCCAAACCTGTAACATTCCTGCGTCGTGACCCAGCACCTGGTTGCCTACAGTATGGGTGCACCATTAAGAAAACAGGAGTGAAAAGCTTCTAAAGCTTTCTTGTCCCCTCGGGCTCCGCCCGGGAGGTTTCTTATCTCGAGTTTCTTATCCCGGTCAAAGCCGCTGGGGGGTGGTTTCTTGTTTCTTATTGTCGTAGCGCTCACCTAGCGCCCCCCCCCAGCTCATGTCCTCAAGCTGGAGGAGTATGGAACGACAGAGGACGCCAAATGGATCCTGTTGCAGGCTGAGGCTGAGCCCAATGCTATGGAGGGAGCGGGTGAGGAGAGTGATGCTTCGTATGACGAGAATGTCCCTGAGGAGTGTCCTTGTAACGTGGGAGAGCTGGCTGACCTGCTGGAGAGTGAGAGTGAGAGTGAGAGTGAATAGTGAATAGTTTGTAGTACATACTCAGGTTGTTTTGTTGTTCTTTATATATGCTTCACATTGTATGTATGTACATATGTATACATATGCACATAACATGCATCTATAAATGTGAAATCTTTATGTGCGGACTGCCCGCCGACGTGCATAGACATATAGACATAGACGGGCGCGTGAACTCGGCGCCTGACGACCTCGGGCGGGCGGCGAGCGGACTGTAGGTAAGCGGACTAAATGCCATAGGCGGACCGGCTGCTACATGCGCGGCCGTGCCACCCTGCCCAACTGATGTCCCACAATTGACGGAACGACACCTCCAAGCCCCAAGCCCCCCCCCCCCCCGGGGGGGGGTGTTTCTTAGGCGAGGTTTCTTAGCTGGGGGTCGAGCCTGAGCCTGAGGCTCGACCCCCAGTTTCTTAGCGAGTCGGCGGCCAAAATCATGTTAAGCTTTCTTAATGGTAGGGTTTCTTAATGGTGCACCCATACTGTAGTTGAGGTTGAATGAAGTGGAGGCTATTACCAAGCAAGTGACATGAAACATGAAGTCAGAGAATGGGGCATGCGGGGTTAAATCCAAGATGTTGGATTAATTTGATGTTCCCAGCGCGAGGTTGCGAAATTTTACGAATTTATTCTTCTCAAGCGCCTTGGTCATCATATCAGCGATCTACGATCTGCGATCTGATCTTCATTCAGTCGATATCCACATCGGTATGGAAACACGGTCGAGATATTGTTTGCGACCAAACCAGATCCAATTGTCGTAGTGTCGAGTGCGTCCTTTTACGCCAGGGTTCTTGATGGACGCAACGGTAGCTGAGTTATCGCAGAAGATTGTCGCCGGGAGTTTATATTGGGCTTCGAGAAACTCGAGAACATTGAGTACGAAGCGAAGGTCTTTAGCAGCATTGGTCCCGTTCTGATGGAATGAGAGGTCGAACGAAACTGGCATCTGAGTCTGTCATTTGGTCCTCTTCTTCTTGGTCTGGGTCCTGTGTGCCGAGGGTGAGTAGGGCTAGGGTCAGTCGTGGCTCGTAGGGAGGCTGCTGAGGAGTGTAGGGTGAGACGAGGCTGTGGGGTGGGATGGTGAGTGCTGATGTTGCCTGGCCTGCTCTGGGGTTCCAGAGTTGTGTGTTGTGCGTGTTTTTGAGGTGTCTTGTCAAGTAGTTGTGCCCATAAGGGCCGCCTGGTCTCGGGTCGCGCTGCCGTGGCAGCGCGGCCGTCGCCAGGGCGGGAGGGGCCTCTGCCATAAGACATGCCCAATGGAGGGGTGGCCCTGTGGGCCTGTTCATGTTCTGCTCGTGTCTGCAGCCAGCTGTCCCCCATGGGGGGGGCCAGCATGGCTGCCATGGGTGGTGTGGCCGGGGCCACGGGCCGTGTGGCGCGACCGGGGTCGCACGCACCTGCTCGGCCTCAGCGGGCGGACGCGGTCGCTTCGACAGCGACTGCTCCATGGGGGCTGGGGGGCCGCCCTCAGCGGGGGGCCCGAAGGAGAGGGGGGGAGCGGCGGCGCGCTCCATGGCAACTGACTATAAAGTTAGTTGAAGGAGGAAGAGGGAAGAGGGAGGGGAGGGGGGAGTGACAGCTCTCCCCTCCGGCGTTTACGTGTCTTCTCTCCCCGTTTGGGTAAGAGAAGACGGGGGCACCAGAACCAAGAGGGAAGGGCCGCGGCTCGCCGCGGCCACTCCCTTCGGCGAGGAGAGATTAGCGCTTCTGGGCTCCTATTCACGAGTGCCCCCCCCCCCCCCCCCTGCGTTGTTTTTACCCGAAAGGGGTTTTCCCCCAGCATGGACTCGAGGAGAGGACGTGCTGGGGTGCGCGGGGTCGGTGCGTGCTCTGGGGGGAGGACAAAAATCGAGGGGAGGGGTCATCGCCCCCTCCCCCCGGTAGCACTCGGACACCTGGCTCGTCAGACATGGCGGGATTCCGATTCCGGGACGGAAAAGTTGGTTGGCTAGGATATAACATACAACATTAATTATTTTATTTATCTCTACCGGCACCGTCCTTCACTTTTACTTCCTTTCGCTCCCCCTCGTCTCCTTTCCCTCTTCGCCCTTCTTCGTTCCTTTGAAAGCCTTTGTCCTTTGTGTTCGGTTTCCAGTTTCCAGGGTTCGGCCCCGGTGCCCGGTGCACTACCTTGGGCCTGAAGGCATGATTGTTTAAGACCCAACTGCTACCGGCCCCACGTAACCCCCCCCAAACCTCGCCCGTGCGAGCTCATCGAGCAGATGTAGATGCCATAGAGAAGCCCCCCCCCAACCCGCATGCAGGAATTGCACAATCCCCCATACCCACACCCCGCGTGGCAGATGCATGACTTTAGAAAAACTTACTCCTGGACTGGTTCATGATAGATCACAGCAACATCAACCCAACGACTTCTTGAGTACTGCAGCAGAATGGCTACCGCTACTACTGCTGCTGGCCGTGCATGGTGTTACGAGAGCCTCGGCGCGTGCAAGAGCGGAGCGACGGACGCAACCATCGTACAGCCGTCGCTCACGCTCCAGTTTATCTTGATTCCAATCGCTCGGCCGCATCTCACGCTCGGTATCGGAGAATCCAGCGCGCTGCACAGCTGCCATTGGGTATAGGGCGAACGCCCTGCAGTTACGATAGTGGAAGTGCACATCGATCTGCTCGCCTGAGTACTGCACGCCTGCCAGCCCGGTCATACCTGACACCGACAGGAAGTATGCGTGCGCATCCATTGATCGCACGTGGACAACATCAGGCTGATCTGTCAGTTCCATCGCCTGCGCAAAGTGGCCGAGGAAGAAAATATCCCAATCCTCGCGATGTAGGAAGCGGCGTGCACGTGATGCGGCGTACGCCGTGAAGGTTGGAAGGAACTCGACGTCGTCTTCAAAAATGAGGGCACGCTGGGCCCCCCTTCCAAGAGCGTGCTGCGCCGCTGCCCGATGTGATTCAAAGCAGCCACGCATGCCATTCTCCACATCGGGTTCACGCACAAAGAACTCAACACGATGTGAGAGACCAACGATCTTAAAGGCCTCCTCCGCCTGGGACCTTCGCTCTGGCCTCGTAGATAGTGTGATGCACAATATCACATCCGCCTTGGACCACAAGGCGTCCATCACGTCTCACTACCGCTCGAAGCTGGGAGCTACACTGCGCCAAACCGTGCGCATCGGTCGGCAATGGCACCTGTGCAGGTCTGCGTTCGAGTCTGAGCGGGAGACTCGTGGTGCACGTGAGACGGCCAATTGGAGAGGCAGCGCCAACGATCGATCGTTGCCACTCTCCTTTATCTACTCCTAATATAAGAGTTTCATCTAAAGTAAAGAGTACTTTGGTACTCCCTCCAGTTTCTTTTCAACGTGCAAGTGATTTCGAGTAGTATGTAGGAATACAAATTCTACATTTACACCCAGGAAAAGATAGCCTTGTGCTCGGTGGAATGCGACCATACGAACGCGGCCCGATCGATGGCGACGCTCCTCTCGAGCTCGAGCGCAGCCTTCGGCACATTTTCCTCGAACACGTCGGGCTACGCTACATGGGAGATACGGCCCACGAGTCCCCGAGATACGGTAGATACGGCTGTATCTCGGCTTCCTTCTAGATACAGTAGATACGGGATAGGGGCACGGGCGCCAATCGGCGCCCCAGATACGGTAGATACGGCTGTATCTGACCCGTTCCCCAGTCCCCAGATACGGTATCCTGTATCTCCCAAGTAGGCGGGCTACGCGTCAAGCTGCCGGCCTGCCACAGCCGTCGCAGGTCGCAGGGGCTGGTTGCTCCATTTCTCAGACGGTATCTCGCGGCTCCAGCTCTGCGGCATCGTGTCGAAACGCGCCTCCAATCTTCACCTCTCGCTTTGTGGGTCGGCCACAACTAGGCTCCTCGTCACAGCAACCACGGCCCGTGGATGCGTCCTTCGGCCGTCGGTGCAGTCGGGAGTTGGGAGTCGGGCCAGGTGCCATCGCCCCATTAGGCCCCGACGTTGAGGGATTCCCGGCGTCAGGCACGCGCGCGCCCACGTCGCCATCTGGCGTTCGCCTAGACATCCGCTGTGCTTCCGTGCTTCAACCGATGATGGCCATCCAGTCCAACCTTGCTCGCCTGGAATCAGCGTTAGGCCGTTAGGAGTTAGGAGGCCCTCAGACTCTTGTCACCTGCCAGCCTGCCAGAGCTGTCAGGCTCTTTCGAGAGCCTTCAAACCGCCGCGGGACTAGCCCGTGCGCGCATGACCAATGCCAGCGCCTCCACGCTCAACACGACCTCCAGAAGGAGCGAGCGACAGCGAAAGAACGAAATGCGAACAAGAGAGGCGCCTCCGTACTCTTACCCCTTAAAAGCTCCCTAGTGTGAACGACGGTTGTTGTGACGATCGATCGATCGATCGATCTCCGATTCTATGAATTCACAGCATTTAGATAGCAGATCGATCATTGCGATCGATCTTCTCGGCGGGAGGGAGGCGAAGGCGAGGTCGACGCATGACCTCCGCGGCAGTGAGGAGCTTGTACCGGCGCACGCTTAGGATGGTGTCACTTTGTGTGCCGGAGCAGCGTACGTGGGCGCTCAGATACACGCGAGATCGTTTCCGAGAGCAGAACACCGCGCAAGGCCTCACGCGGCTGCTCAGTGAAGGCGAGGAGGAGCTCGAGCGGTTCATAGCGACGCTCCGGACGGCTGGTCGGCTGATTGAGCCCACGCGTCGGCAATCATCTGTCTCCGCTCCCGCAGGACAGGTTGAAGCCATTCCGTTCTCGTCGCCTGGCGTGTCTGCATCGATGCAGTTCTCAGAGAGAGGCGTGAAACAGCACTCCGCCAGCGATGGCACCACGCTTATGCACGAAATGTGCCATTGGGATTGTGAGATAGTGCAGAGGTGGCTCAGATCCGAATTCGGGCTTTCCCCACAGACGCTAGCCGCATTTGATTTGCACCGTGTTGACGGGCAATTGCTATCGGTGATTGATGACATCGACCTGAGTGGTGAGCTTGGAATTGAGAGCCGCTTGTTACGCAAGCGCATTCTTTTGGCTATTGCTACTCGAAAAAGGAGGGACATTGGCAGCGCGGACAGAACGTAAGACTTGTGCTGTGCGGCATGGGTGAATGCGTAACATTCATTGTGCAGTACAGCTTTCCTGAGGCAACCCTTATTCAAGTCGACGCACATGAGTGTGTGCCCGTATTAGCATGAGTAGTAACATAAATTGCAAATTGCTCGAGCGCGATGGAACGATGGAACGTGATGGTCTACATGTACAATCACTAATCAAAATGGTAAAGCCCCATCTGCAGAGACCGGTGCAATAACAAAAGCAGTCTGAAGGTTCAGGGCTCACACCTACACTAGACTGGGCACTTGAAACCTTACCAAATCCATCGCCGCGAAAGCTTTCTAGCAACGTGGGAGGGCAACAACCATCAAAAGCCACGCGTCCACGTTGCTATCGAAAGCCGAGCTGAGAGAGAGATCCCGCGACCCCGCGGCAAGAAACGCACGGCCCAGCAAACTCGGAAGAGCCGACCCCGGAGCTACATATAACCCACAAGACGGCATAACCTATTGTTATAATAGGGGACGTAATGAGGGCGCTTTGCGCCCCCCTAACCAGGCACTAACGTCACTCCGAAGGGGGCCCGTCAGTCACTCGCATGCCCCGCCTCCGGGTATGGGCGTATGGGCTGAGCACTCAATACCCTGACCCAGACCCCAATGGGCGCGGGTCGGGACTATCGCCCTGGCACTATCGCGCGGTGACCAGGGCGGCCGAGAGGAGAGAGAGCGACGCCGCAATATCTTAGGAACAACGACACGTATATACAATTTAAGGGTGAATATATCCCAAGGGACAAATTTCTAGAAACATGGGACACGCTGGTAGGACACGCCACGTCGACAATGTCGACGCTGGAGGCCAAGGAGCGAAGCAACGGAAACGAGTAAACCACTGATACAACGAGCAAGGGAGGGCGCCACTAGAGGCACTGCGATCTAGACGGGACCCAACCACCAAACCGTGGCCGGGAGGACACGACCTACGAGAGTGAAAGACCAAAAGGCCTGTCCGGACCCCACACTCCAAACTCCGAACCAGGCCTCAGGTAGTGCACCGAGGCCGGACCCCGGAAACCAAAGAAAAAGGAAAGAAGGAAGAAGGGGGGCAGGGGAAGAGGTGGAGGGAGGGAAGATAAGGGCGTTGGAAGTAGAGATGGATAGTCCTGTAGACAGTAGGTGTGCAGCCCAGAATCTTCAGATGTTTTTAACAATAGTTTTGTAGTGGGTGGGACCAAAATGATCGCTTCTCGCCTCAGTCAGTCAGCACCCGCCGGGGCTACGCGCGGTACACGATAGGTACGGACGATTGAGTGGCGGAGAGCCTCTGATCTTCTCTCTACTAAAATACGAGATAGACATAGGCTTGACTAGCAACAGGCCACAATTTAACGACGTGCAGAGACGGACCACTACATGCAACATGCCAACGCCCCGATTCCCCATGAAAGCGTAGCGGCATGGCTGACCAAAACACTAGGATATTTCATGGGTTCACCACGCTCGCCTCCATTGTCGCGACCACACTCTCAACTAGGCCAGGCATAAGGGAAGCCTGTGTAAAGCCCGGGCCACAGAGTAGGCCTTGCCGTCCTGGACGCATCGCCGAGGCGCCCGCTTATTGGCGCGCACCCTTGAGAGCGGCGACGCCTACAGCGAGTGCGGCTGCCCCGGCTGCGATGAGCGAGACTCGCCCGAGTCCCTGCCCCGTTCTTGACGTGAATGTCGCCTCGGCACTGGCGGCCGCCCTCTTGGGCTTGCCATCCGCCCCCGCGAGACTTGCAGAGTCGTCAAGAAGCATTGCGCCCGGCCCCACATCGGTGTGGTAGATGTAGCTGACGGCGTCGCGTTGCGGCGGTAGCGGGTAGCGCTCGGTAAGCCCCTCGGGTAGGCTCGCGGCACGCGCCGCCGCCAAAAGGCTCGGCTTGTTAGCGAATGTCTCATCAATGGGTCTCCTTGGCGGGAAGTATACGTTGATCGCGCCAAGGACCGTCGGGATGTGCCGCTTGAGCGTGAGCAACACAGCGTTCGGACCAGCGTCAAAGGTGTAGCCGCACACAGTCGCGCCGCACGCGTCGTTGAGCGCGTGCACCATACGGACAACGGAGCGGGAGGCGTCATTCATGTAGAAGACGGGCGGATACGTGTCGAGGCAGGTGGCGTGGAACTGGTTCGAGTCCTTCATCATGAGCTCAGCGACGGCCGGAAAGTCGCGCGCCCGGTATGCAGCCTCCATCTGCTCCATCCGCTGGGGGACGACGGCAGCGGCGCGGTGGGCGAGCAGCGCGCTCGTCTTGACGGAGGTCTGCATGCCTGCCGTCGACGAGACCGTCTTCTTCGTGTCGGAGATGACGAGTACTAGCACCTGCAGCTCCGGCCAGTGCGTATGTGGTGCGACCTGTCTTGCGCACGAGTCGGTGCCATCTGCCAGCCGGCCCATATCCCACGCGACGAAGCCGCCGGCGAGCGAGCGGCAGGCGGAGCCTGAGCCCATGCGAGCGACGCATGAGAGCTCGTCAGCCATCTCGTCTGGCACGCCGTACAGCTTGGCCAGCGCGAAGGTGAGTGCGGCGTATCCAGCTGCTGATGAGGCGAGCCCAGCTGCCGTCGGGAAGTTGTTCTCGGACACGATTCTGACGCGGTAGCGCGGCCAGTCGTGCTTTGCGACAAGCAGCTTCCCAGCCTCTCGCACCTCCCCCGCCCTCGCGCGCACCTCGCGCAACACGGCGAGCAGCCTGGTCGAGGCAGAGAGCTCCTCCTTTACTCCATTCAGCCAGAGCTCATCGGCTTCAAAGTGCTCTGAGGCAGTGACAGTGGTCACGGTGCGAAGGTCGGCTTGGTTGAGGGTGATTGAGACGGACGAGTTGATCGGTAGATTGAGCACGCTGTCGCGCTTTCCCCAGTACTTGATCAGCGCGATGTTGGTCGGCGAGGAGATGGTGAGGGAGAGGGGCATCGTGGTGGTGTGGGGAAGGAGGAGAGGAGGGAGGGAGGGAGAGGGAAGAAATGGGGGGGGAGAGGGGAAGAAGAGAGAAGTGGGGGGGGGGGGGGGGGGGGGATAGCAGCCAAGGACGGGCGGCGGCGGCGGCGGCGGCGGTGGCGGAGAGTATAACGGTAGACTGGCGGCGGGCGGCGGGCGACTAAGCCTTAAAAAGGCAAGAGGGTATAGATAGGGAGCGCTCCGGAACTCTCGCGGAAACATCCCCTCGCACGTCCCGCGCTCTCTCCTCGTAGGAGAATGTATCGGCCCCCCCCTCTCCCTCTCTCTTCTTCCCCTCGGAAGGTACAATAACCCTGTCCTCTCTTTCTCTCTTTATGCCTTCTGTGGAGCTCTGTGGAGATGTGTGTCCGACGAGAAAATTATGAGAGGAGAAAATTGATGAGTCGGAGGAGAAAGATTCTTCTCTCTCTCCGCCTCCCTCTCCACAGCTTGCCGACAAGCCGTGTTCCTCTCTGCTCTTCTTCTCTTCTTCCTCACTCTCTAGAATAGAAGAAAAAGCACCCTCTGATCTCCCACTCCACTCCCCCCCCCCCCCCCCCCCTTTATTGTGGAGCTTCCTCCCTCCCTCCCCCTCGCCCCGGATGATGGTCTTCTCCTCGCTCGCGCTCACGCTCCACGGCAGCGGAGGCGTGGCGGGACGCGCCTCAGCGACGCTGCGCACTTCAAGCCGGCTGCTCTCTGTGGCATCGCCCACATCCAACCCGCTCCTCGCCCAGTCCGGCCTTCCCAAGTTTGACGGGATCTCCGCCGCCGACGTGAAGCCGGCGCTCGACTCTGTCCTCTCCGAGCTTGAGATCGGTGAGCAGAGCGCACCGGGCCCGCGAAGTTGTACGATCTACTTGCCTCGCACCCGCTGCATCCTCCCAACACGCGCGCGCGCACACACACACGCACACACACACGCGCACAAACACACACACTCCGCTATCCTCCTCCCACATCTTGCGCCAGCACTCGGCTCCATGGCGGGTCGCAGGACACCGCCCCCTCACATGTGGGATTACCGCTCAGTGCGGTGCTCTCGGTATTCGAGAGAGGCGAGAGCTGCGCGGCGCGGCGACACCCGAGGAGCCGTGGCATGTACCCCGTCGCCATCTTCCCCCCACATTCAACTCCACCCACACAGATACTGCACGCCAGCGCTTCTCCGCGGGAGAGCGGAAGGAAGAGCTCGCTCAATCACTTGACACGCGATCGCGGCATGCCACACTCCGTGCAATTTCTTCATCCAACCATTACCGCTTGTGTTCTAGTCTCCGAGCTAGAGAGCGGTGAGGCGCGCGTGGGCTCCTTCACACATTCGCGGCATTTTGCCGCACGTACACACTCACACCTTTGTGGGCGGCGTCCGCTCCTGTCTCACTTTGCAGCACCCTACTTACATTGCTCTCACCCGACCCTTGCTACCGCGTGGCCGCGCAGGCTTCGAGGCGCTGGAGCAGAAGTGCAACTCGGACGCGTCGCTCTCGTACAGCGACGTGATGGAGGCGATGGAGCAGGTCGAGGCGCCCATTGAGTATGCCTGGGGTGTGGTTGGCCACCTGATGGGCGTCGCCAACTCGGACGAGCTACGTCAGGCGCACTCGGAAATGCAACCCAAGGTGGTGCAGGTGACCACCAAACTCGGCCAATCTGTGCCCGTGTTCAATGCCGTCGAGAAGATCGCCTCATCAGATGAGCTCGATGAGACGCAGCGGCGCATCATCGACCAGTCGCTCATGGGCATGAAGCTCTCGGGCGTCGGACTGACAGGCGAGGCCAAGGAGAAGTTTAATGCCAATCGCCTTTCGCTCGCCGAGGCGTCCACCGCCTTTTCCAACAACCTGCTGGATGCCACCAAGGCGTTCAAACTCACGCTCACCGACAAGGCAGACGTGGAAGGCCTCCCGCCGTCAGCGCTCGCGCTCGCCGCTGAGCGCGCAGCGGCCGACGGGCACGAGGGCGCTACTGCGCAGTCAGGCCCCTGGCAGCTCGGGCTCGATATCCCTTCATACCTACCCTCCATGAAGTTCGTCAAGGTGACTTCCCAGTGCCGCCACCGCTGCTCCAGTTCGCGGCGCGCACGTCGCTCTCGCGCGCATGCTCGCAAAGCGCTCGTATGCTGCGCCCCCTGAGTCCATCTGCCTGCCCTCGGCAATGCAGAAGCGGTCGGTGCGTGAGCAGCTCTACCGCGCCTTCGTCACCCGCGCGGGTGACACCAACGCACCACTCATTGGCAAGATCCTTAGGCTCCGCCGCGAGCAGGTACTGAGCGCGCGCCGAGAAAGCGGCATGTAAGGGACTGAGGGACGGGCCACCGTGGAGTTTCTAGGGCGCCCAGCGTGCCGGAGTGAGCACCTCGGCGAGTGAGCACCTCGCCATTGGCGGCCGTCACTTGCCGTGGTCACTTGCAGCCCTCAGCTCCGGGGTGCTTTTCGATGCAGAGATGCCCCACGTGCTCATCTGTATCCCGCTCGTGCTATTCATTGCTAGGCCGAGCTCCTTGGCTTTGAGAACCATGCGGAGGTCTCTCTTGCGCGCAAGATGGCTGGCTCTGTGGAGGCTGTGACGGATCTCACCGAGATGCTACGTGCCAAGGCGTTTCCTGCCGCCAAACAGGTGGCCCTCTCAGCCAGCGCCATGCCCATGACGCTCCCCTCTTGTGTGCGCGTCCAGCGGCGAGTGGTAGCGTGACGTCACTTGGCTGGCCCGCCGCCGTTGCAGGAGCTCGCCGAGTTGACCGCGTTTGCGCGTGAGAATGGTTTCACCGACGATGAGCTCTGCCTTTGGGACGTGCCGTTCTGGAGTGAGCGCCAGTCCGAGGCAAAGTTTGGCTTCGAGGAGGAGGAGCTACGCCCCTACTTTGCGCTTCCCAACGTCCTTGACGGGCTTTTCTCATTGTGCAGTCGCATTTTCGACGTGAAGATTGTTGAGTCCAAGGAGACGGTGGCCAAGTGGCACGAGGACGTCAAGTACTTCGATGTGCTTGACGGGCAGGCGAGTGCCAAGAGAGCTGCGCCTGGTTGCCCACCGCCCTCCCTGCTCCTGCCCCCTCACGCCGCCCCCAGCGGGTTGCGCCCTTGGCTTGCCTCTCGATACCTTCTCCCCCAACCACCCCCCGTCTTAATCGGACCCCTCGCAGACGGGCGAGGTCATCGCCAACTTCTTCCTCGACCCATACGCGCGGCCAGCCACGAAGCGCGGTGGCGCGTGGATGGACTCTCTTTACGGGCGTTCGGCGGTCCTGAACCGCAAGCCTGTCGCCTATCTGACGTGCAACGGCTCACCGCCGACTGGCAACAAGCCTGCGTTGATGACTTTCTCTGAGGTGCGAGTCTGCGCCACTATTGTTCTCCGCACCACAGGCGTGAGATCGCATCAAGCAACCTCGCGCCGCATCCCAGCGGCCCACTCTAAAAACTCGAGCACATGCGCAACCGCTCCCGCTGCGCAGGTGACGACGCTTTTCCATGAGACGGGACACGGGTTGCAGCACATGCTGACGTCGGTTGAGCGCGCCCCCGCCGCGGGCATCAATGGTATCGAATGGGACGCCGTCGAGCTTCCCTCGCAGGTGCGTATTATCCCAGTATCTATACATACGTTCAAGCCGATGGACCCCATTCCCCCCGGCGTTCAGCGTGGCCTACGACTCAACGCACTCCTAACACCCGCGCAGTTCATGGAAAACTGGTGCTACGACGAGAAGACGGTCTACGAGTCGGGCCTTGCGCGTCACTTTGAGACTGGCGAGCCGCTACCACGCGAGCTTTTTGCCAAGCTATGCGAACA
Organism: Isochrysis galbana; assembly: GCA_018136815.1. NCBI lineage: Eukaryota > Haptophyta > Isochrysidales > Isochrysidaceae > Isochrysis > Isochrysis galbana. Next base: position 5,663,415 of record CM030934.1, read on the forward strand.
GAAGACATATCAGGTGCGCGTCGACGCCTTGCTGAAGCTGCAATGCACCAAGTGCACCCTGAACGCCGAACTCTATTGCAGGCATCAATCCAAGCTCAGTAATCGCTAACGAGCGCGGCGCACACACCCTGCAGGCGGGTCTGGGCATGCTTCGCCAGCTCTTCTTTGGAGCGTTGGACATGGAGCTGCACTCCAAGTTTGACCCTGACCGTGAGGACGACACGCCATTCAAGCTGCAGCAGCGCATGGCAAAAGATTTCACAGTGCTCCCGCCGCTCCCTGACGACCGATTCCTTTGCGGATTCTCGCACATCTTCGCCGGTGGCTACTCGGCAGGTTACTATTCCTACAAGTGGGCGGAAGTCCTCTCAGCCGATGCTTTTGCCGCATTCGAGGAGGTTGGCCTCGACAACGAGGAGGCGGTGCAAGAGGTCGGCCGCAAGTTTCGGTCGACGGTGCTTGCCCTCGGCGGTTCGCGCCACCCATCAGAGGTGTTCCGTGCATTCCGGGGCCGCGACCCATCCCCCGAGCCGCTACTTCGCCACTCGGGACTCGCCTAATATGTCGACGATGGCTTCGCTGTACTTGAGATAACCGCACGAATGTCAGCGGGCTGATGCTTGTGCACATGATGTAGTCGGTGTACCTGGCTGACGAGCATGCAAGGTCCCTGCGCTCTTAAAGTTCTCTTGCTGCTGGCGTGTTCACCCCCGCAACCTGGCAGCTATGTTTCCGACTACCATTTCTACTCCCCCTGCCATGCCTCCTATTTCTCCCTCGGGCTCGCTCACGACGTAACCATATCATTTCATAGTGAGTGTGCCAGTGTTGAGTTTGAGTTTGAGTTCCGGGGCTATAAACTATAATAATCGGAGAGCCGGATAGAGCACCCATCACGCCTATGAATACGGTGCTTGACGTGGGTGGGGTCGTGTGTAAATAAAACTTCTTAATGTTCTCGCCACGCGCGCGGCTCTGGATAAGTATCTCGCAGCAACACCCGCTCCCTTTCTCACACCCTCCTCCTGCCTTGCTGCTCGTCCCCTCGTGCTCTACTCAGGGGCTCGGGGGTTGGGGTTTCCAGTGGAGGGCGGCGTGTGTCGGCCCCCGATGGTCTGGTTCACTCCTTGCGAAGAAGGTCGCTTCCTCCTGCGCCATCGAGCGACCGGCTACTTTTGTTTCGTGTGGCTTCCTGTTGCCTGTTGTGGTTGCTTTGTAGGCGTTGCGGGGTATGCGTGTTGCGTGTGCGTTGCGTGACTTGCGTGCTTCTTGCGTTAGGGTGTTACCGCTCACCGCGGTGTATGAGCCAGTTTCGTTGTCATGTCAAGCGCGTGTGCGACGTGCGACTTGCGACTTGGGCGAGGAGGGGTAATGCGAAATGCAGCATGGACGTGGCTGGGGATCTATTTGACTTCTGAGTCGCCGCGTTGCGTGAAATTGTGGATGTGGCACATCTTGTCGAGCATTTGGTGGACATCCGCTCTGGGTCCGGTAAGAGGCAGTAGGGAAGTGACTGCGGCGGCGATTGCTCCACGTGCCCGGAGATCCATGATTTCCTACTGTGTTACCTTTTCGCAAAGACCCTAAGGCCTATCAAATGTATGTGGATATTTATACATTCTATTTTCATCGATATCATACTATTGTTGTCGACGATGTGCAGTAGTCACGGGCTGCCCCCACCACCTACCCACAATCCCCCCGCCCCCTCCCTCCCTCCCCCCCACACACTCTCACTCCACCTCTAACGCTCAGCAACGTGTGCTTGGGATCCGCTCACATCCCTCTGCCTTCGTCGCTGACGACGTCGACCAATGGACAAATGCGCGTGCGAGTTGAGCATCGTCGTGTGTATATCCCGTTATCGATTTTGCAGCGACACCAACCATGAAATGGAAGCTTTGATGGTATCTATTCTGGGGACTTTCCACTCGATGCTTCGACCGAACATCCACCGAAGGATACCCCAGACGGCGTTCTGGAAATCTTCACCCTGAGTGTTTTCCACATTGGTCCTCACATGTGCCAACCAAAAGCTCGATGTAGGTGAATGTACAGTTGAGGAGAACGCCAGCTGGAGTGGGACATCATCTCCTTGTGCAAGTATACCTCTTCCGGTACGCATTACCATGTCTGCGACAGCTTCGAACACCTCTTTCTTCACAGACTCGATGCTTTCTCTCACGGCACTACAATCCCAATGTTTGTATCTTTGGAGCTCTGTGGTGAAATTGGAGTCACGTTGGAGCTCTTCACAAATACATATATCCATTATGTCACTTGTCATACCACTCAAGTCCAACCATTCCTTGTCAGACATCTGTGCTATGCTCATAGACGCTAGTGATTTCACGGAACGCTTCCTTTTTCCTAGCAGCCCATTCACGACAGATTGGGGATCCCTTTCGCCCATAGGAAGCGCTCGTGGTACTAGGAAGATTAGATTATATTAATCCTGCCACGAAATACCTAGGCCTACAGGCTTTGGCCATGCGTAAAAGCTAACGTTATGTACGAAGGCGCTATGCGACCATAAGCGCGCCCTTCCTCCTCGGTGCCACAAGGCAGACGAGACCATGGCAGGAGGCGGAGGGCGGAAGCTCTCCTACACTCTCACAAAAAAAAATGTACAAAATGTGGAAGACCACCTCCCGATTCGATCATGTATCAGAAGTTATGCAACCGCATTCTTGGTCGCCCCAATCCGGAGAAACATAACAATACTGAACGCAATTCCACGACAACAATACTCATAAATAAAAGGCATAAAAGGCAGCCTACACCGTCTACGCGGAAGACTGACGATCACTCAAGTATCAGTGATGAAGACTGGAACAAGATTATTTCGGGAGATCTCTAAACGTCACAAAAAGTCAGGTAAATCGGACCCCTTCGTTCAGGCTGACATCGCCAGCATACCCTCTTGCCAAACGAGTGGGTTGGATAGCGCTACCCTCATGATCCCCACGATCTTCCGCGATTGAACGCTTTTCCATGCGGTGGGGGGGGGTGATGGTGATTGAACGCGTTCCACGTGTAGGCTGATGGTGATTGAGCGCTTTTTCCATGCGGTGGGGGTGATGGTGATTGAGCGCGTTCCACGTGTAGGCTGATGGTGATTGAACGCTTTTCCATGCGGTGGGTGATGGTGATTGAGCGCTTCTCGCCTTGCCTGTCACCCGGACGAGGAAGCTTACTTGACATATGTGGAAGGTCTTACGCCAGTCGCGCGATTCGGGTATGGTCGCGCGTCGATATCTCGTTGAAATCACTGTTCCCCTCCCTACCGTCTTTCACACATACATTACTCAACTGTGCCGTAGTTAGAGTTAATAGTTAATGGCTGACCAGGTGCCAGGTGGCAGGTGGCAGGCAGGTGGGTTTAGGTATTGGGAGTCGCTTCTCACAGTTCATGGGGCCTGTTAGTTTTTGTTCTCTGTCGTTGTCGATTTTTGTGGTGCTTTTGTAATATGCTCTACCTCCATTCCATCCAGTGGCGTGCTACCGTCCGTCGAAAGGCGCGCGCTGTCGAGAAGCGCACATTCGGTCGTTCCCAGTCAGCAATCATCTCGGCGCGCTGTGAACGCGCTATGAAATGAAGCGGCTGCGAGCTCGTCGCCTTGGCCCTCCCTCGCGCCTAGGCTTTACTCTGCTCCGCCTCCCCCGTTTGATCTCCTCCCTTTCCGTCCCGGAGAGGGCACTCGCCCGGCCGTCGCGCGCGCTCGACAGCCGATGGGCAGGAAGGGCGGGCGCGCCGCCTCCGCGTCGCCCCCCCCAACCTCTGATGACAGCGAGCCCCACCAACCGCTCACTGAGAAGCTTCTTCTAGAGGACAGAGTTGCTGAGGCCAAGGGGAGTGCACCTGGCGAAGGGAGCGGAAGGAGTGCCAGTCAGATCAAGAGAGAGAAGCAGAAGGCGGCCGCTGCCCGTAACCTCGCCGTGGCGGCGGATGCGGGCGGACGACCATCCAACGGATCGGACCATCAGAGCTCCGTCAAGAGCGCGAGCCAGGTGAAGAGGGAGAAGCAGAAAGCTGCCGCCGCGCGCAAGAAGGCGGCCGCAAATGCGGCTGCGATGAGCTCGCCCGACCTTCACGTCATCTTCTCCACGAGGTACCCGCTCAGTGCGAAAGGAGAGTCGGATGTGGCGGCGGCTGAGATGACATTCGACCAGGCAGCGGCCGCCCTGTTGGAGGTGCGGTCGCTCGATGCCGACGCCGTTCGGTCCTCTGACGCCATACGAGTGCTTCTGGACTCGGCGCGTGAAGAAGTGGAGCAGCTGCAGCCGGGCGGGAGCAAGAAGCTTCTCCCACGCACGCTGAAGTGGTGTGCGTCCAATATGCCGTTGCTCAACGGGTTTCTGGCTTTGCCGCAAGAGGCGAGGTCGGACGCGCCGGCAGTTCGGCTGGGGAGTGCTCGGCTTCTCCTCGTGGAGCTGCTCATGGTCCTCCTCGCGGCCAAGAGGCCGCCGTCGACCACTGCTCTCGTGGGATGCCGGCCACCGCCGACCAGCTCGTTGGCGAAGCTCTTGTTAGCCCATCCCAATGCCAGCATCTTCGGCGATGCGGTGTTGCGGCTGGTCCGCGCCATGTTTCAGATGGGCACGAAGCCCTTGCGTGCCGCCGTGCTCGGCGGGCCGGAGCCTCTGCAGTCGGTGGTAGTGTCTGCTCTATCTGCGGAGGTGGCCGCCGTCGTGCACAACGGGCCCGCGCCGCCTTCGGCGCCCACACGCCCGCATTGGATTGCAATAGCGAGCGCCCTCGAGGCGGCGGCGGCGGCGGACAGGGAGGCCCAAGGAGTTCTTGCGATGCAGGCGGGGTGGGCGGAGCTCGTGCTGGCGCTACCGGCATTGCGCGCGCGTTACTCAGAGGGATCGTTGTGTGGGCCGCCCCCCATCCGGCCGCCTGGAGGCGCGGGGCGTGTGGACGGTGAGATTGACCCGTATCTCGCCGCGATGTGCGGTGAGATGGGCCAGTATCTCGCCGCGCTTCAGCGCGTGCAAGACATGGCGGCAGCATAGAGGGGGCTCTAGAATCGACCTCCACTTGCCGAGGAGGATGAAACATGCAGGTGTGTGGCCAGCCCCACTTGGTTCAATCTAGGAGCGCCGGTATTCGTTCTAATTCGGGGCACCCGGTGGCAAAGAGAGTTGGCAAATCTTCGAGTTCTCGGGGGTCATTTGTGTGGACGTTTTTGCTTGCGGTCTGTTTCGGGGTTCGGGGAGCCGGGTGCCCCTGATGAACTAGGCCCAAAAGCCCTGTCCCGGGTCAACTTCTTCGAGTTCCAGGAGCAGTTCTATGATGGCGGCGTAGACTGCCGCGTCTTCGAAAGTGTAGTCCTCCTCTTGGTGGAGGGAGAGGTCGAAAGTTGCATCTGTTTCGGTTTCTTCTTGCTCTCCATCAGATGGTGGCTCCTGAGTAGTGGGTGGCAAGTTGGGGGTCAGTAGGTGGTGCGTGTGCGTGTGCTGAGGTATGGTCGTTGTGTGGATGGTCCGCCGTCCGCTCTCCAGTGGGATCGTGTGAAGGTTCTATTGGTGTGAATGGTGTAGTAGTCTTCTGTGGCAATGGGTTGATAGTTAGGAGTGTGTGTGGTTTGTGCCCATGAGGGCCACACGGCCTCGGGTCGCGCTGCCGGGGCAGCGCGGCCGTCGCCAGGGTGGGAGAGGCCTCTGCCATCAGGCATGCCCTATGGGTGTGCGGCTTTGCGTGCCTTGCTCTGTCGGAGGGTTGGCCTGTGCTGCAGCTTGTTGTTGTTGTTCCCCCGTAGGGGAGAGGCCCGCATTGCTGCTGTGAGTTGTGTGGCCGGGGCCACGGGCCGTGCGGCGCGACCAGGGTCGCGCTCACCTGCTCGGCCTCTGCTAGTGGGCGCGGTCGCTTCGCTAGCGACTGCGCGACTGCTCCATGGGGGCTGGGCGGGGGCTCCCTCGGCGCAGGGGCGGCCCGAAGGAGAGCAAGAGCGCCGCGTCGGTGTCAGAGCATAGGAAACGAACCTCGCGCAGGGGGGGGGGGGGGTATGTGACGGCCGGAGGCGACGGACCGCACGCGGAGATAAAGAACCTCGCGCGGGGGACGGGGACCGAGGGCGCGGCTTGGGGGCGCTGAACGCCTCCTCGTCCTTGATCTTGATTCCACGGTCCGTCCGTGGAGGTGAACGTCATGATTATTTGTGAGTAGTCCATTTGGAATTCTTGTTCGTCGTCTTGTCCGTCCCCTCCTTGGGGTGTTGCCTGTGCGTATTTGCGGGGTGGGGTTCTTTGGGTTAGCTTCACTAGAGCATAGTGAGACAGTGTGGTTGGATTTGTGGGTCTTGCTGTTGGATTTGTGGGTGGTGATGAGGGTGTAAGGTGTGGCCGCATTCGCGGCACCCGCGTTCCGTCTCAGACACGCGCGTCACGCGTGTCTGGGTTGGAGTGGTTCTGTGTTGCCTTCTGAGCCTCCGTGGGCTCTTGCGTGGGTGCCAGCGGTTGGTCGTGCTAAGCCTTGTAGCACTTGCTGCTTGCTGCAGGGCTTCTTCTTGAGTGTTTTGATGGTGGTCATTTCGACCGGCTTGGCCTATGCCTCGTGCCTGCACACGTGGTCAGTGCCGCAGCATTGTAGGGGCCCAGCCCGGAGGCTTTCCCTGCATGGGAGGTAGAGCTCTGTGGCTCCGGCTGTGTGTGGGTTCGGCTGTGCTGGCTGGAGCCCGTGCTGGTGTGTTGTGTGTTGTTGGGTTGAGTCTTGTCCGTGTCCGTGTGGCAATGTGGACTTGGCTCGGGCCGTGGCTCGCGGGTACCTGGGCTGGCATGGCCCTGGTTGGAGAGCGCTACGTCTGCGTGGCGTCCGTCATGACGTGATCAGTAGTGAGAGCAAAAACAAAAAAAATCACAATTGTAGTGCCAGCAAAAACCAAAAACAAAACATTCGAATCGCAAACTTCGAGACCAAAAACTGCAAATGGGAAATCAGACTCTGTGTGTCTAGTATGTCAGTAGCAACACGGGGAAGTGTTCAACGGTGAGTCTGGGCGTCTACCTTGCACACGAATATTCATGCCTACAGCCTTCTAGATGGGCAGGAATACAATAGTCGGCGCGCTCCATCGCCGATACTATCGCAACCAAGTATAAACTTAGTTGCTACCAACATAGTTGATGTGAAGTGCATGAGAATCAAACTAAATGCGTTGACTAGCAAGCTGCAATTCACGCAGAACTTCAGCGCAAACGCCCTCACTGACTTTCTGATACGCTTTTCGTCGTTGTCCCGTATTTGTATATCGAGGGTTTTGTCGATTTCCGACTATGCGAGCCCAGTTGCCAATCAGCGATCAAGGATCGGAGACTAGGGTACGGCCATACTTGCCATCATAGAGCCAGCGGCACTAGCATAGGGAGCTTTTTAGATAGTTTGCTCTCAGTCCTATGGCCGTGGGTGCTGCTGTGACGAATTATTGCCGTGCCATTGCCCGCTCAGAGTTCGTCATGCAACATCGCGGGCTCGGCCTTGGGCTTTGGTCTGTGTAAGAAGGAGTCTCTCCCGTTGATGACGAAGACACGGAGCCGGCGGTACAGCTTCGACTCGGCCAACGTGTCTTCAGAGCGCAGGTTGATTGCATCTAGCGAAAAGCCGTTTGGGAACTTGAGGTTTCCAATAGGGGACGCTGTCGGGATACTGAAGGAACCAGCAAAGGAGCCCCAGCCAATCTTCTCGCCGCCAGAGAAGACCGAGATAGTGGCCCCTGAGCTGGTGGTGACGCCAGCACCTGCCTCAACGATAGCATCCTCCCCCGACGTTGGCCCGTTGAATGCGAGTTGGATCGACCGCATGGAGCTCATCCCCCCAAAGACTTGGACACCCTTCTCATCACCTTTACCGTCTAGGACTACGAATGCCGGCCCGTTGCCTGGCCACTGCAACGTCGTGTCGCCAATTTTCAACCACGTCGCTCCCAACCGCTCGTACTCAATGCCAGCTTCGGAGAGCACTGTGTTCTCTGCCAATGTGACAGTGCACAGAAATCCAGAGGGGAGGGGCATGGCCGGCAAGTCAATGATCTTGAAGCTATTGGAGGTGTCTGGACCGTTGCCGCGGAATTTCCCAGGAAGCCATTCCCACGGAATCATGGTAGTGCTGCCAGCTGGTGCGTTGTCAACGCGAAGCACCTTGGCATGGTGGAAGGCAACCGAGACGGACGAGGGCACGAGCTCATCCCACTCGAAGGCTTCGCCGCGGCCAGCTGCAATGTATATGTCCATCTGCGGCGGCTGATCGCCAATCCCGCCGTGCGGCACGCCGATGATCGCGCCATGCACCTCGTCGGCACTTACGGCCGCGGCCGCCAGCAGCATTGCTGCACAGATCGAGCAGCCAACCGCACGCGGTCGCAGACCGACACGCTGCTGCAATCGCTCTGTGCAGCCAGCCTCTCCCCGCGGCATCTCTGCCTCCCTCTCTTGCTTCATTTGCCTCCCTCCCTCTCTCTTCTATTCCCTCTCGCCTTCCCTCTCTTTTTGCACCCTTCCCTCACTTCCCCTCCCTCTGCTCGCCGTCAGTGCAGGAAGAGCCCCCGCTCTCGATCCTTCCCCCCGCCCGCCCGCCCGGGCCGGCAACCACCTCGACACCTCACAGCACCAAGTGAAGATTCTAAAAAAAAACAGAAGATTCGGGGCAAACCACCCGGCGGGGGGGTTTGCAGCGCGCTGAGACTTGCCCCACAATCAAGCACCCGCTTGATCCCACAATGTGAGGCGGAGATAGTATCTCGAACCGTTGAGATCGAATCTCTCCCATAGCAATGGCAGTCTTCCTGCTCGTTTTGAGCGAGTTGTGGAGACCATGGCGGCCCGGGATGGCGTATGGCGTCCGGGGGGATTCGTCGAGGATCGTCCTGCGTCCTGCCCGGCGCCGTGGTGCAGAGCGGATGGCCGTTGCTTTCGTCGCACGACCCCCACAGCCCAAGACCCTAGACGTAAGAGCTGAGGGGTGCTTGGAGTGATTCGATGTGGTAAAGTGTAGGGTGGTCAAACACGCCTTTTAACTTCTAAGGGTGAAAATTCACCAAGTCAAGATTCAAGATTGAGGTTTTATCACGCGATTTTTAGGGAATTACCCTGGAAATGGGTATATTAGGCAGAATCTTATCAGAAATATGCACATTTTCGACGCCATTCGACACACAGACCCAAAAACGTTTTCGCGCTCGTCCGAAATTGACGTCGACCACAGGTCGCGCCTGCGTTCCCCGGGCACGGTTAAAGTCGCGTTCCGTCAAAAGAGGGCCAGGTGATTTTTTTTTCACCCAGAGGTTACTAGGGAGAGGAAGGGATCTGAGATGATCTGGGCGTGGCTACGATAGCGGTACCAATAGCCACGCGCGAGGCGAGAATATTAGATAGGTTTTTTTTACCTATTACCTATTAACAGGTAACAGGTCTGGTAGACCTCTTGACCTCTTAATAGAACCTATTAGAAGCCTATTGTCCCATCTGGGCGTGAAAATCCGAGGAGCCGACGAAAACATAGAGAGAACACCTGCCGCCGATGCTCTGGTTGAGCATCGGCGGCAGGTGTTCTCCCTGCCTCACGGCGTCGAAAGACGAGTCGGGAACCTGCCGTTTGGGGCGTCAAAGGCATTGTAGGTACGGGCTCGGTCGACCTGCGCCAGAGCGGGCGCGATCGGCAGCGCACCTGTCCCGCAATCGGCCAACAAACTTTTGTCGACCAGCGAGCAGCGTCGAGCGCCATGGCGTCCTGGTGCTCCAGCTCCTCGTCAGTCGCGAGCCAGAGCGAATCCTGCGGGGCGAGGGTCGGGACCGTTAAGGAGCATCCTCTGACGGCCGAATCGGCCGTGTGCGAGCCGTGTGTGGTGCGCATGTGCATGCGTGGACGTCATCGCTGGGGCACCAGGGTTTGAAATTTGCTTTATAGGCAATATGGGGCGTCGGACCCCTAATTTAATATATGTCTAGGTACCTTTTAAGTAAAAGAAACACATCTCTCAGTGGGAGCGACGTCCAGTTCGGCTCGTGTGAGCCGCCAGAGCGTGTGCAAGGGGGGGGGGGGGTCCGACGGGATTTCGCACCGTCTTTTCGGACGAGGATTCTGAAAAGGCGGGGAGACCCTCCGAGCCGCTCTCGCCGGGGCTTTCCGCTCACGGTCAAAAATGTCGACCCCCCCCCATATTAGTACTTAAAAAGCCGTGTTTGACCGCCCTATAAAGTGTCCTTCCCACCCTTGTGAATTGTGGTGAATGTGAATGCTTGCGGATCTGTGATCTGCTGGCATTGGCATTGGTATTGGCCACCACTGAAGAATTTGTGTAGACGTAGACGTGTAGACTGACCATATTGTCCAGGTCCCACCAGTTGTCAGTTGTGGGAACGCGTGGCGCACTCGGCAGCCACAAATTCGAAGGAAAGATTTTCATCGAATGCGTCGAGTCCATTCGATGATGTGTTCCACCCTTGCCCTTGACAAGCCCTTGATTGAGCGTCGACGCGCGCGCCGGTGACATGGTCATGGAGATTGCGGTGACCTCTCGGCGGGGGTACCACGTTAGAACTTATAGCGTCGTATGACATCTTGTTAGCTAGCATCCCTAGCCACATACACCGGACGAGCCAGTAATGGCTCCGCCAACCGCGCACACCCCCATCGCGGGGTAGAGGCTCCGTTGCCGTCGAAGGGCTACGGTCCCGCAGCACTAAGGTTATACTAACACAACAATAAAACTAAAACTCTGACGGGCGGTGAGAATTCGGTCCCCGCCCGCCGGCATCTCAATAATAGAGTAGAGAGAAGCCGCGCTGGTTTCACCGCTGCGTTTGGGAAAGTACAATAGCACTTTTACGGGCGGGTATTCAGGACAACCTCTGCCGGAAGCGTTGACTTTTTCATATAATCTACGGGTTCATTTTCTGGAGAAGAAGCTGCCCTGCGCGCTGCGCGACGCTCTCCTCTCCGAGTGCTCGAGGGGTCGATCGGCATGCGGCTGGTGGCGCTCGCTGCGGTGCTGCTCGTGCGCGGCGCGCGGGGCTTCGGCGCGACTCCGGACGGACAGCCGCGCACGCCCTTCGCATTCGACGTCTCGGGTGGCGGCTTTCGCACGATGAGCGCCGGGATGGCCTTCTCGCGCGCTCTCTCTCAGGCTTTTGAGGAGGAGGGCGGAGGGTGGGATCAGGTGACTCACATCTCGGGCAACTCAGGTGGCCAGTGGTTCGCGACGCAGTTTACCTTTGGGTACGATTTCGCGCACGATCTCACTCACAAGCGCTGGCTTCTCGGCTACAAGAGCCTCTACGAGATCTTTGCCTCGTGGGGCCGTGGCTACTCGCGCAATGTGGGTGCAATCCCTCATGAGCCAATCGAGCCCAACGACTGCTTCGTGGGACCCATCAACGTCGCTGACTTTGCGCGCTGGCTCAACCGCGCGTTCCAGCATCTGGGCCTCCCCGCAACCGTATGGGAGACGTACACGACAGCCATGATGAAGACTGGAGTGCCGGACATAGACTTGCTCACATACTCTTCGCCTCGACCCGGCCTTCCAAAGGCTGCGCTGCTTCAGATGATGGCCCTCCCTCCATCTGTGTGGACTAATAGCTCCTTCGCAGTGCACTATACCGATGGTTTTGGCAACCAAGGTGCTACGAACTGGCCGTTATACCATCGCGTGGCCGCAGCCACCTCGGCCCTTGTGGAGTCCTCACCGGGCTTCATCTTGCCAAGCCTCAAGGATCAAGACACCGCGCTCGCATTCGCTGCTGGCTTCAGCCCGGAGTCGAGCTACGGGAACGAAGTTTTTATGAAGTTCTTGAGCCTCGACCAAACGCGTGTCGCGGAGGTCACAGCCGCTTCCTCAGCGGCGCCGGCACTTGTCGCCTCACCTACTATCATCAAATCATTAGTGCGAGAATATTTGCCAAATATCACCGATGCAGAGGTCGAAGGCGTGTTGCAGTGCATGCCGTTGGGGCTCCAAACCTTATCGCCAGGATTTACCCTTGAAGTTGTGGGTGGACCGGGTGGTTCGCTGCCAGTCACAGGCCAGCCATGGACACCCACATACCGTGGCTTTGACGGTGGCTACACAGATAACTCAGCCATTATCAATGCGGTCTCTGCCATGATCGCCGACTGTGAGGCCGGTGACACGTCTCTGAGCTGCGCCTCAAAGACATTTGATATCATTGCCGTCGATGACGGCGTGGCAGGGCCCGATACCAAAGGCACCGCCTGCTTGTTCAACCATTCAGGTTGTGCGCCTATTGGTGGTTTCTTTTCGCAGTACTTCGTCAAAATTCCAAGTACACGCATCTTCAGTGATCCTTACCCCCCTGAGGATAAGTGGATCGAGTACGTGACCGGCAGAGCCGGCGGTATCGCTGCTTCGCCTTCCATCTTCAACTTCACTCAGCTGCCCGAGACCATAAAGGAGGCTGCCGTCGCGGCCCAAGCAGGGGTCCTCGAGTCGGCTGAGCCGACGGCTGAGCCGCCACCCCTAGCCTTCAACGCCACAGAGACTGAGTTTGGTGCTCTCCTCGGCCGTTCCGCCGGCTTGTATGAGCAGATTTACCCAGGCTCTCGTGTGACTGCTGGCTCCTTCCACACGATTGAAAATCAGGCGTGGGCGATGAAGGAGGGCTATACCGTGAATCTACTGTTGTTCGAACTCAACATTCCGCAGTTAGCCGATCCAATCATCTGGCCCGCGCCCTTTGCCGAACTTGTATTCTTATTCCTTTATGGCCGCATCGCTGAGGAGCAGCGCAAGGGGGCACTTCCTTACATCAAGCAGTGGCTCCAGACACGTACCATCAGCGCTGTCTAAGGAGCTCGTCAAAGATGTTGATCACAAACATGTAGCAAGGCAAGGACGACAACACAGTAGCAATGTCATTCAGAAGTACTACTATAAATGTTCAAGCAGTGGCTCCGGACACGAACCATTAGCGATGGTCTATAAATAAACCTTATACTACTAATATTCTCACCGCACACGCGGCCGTGGACCCACTACCTCGTTAGGCCGGCGCGCCGCGAGTTGCGCGGGACACTCAGAAACTCGTCGCGGAACACGGCGATCAATGTCAATGATGGATTAGGACTGCCGGTGTGGTGTTGTATTCAGGCCTTTTGGCATGAATATTTCGGCACGAGTACGAGCCTTCTTCGCTATATACCGTCTTCTATGTTCGCCGTGGTCGCGCAAGGCGTGCAGATTCGGATTCTCCCTGGGCTCAAGTCCAGAGGTCCGCCGATTTTCGTCTCGAAATTCGAGGATTTGAGTTTTATTTTTACCGTTACGGTAATTGTTCACACGTCTAAGGTAAGAAATGCAGGTAACAGAACTGGGCCCCTCTGCATTCCCTTTCCCCCCCCTTCTGCATTTCACCCCCCTCTGCAGTTCCCCCGGAGAGGGGGGGGAAGGGATCGACACGACGGCAAGCGACGTACAAGCGACGTACAAGCGACGATAATCCAATCGTGTACTAACTTCTCGCACTACTGTACACCGTGCCACTACTTACTACTAGTAGTAGTACCTCTTAAGCGGCGGCTTGAAGCTTGAAGCACCTTTGAATAAGGTGCTGCGTGACGGTTGAGTGCTCTGAGCTCCATATATTTCGGTAAAAATTGACTTTAAATATATTGTGAAGGCACCATATCCTCGAGGCAACTGCAACGTGCAGCACCTCGCCCAAGGAAGGTGCTTCGCCGCTTCAGAGATGAAAAAGAAAAAAAAAACTTCTTAATATTCTCACCGCGCGCGCGACTCTGCTACCTTCTATTGACGGCCGCGCCCGCACCCCTTATCTCTCCCTCTCACTCGCTTTGCGGCTCGTCCCCTCGTGCTCTACTTAGGGGCTCAGTGTTCGGGGTTTCCAGTGGCAGGCGGCGTGCACCGATCCCCGATGGTCGACTCCTCGGCCTTCCCTCGCGCCATCGGGCGGTCGGTTTCTTTTGGGGTTCTTGTGGCTGTTGTCGCGTGGAGTACCTGGTTTGGGGTTGTGTTGTGCACTAGGCCTTTGTTTGGTGATGGGTCGTGGGAGGTGTGAGGTGTGTCGTTCGGTGGGAGGTTAGGCTAGCTTTTCAGCTATGTCGAGTGCTTGTGCCACCAGGGTTAGGTCTATGTTCATCGCGAGGGCACCTTTGTCGTTCGTTTTGAAGATTGGAGCGCTAAGCTCTCTTGCGTCCTTGATCTTTGGTTTCCTGCCTCTTGAGGCTTGGCTCGTACGCGCTGGCGAAGTTTTGTTAGAGGATTCAAGGCCGCGTACGAGGACTGTGAATCTGGTCAAGGTGCGTTCGATGACGGGTATGTGGTGAAAGGAGTAGTTTTCGTACTCGACTTTGTAGAAGTCACTTATTATAAATCTCCATGCTATCAGATAAAGGGATTTGAGGCTATCAGGCGTCGGCGTATTTGGGTATGCGAACAGCCTGCCTTTTATTTTTTGTGTCGTTGTCCTCTTGTTTTCCGGTGTGAACCCCGCTATCGCTTCTATGGTCTCAAAGACTTGTTTTGTGGCGGGGCATCTGGCCAGGTGGGTCGAGCTTTCGTGGTGTTTCCTGCATAATCTGCATGTTTTCGTGGTCGCTGTGGCGAAGCGATTTCGTGTGCCCAGTCTCCTGTGGGTGATGTGTTTGAAGTGCAGGTGTTTGTCCGTGTGCTTTAGTAGTGGTAGGGTGTATAAGCTGGCCACGTGTTTCCACTCTTCATGGGTTAGGTTGATTTTTCGAGCCCATGACTCTCGTGCCGGCTGGGGCGTGATGCTAGGTACGTTTTTCTCCAGCTCTCGTGTTAAGTCTGAGACTGTGATGCGGTCGAGTTGCGTTTTTCCGCCGACAGTGTACTCGTCCGCAATCGGGTACTCCATGTATTTTGGGCCTTTGAGTCCTTCTCCCCACCTAGCGGGGGAATGGTATTGTCGGGTTTCCTCTGGGGTCGCGACTCCCGCTAGGTCAGTCGGTTCTCCTAGGTAGTTTGTGTTGGTGCGGATCCATATGTTGTTCATTTTAGTGATGTATGTTTCGTTGTCGGACACCCTGATTTCCGGCGGGGCTTCGATGTCAGCCTCTTTGTCACACGCATTGTTATCGTTTGGCCTTGTCGGGTTAGTTTCGGGTGTCGGGTTCAGCTTTGCTTTTTCGAGGAGGCTCGATGCGTGTTGTACTATTGTCGTCCATGAGTCCAAGAAGGTTTCTTTTGTTATTTTGCTGCCTGCGTGTTCGAATATTTCCGGAAGGTGGTCGAGGTACTGAGCCCCATGAGCGTTGGGATGAATAGACAATGTGGGGGATTTTTGTGGGTAGGGCCAAGTCCAGCAAAAAGGGGCTCCAGGCAGGTCCATTTGGCATCCGCCCGCCGCACGAGGTCAGACCCGTCAAAAAATTTTTTTCGGCCGAGCGGCGGGTGCGGTGACAGTCTGCGATAGGGCAGGCTCCCGTAGTAGTTTTTTGATTTGCGTCCCTCGCGGGCCCGGGTTGGCGCTCAAGTATATCGAGATAATACGATATTGTTTTTCGTCTATGTCTACATCGATTGCTATGCATCTTCCTTTTAGTATTACATTAATCGATTCTACTCTAGGGGATACTCTGCTGCTTGAATCGCGGATCGCTACTACAACACCGCTCGCTGAGTCCGCTAGCTCTCCCGGTGAGACGAACCATCGCCATCCGAGGAGGGACGCTGTTCGATGCTGACGGAGGTGGGAACCGTCCTCATACGCGTGTAGCTCCTGAAGAAGGAGTATGTCTATGCCAGCTTTACGTGCCTGTGATAGAACTGCGGCGAGCTTGCCATCTTTAGTTCCGTTTATGTTGTACGTCGCTATGCGGATGGGTCCTTCACCTGGATGTCCGAGGGTGGAGTCGAAGGTGAGTTTTGGTCGAGGGGGGATGTTCGCGCGTTGGGTCCTTAGGGCTAGCTTCGCGATTATCGCAAGCGCGTACTCTGGGTGAAGGTAGAGGCATGTCGGGCCGTTAAGGCAGACCCCCGCGATCTTTTTGTGTTGATGGAGGCGGCAGCGGATCGTGCACTTGTTGTCAATCCACGCGCCGGGGATTTCGTGAGAGAGGTTGCAGCGGACTCCGCGTTTGTTGCGGAGGCAGATTCCTTGGGTGAACCTTGCGCAATGCTTGGGCGGGGCTTTTCCTAGCGCCTCGTGCGCTGACTTTGGGCGGGGTGTGGCCTTCCAAGTTTCGTTGCGTTCTTTACGTTTGGCGGCTTCTGCTTCGCATTCGCAAAGGCGGTGCAACGGCGTGAGGCCGCGGGCCATCTCGGGGCGCCAACCCTTGCAACCTTTGAGTGAGCCGTGTACCATGAGCTTGTGTTGTGATTGCATGGCGGGAGGCATGAGTAGAGGCTTGCACGCCCGAATGGCGTAGTTGATGGGGATCGTCTTGCCGTCGATCGAGAGCAGAAGCTTGCGCGGAAAGTTCCCGTTTAGGAAGGTCCCTTGCGTCGCTGAGATGTAGAGGTGCCAGCGGGCCGCGTGGGCCACCTTGGACACGAAGGTGCCGGATTCTCCCTCGAGCTTCATGCGCTCGCGGTTGCCTTTGAGGAAGGTGAAGCCGTTGCTTTCGATCGCTTTGACGATGGCGCTTAAGGTGATTTGAGACGCTTGAGCGAGGCCCTCTGCTTCGATGACCACGTGTGCCGCTACATCTTGCAGCGCGTCGTATAGTGCCTTGCGGGACGAGGTGCCCTTTTTGTTGATCTTTTCGTCGATCGACTCAATCTTGGTGTGAACGGCTATGTCCGTACCTTGGATGCGGATGTTCGTTTGCTCTCCGTACTTTGCCTGGAATTGTTGCGCGCAATCCTCATTGATCGCGATGTGCCAGGGGCCCCTGTTTGAGCGGGCCCAAAAGTCTGGCTCGGGGTCCACGCCCTCGAGCTCAAGGAGTAGTTCAACGATGGCGGCATAGACCGCCATTTCGTTGAGTACGAGGTCTCCGTTCTGGTGGAATGAGAGGTCGAAACTGGCGTCTGAGTCTGTCATTTGATTATCTTCTTCTTGGTCTGGGTCCTGTGTGCCGAGGGTGAGTAGGGCTAGGGTCAGTCGTGGCTTGCCGGGAGGTTGCTTAGGAGTGTAGGGTGAGAGGCTGTGGGGTGGGATGGTGAGTGCTGATGTTGCCTGGCCTGCTCTGGGGTTCCAGAGTTGTGTGTTGTGCGTGTTTTTGAGGTGCCTTGTCAAGTAGTTGTGCCCATAAGGGCCGCCTGGTCTCGGGCCGCGCTGCCGTGGCAGCGCGGCCGTCGCCAGGGCGGGAGGGGCCTCTGCCATAAGGCATGCCCAGTGGAGAGGTGGCCCTGTGGGCCTGTTCATGTTCTGCTGAGGTCTGCAGACAGCTGCCCCCCATGGGGGGGGCCAGCATGGCTGCTGTGCGTGGTGTGGCCGGAGCCACGGGCCGTGTGGCGCGACGGGGGTCGCGCGCACCTGCTCGGCCTCTGATGGCGGGCGCGGCCGCTTCGACAGCGACTGCTCCATGGGGGCTGGGGGGCCGCCCTCGGCGGGGGACCCGAAGGAGAGGAGGGGAGCGGCGGCGCGCTCCATGGCAACTGACTATAAAGTTAGTTGTTCAGAGATGAAAAAGAAACAAGGCCCCCGTCCCCCGTCGGGCCCCGTGCCCTGTGTTTTGGACTGCTTTCTGCTCTTGGCCGTGTTTCTCCTTTCTACAAAGACCCATGGCAAAACAGGCTGTTTTTACGGTGTTCGGAGGCCCCGCCTCCTGTTTTTCCCATCTAGCATCTAGGATCAAAAGGAATACTTCTGTCTCACTCTTCTATCTAGGCCGCCCTACCTACTACCTAGCTAGGCACCTAGGCTAGGAGCCAGCGGGTGGATGAAATTCTACTCTTGAGTAAGAGAGACCCGGTAGATTGTGGAGCCCTTGTCCGCCCTCACTAGAATCCTCCTTTCTCTTTTGGCTCGGTTTATCGCGTTTTGGCGCCAAATTCCAATTGCCAATCAATCGCCAGAAACAGCGGACCATCTCTCGTGTGTCCGCCCGTCCGTCCGTACTTGCTCTCTCCCTCTCCCTCCCTCCCTCCCTCCCCCCCTCCCTCCCTCCCCGCCTCCCTCCCTCCCTCTCTCTCTCTCTCTCTCTCTCTCTCTCTCTCTCTCTCTCTCTCTCTCCCCCCCCCCCCCGCCCCCCCCCCCCCCCCCCCCCCCCTTGCTCCTGCTGGTACTGCCATCCCTTGCTGCCTTCCCCCGCTCCCACCCCCGCCCCCCGGTGCGCTCTGTGGCCGTCTGCGCAAGCCGCAAGGCCACTTCCCTCCCGTCGACCCCGCCCCAGCACGCACTATGCCTGCCGTGCGGAAGCAGGAGACGCACAAAGAGCGGGCAGTCGCGCCGACGCCGATGCAGATGGCCGAGAAGGAGCTGAACAGCATGAAGCAGGTGAGCGCCAGCGAGCTCCCGCCCAGACGACACAACTGATGAACCAAGAAATGCAGAGTCATTGAGGGCGTGAGATCGAGGCCTCAAGTGTTTCAGATCGTCTGAGGCCTCCCAAGGCACGGCGACTTCGTAGACATCGAGGCCCAACGCGTCTCGCTCATCAAATCTGTAGCCATCCAAGCGTGCATGTGGTTCAATGCGCCCATATCAGGAGCTCGATGCGCACATGGCAAAGCCTCTCGCCGAATGCCAGGCTGTCAAAGAGCTGTTGGAGAAGAAACGGTCACAATGCGGCGTCATGCTAGCAGAGATCGAGACCAATACCCGTGCTGAGTTCAAGAAGATACGCGGAACGATTAGGAGAATGGCGAGGTATGCAAGCAAGACAGCAAGGATCAGGATGGTGATCCTCCATCCAAGAACGGCTGATTCGTTGCTGGCCCATCCTAAGCATACCTGCGACGAATGTGAGTTTGAGCGCATACCTCCACTTGTCTTTCTCAGAATGGAAGATGAGTCAAAGGCAAACTACCAGGCAGCTCAAGCTCAACTCTTGAAGATTCTTGAAACAGCGACACGTACCCTCGACAATGAGATGAAAGATATCGGTGATCTGTCCGATGGTGAGGAAGACGTGGCTGGCCTTTGAGAGCTCGATAATGATCTGTCCGATGGTGATAAAGCGATGGCAGGCGGAGCCGTCGAACAAGTACTATGAATTCCCCTGTATGGACTTGCACTTGCACTACAACCGGAAGTTAGCGACGAGACACGAGACGAGTAGAGGGAAGTGCTGCTAGGTCCTCAAGCGACCTTTGGATAGCGACGAATTAATGATTCTATTTGAGCATACGCTGCTCCTTCTACACAAACGCGTCTGTATGACCAGTCACTAAATATGCACTGCGCTCAGCTGCTCCAGGTAGAAGTGGGGGAGAGTGGGTTGAAAAAAAAACTCTTGTTGATCCGGAGGCCCACATTTTTTATCGTCGGTTCGGGGGAAGATTTTCCCTCGTCTCTCTCCCCGCTCGAATCCGAATCCGAGGCAGATATAATAATAATTTCTTAATAGTCTCACCGCACACGCGGCCGTGGACCCTCTACTTTCTACTCACGCAGCAAAACTTTCTACACCCCCACTCTCCCGGCCCTTTCCCCCCCGCCATCAGGGGACTCCCCCCGTGCACTACTAGGGGGATAGGGGAAAAGGGCTTAGATATGGTCGGTGGCCCGCGCCCCCCCCCCGGTGATCCGTTCCCCCCTTCCTCCTATGCCTACCGGGCTAGCGGCTAGCGGCTGGCGGCGTCCTTAGTCCCGACTTATCCTGTAAACAGATGCGGGACTTACATATTTTTCGGTGGGCGGAGCCCTCGCTCCGCCCACCCCCTTCCTTCTCCGCGCTCTCTCTCCCCTCTCCTGCAGGCACGCGCGATGGCGCGCCTGCGACAGGCCTGCAGCTGCCTCCGGCGACCCCTGGAGGCTCCTCGAGGCCAGCTCAGGGGGCAGAGGAGGTTGGGGGCTGGCCTCCCCCCTCGGGTATGAGTAGGGGTTGAAGGCAGCGCGCGTCGCCAACCACGACATTGCGGCTTTGATGGCCTGGATGGATGGGACTCTACTCTCGATGGTTGGAAACATGAGCCGAAGGGTGGCCCTGATGGCGTCCTCGTAATCTTTCTCGTTGAGTGTTACATTCTTGACATTTTCCAACCAGAACTTCGCCTTTTCAATCACCGGGTCGGAGGGGGCGTCTTTATATTTTCGTGAGAGTATATTCCTTTGCCGCTTCCCCGCTTTGTCTATAAGGGCACGGGCGACCCTTTTATGGTTGCTCATGCTACTTAAGTCGCGTTCCGTCAAAAGAGGGCCAGGTTCTTTTTCGTATCAGTGTTTTCTTTTTGGGTAGCCACGATAATATTAGTATTACAAAGCTAATCACGCTCCCACTCTCTACAGACGCGGTAACCCCCAGCTACGCGGGCTGAGCTTTCATCTTCTTCGTCTTTTTCTCACATCCCTCTTCCTCAATGTCGTTCTGCTGGCAGGCGACGATGTCGCTTGGCTGATCTTGGGTGGCGAGGTCCGTGACGCGTGCGAGGACGGCCTTCTTGTTCTCCATGTACAACCCGTCACGAAACACCTAGGCGTCCCACGACAAGATTTCAGTCATACTGGGGGGAGTTGATCCATCCGAAGAGGTCCCCCCGTGAAAGTCACTTTCACCCACACACACATGATTGAGACGATGGGGCGGAGACGGAGGAGGAGAAGGCGGCGGCGGAGACGGAGGAGGAGAAGGCGGCGACATGCGCACGCACGGCGTCTCCGCGGGGGGACCGATGCACATCGCGCCGTGCCCATGCACGGCGTGCACCGATGTGATTGTCATCCGTGCGAAATATCTCTCAACGTTGATAATGAGGCGGCAATGAGGCTAACATTTTCCGTTGTCTTCCCCCCCCCTCCGAAGACTACACGGTAGTCTTTAAGACTACGCGTTTGCGCAACCGTCCTCGTTCCAACCTTCTTTCACATCGTCCGAGGTCGAGCTGCTCGTGTCTCGTGTCGTCATGACTAGATCCTCGAGTGGAGAGAGGGTCTCGATCCACTTGGCCCTTAGCTTGAGGAACTTGAGATTGGGGAATGCGTTCACCACCTCCCTCAGGAAGCCTTCGACAATCACATCCGACATCAGCGTGAGCCTGTGTATATTGCGTGTCGTCCCACGCGATCATACAACGAGACGGGCCCCGACTCGAGCAACGTCCACAACCACAGTCGCCGCATCCCTAGCTCACGAGCCACACGCATCGCTTCCCGTAACAAAGTCCAACGCCATGACCGCGCCAATCGGGGGTCACCCAAAAGTCGCACAACTCGCCCGAGCGCCCACCCACCCGGCAGCGGGTTCACGCGTTCACGCGCACCAAGCCCGTCGTCGAAGCAATGGCGAACGCTCCTTTCGCGGGGCGCGAGTAGGACGGTGGGACCAACATCTGGTTTAAATCAGCTCTTGGTCTACCACCGGCGATGGGTCCAAATGAAGGCGGAAACGAGGGGTACCAAATGAAGGCAAACGACCTGGCCTCAGACCTCAAAAGACTAAGACTGTGAATAGGTTTGGATTTCGACTATTAGGTATCTAGCTAATAGTGGCCCACCGACTATTTACATTGAAGCTAATAGTGGCCCTTCGGCTATTTACATTGAGGCTAATAGTGGCTACGTCCAGACTATTATTAGTATTATGGGTATTATCAAGACAGTTAGTAGTTAGTAGTTGGTTAGCTCTAGGTGTACTCTAGTTGCATACTTACAGGGAAAGAAACATGCGTGTCGGACAAGGCAACAAGGCTACTAGTTTGAAAATTATTGACGTGGCGGGGCTTCAGTCCGTGGAGGAGGCCCAGTAGAAAGTAAAAAGCTTGTCCCCCCACGGACCCCTCGCTCTTTACTTGCCCTTTTCTACATAAATATTCTATATAATACTATATTACTGTATTTTCCCTTTGCTTTTGCCCCCCCCCCCCTTCTTTCTCTTTTTGGCGAAGCGGGGGCAACGGGAACAATTCTGGCGCGAGCGCAAGCATGGATGGGCGGCAAGCGGCAAGAGGCGGGCAGGGGTGTGTGTGTAGCGCGCATCTCGTTGGCAGGGGCGCCTACATGATGATGATGATGCCAAGGCTACACAATCTGATGACACCTTGATGCATTCCCATTCCCTCCTGGCGGGCAAGAATATCGAGTGATCGAGAGATGAGGAAACTTTAAACTTCTGGTTGTTGTTGTGGGGTGTGGCGGTGTCTGTCGCCGCGCGCAGCGCGCAGCGCTAGAGCTCTTGGCGCATCGGCGCGTGTATCGTGTGTTTCAGGCTTTGAGCTTTGAGGCTATTAATACCTTGTTAATACTTTTCGGGCTGCGGCCCTATTTACACAGAGGTAAATACTGTTCTCTCCACTATTTACATAGAGGTAAATAGTGCATTTCGCGGGTAGATAGCCTACTATCTAGATAGTTGTCTAATATATTCACAGTCTTACAAAAGACCGAAGTTATATTGTTATTTTATGTCTACACATTGATGTCGAGTATTTTTGTAAACGGATAGTGGACATTTGATGGCTCAACTTGAGTTATGTCCCATATTCGACGGAACGCGACCTCCTATTCCTGTCTATTGCCCGTTGCTATAATAGTAATAGGACAATAGGAATAGGCTATTCAATAGTCAATAGTTCAATAGGGGTCATCAATCATCAATGGCGGGGGGGGGGGGGGGGCTCGTGACCATCCCTCCGGGCACTTACTCCCCTCTGGGGGGGCCGTCAGTCACGCTCATGCTCTGCCACTTGGAATGAGCTGAGAGTTGAGCCCTCATCAATCCGGCCCAGACCCCCAGACCCTTAGTACTATTGGTATTGGGAGCGAGCCGCGGGCCGCACATTCTGATCGATGATGACATTGTTTTGTAAACGTGGCGGCGGCGGCGCGGCAGGCGCGCTTCGCGATGCAGCCGCCCGACCCGTTATCGCTGCCCAAGCCGTCCTTCCCGTCTCCGTCTTCCCTGCCCAAGCCGAGCTTCGTGAACAAGCCGCTGGGAGTAAAGAAGCCCGCCACACCTGTAAAAATTCTCGAGCAGTGGGCAAACGGGCTGCTGGGCGCCTCCTCGCAGTTCTCCTCCTCAGACAACTCTGCAAGGCAACTTTTGGGCAAGCAGAGCGTCTACCCTCGCTCGGGCTCGAACACTCGAGCCTGGTCACCCGTCCCACGGCCAGGGTACTCGCAAGAGTGGGTCCGACTCATCTTCCGCCAGCCTGTCTGGGCACAGACCGTCGTTGTCTATCAGACGTTCAACCCTGGCTCGCTCATCGAGGTACGAGGCGCACCAGAGCCGCTCGGAGACCAGGGCGAGAGCTCCGAGTGGGTGACGCTTTGGCGCGGCGAGCGCTACAACACCGACCCTAACCGGATGCCGTGCGATGCTCTCGAGCTCAAATGCGACCCCGGTGCGGCCTCGCAGAGTGGCGTGCGCGTGATAGAGCTTATCGTTGACACGACCGGCTGGTCAGAAGACTTTTGGAGCGAGTTCGACGCTGTCAAGCTCATCGGCACCCCAGCGATAGCGGATTCCAATGCAGTCGTGGAGGTGTTACCTCGGCCATATGTTACGCAGCAGCTCTCCGAAACCCCGCGCGCCTTTAAGGAACGGCTCGCATATTTGCAGAAGCGCTTTGGGCCCGCGCCACGGGATGACGTGGAGGCCATGCGCCAGGCAGCATTATCAATGGTGTGGGCCAACTTTCGCAAGCTCGGCTGCCGCTATCCAGCACAGGTGGAAGAGATGGCGGGTATTAAAGAGCCTGTTGCGGCAAGTGGTGCGGCGATCGTGGGCGAGATGCGGGTGCGTGGCGTCGCGTGAGGGTGCCGTCCATCAGGCCTTACGATAAAAGAGCATGAGCCACAAGACGAGCATGATCAGCATAGGAGTGCATGCGTGCGCGCTTCTGGTTGGCCATACCCAACACTAAATTGGTGTGGTACGTGGTGATAGTGTCAGCGCTTCCGGCTACTCCCACGTCCCACAGTGTTTGGAGCGCGCGAATCTCAAGCGCCGCCAAAATCTCTGTCACATGGACACATAATTGAGGTGCTAAATTCGCTACGTCGTCGACGATGGAGCCAGCGATTGCATTATCACCTCATCCTACCGCGGCTGCGTTAGGTTTCGCGGCATTAAGATAGCGACCTCTCATGAGCCTCATGTGATCATAGCTGGTGTAGCGGCTTACGATTGCTAAGATTGTGGCTAGTGCAATTGCAATTGCGCGCTCAATGCCTCCGGCTGGCTCGGCTGCATCGCTATCACCACTAATCTTATGATTGGTCGCCATGCCCCCCCCCCCCCCCCCGCCCCCGAAGTGGGCGAAACAGTACAGTACTCCGACCCCCACTATAAAAACATTCTTGAAGATGACCGCTATGCTGCTATAGACACTCCTCTCCCCGGATCACCGTTGCCATCGCCCGTGACCCGTGGCCGTGAGGTCGCGTTCCTCCATCGCGAATATGGGGCACATAACTCAAGTTGAGCCATCAAATGTCCATAGTCCGTTTACAATAATACGACTCGACTATATAATGTCGTCAGACCGCAACTGTCGCTAACTCGAGGAGCTTTACAATAATCGAATACAAACCGCAAACCGATCGCTGGAAGACAATTGCCCCCACCTCACCTTCGCTCGGCTAAAGTGTCCTAGGTCACACTATACACTATTATTAGCTTACGTCTTCATCTTCCTTGTGTTCGGTTCGTTCTCCGAGGAAGTCCAAGACCTTCCCCTCAGGTGCGCTCCCTGTGAGGAGCTGGGTGGGCTGCGCGGGCAACGACGCCAGAGGGTCAGGGGGTGATCGGACTGTCGGCAGCCCGACACGGCGCTACTATCGGGCGGGAATCAATTTCAAATGCCAAATGTAGATATCAAGGAACCGATCCCCTCGCGGGCACGACCGCAAATTCTTTATTGGTAGAGCGTGAGCGCGCGTGACGGAAGGGGGGAGAGGGGGGGGGCGAATCGCACCATTTCTTGGCGAAGATTTTCGTGGCGGCAGGTGGCCCCCTCGACCCGCCCCCTAAAGGTTTTTTTTGAGCATCGCGCCACGGTCAAAAAGTGCAACCCAACCCTTTGACGAATTGGGATGGCCCATAGGGCCTGAGGGCAATGAGGAGGGAGGCATGCCGGCGGCAGGCGCGGCTGAGGAGACGACCTCGGAGACGCTGAAGGTGTCGTTCCGTCAAATGTGGGACATGAGTCGAATTGAGCGATCGAATGTCCACAGTTGTACACAGCGTTATTTTAAAATTAAATGTAGACTAGCGTAACATTCCCTGCTTCCCGCGACGCGTGTCCCCCCGGAGGGCGCCGTGTCGGCGCTTTTCGATTGTGATTACTTGTAACTATGGGCACGGCGCGATGTGCATCGGCCACCCCGCGGGGGCGCCGTGCGTGTGCATAGAAACTTTTTCCCCTAAGGCCCACATTAACGTAAAGTAGTCGTATACGATATGTTTCGCTGCGCAGCACGTGTGATTACTTGCAATCATTGTGCACGCCGTGCGTATGCGCATCGGCTTCCCCCCCCCCTCGCGAGGGCGCCGTGCGTGCGCATAGAAACTTTTTCCCCTAAGGCCCACAATAACGTAAAGTAGCCATATACGATTACTTGCAATCACTGTGCACGCCGTGCGTATGCGCATCGACTCCCCCCCCTCGCGAGGGCGCCGTGTGTGCGCATAGAAACTTTTTCCCCTAAGGCCTACATTAACGTAAAGTAGCCATATATGAGATGTTTCGTTTGCGCAGCACGTGTGATTACTTGCAATCATTGTGCACGCCGTGCGTATGCACATCGGCTCCCCCCCCCGCGGGGCGCCGTGCGTGCGCATAGCAACTTCCAGGAAGGTGCACGCCGTGCGTTCACTCTTTCCGCGGGGGGACTCTGGGCGCAGAGGCGGTCGGGAACCGTGGGGGCACCCCCTGGGACCGGGGAAACTATTACCCTATACTGCGAAAACACTAACGTAAACAGCCGATAGGTCTTGGGGTCGCTCCCCTCCCCCGGGTCCCCTCCCCCGGGTCCCCTCCTCCCCCTCTCATCGACCTACCAGAGAGAGACGGCTCCTACTGCCTGCCTCCCTCCTCCCTCCTCGCTCACCCTCCAGCTCTCTCCTCGCCCTCGTCTTCCTCACGATGGTGGCGACTCGGCGCGCATCGGTACGGTCCTCCGTCCTCTCCTCTCGTGCTCCTGCTCGCTGGTTTCGTTCGACTCGCTCGGCACAGCCACCTGTCGACTGGACGCCGAGCGCAAGCGCTGCTCGCACGACTCGTTCCTCTTCCTGCTCCAAGGGCGCGGCGGAGGAGGCGGAGCCTGTTCGCGTTCCTGATGCCGAGGAGGAGGCCCTTTCCCCGACCGATGAGGCCACCACCACCACCACCGACGAGGACTCCGGGACGACCCTGACCATGACATGGAACTGGTGTTCGAGGCCAAAAAGCAGGAATTGCTCCAACGTTTCCCCATGGCTCACCCCAGGGTACAGCGGTTCCTCTCGCTCATCCAGAAAGCACCCCCCCACTCTTGTCCAATCTTCAACCAACTTCGATGCATCGTCGCAGCAGTCGAATGCCAGCC
The DNA here is from genome assembly GCA_018136815.1 of Isochrysis galbana. Classification (NCBI taxonomy): domain Eukaryota; phylum Haptophyta; order Isochrysidales; family Isochrysidaceae; genus Isochrysis; species Isochrysis galbana. Next base: position 5,689,986 of record CM030934.1, read on the forward strand.
AGATGTGCGCTTCCACTCAAGTAGCCTCCCGCTGCTCATGGAAGCTATTCTGATGGTCATGCTTTCAAATATACTCGGCAACTGCCCCCCATCGTCTCGCTTGCGCCCCATGTGGCATTGGACTGGGCAATCTTCGAAAGTGAACATTTTGAGCGTCGGCCTTCTTGAACAGGAGAGCATTGCAAGCCTCTTCCGACAGCTGGGCGTAGACCTCGTCGAAGGGTGAGGGACTGAAGTGCGCGGCGCGCGCAAAGGTAACATAGAGACGTACTTCTCGTTCGCCTTTCGCAAGCAAGCTGGACGTGTGCAAAGCTGGAGTTGACTGGTTGTCGAAAACTGGAGTTGACTGGTTGTAATTGTACTAATAGCTCAAAAAGAACACAAATCACCTCAATAACATGAGAACTAATTGTAACAATATACCAAAAAGAAAACAAATAACCTTGCAATAATAATAGCGGGCCTTGTAATTGTACAGACTGAAAAGAAAACAAATAACCTGGCCCTCTTTTGACGGAACGCGACTTGACGGGCAGAGGCCCGTCAGCAGAGGAAGGCGGGCAGGCGGGCTTGAGCGAGAGGGCGAGGACGGCGGCGAGAACGACATCGAGCGAGTGGCGAGAGGCGAGGGCGAGTGTGAGGAGTGCTGTGGTGGCAGGGGCTGGCGAGAGAAGGAGAAGGAGAGATTGTAGGGTATGAGTGTTAAATTTTTAACAAATTTTTATTGGTCGCGGCGCGGCAAAGGGACGAGACTAGCGCTCACCCAAGACAGGACTCCCTGCCGCGGCAAGCGCGAGCACCCTTCCCCCCTTATGCCACACGGCTCATCACTAGCTTTCTGCCTACGCTAGCCGGAGCGCCCCTCCCTCCGCACTCAGACAGCCCCCCACACCAGGATCCTATTTTGGTCTCGCAGGCAAGGGGGCCTAATGGGAGGGTGAGGAGCAACTCATCAAAGAGGAGCTGTGGGGAAGGAGATGTCTGAGTGGGGGCACTATACCCTTGCGCTAGGCATGGGCAGCGACGCCACTTCAAGACATGCCCTCCCTCTTGTCTTGAGTTGAAATTTTTGGTGCTTGAAGCAAGAGGCGAGAAGGTTTGTGCTATTTGGGTTGGTTGGAGTTGGAAGAGGGAGTGGGAGAGAGAGTCAAGTGTTGCAAGAGGGCCCAAGGAAGGGCACTGAGTTGTAGGTACTTGTGGCCCACAAGAGTGGGGCGAAAACGAAATGTGTGTCAGCATGGGTCTTGAGTTGAAAATTTTTGGTGCTTGAAACAGAGGGCAGGGGAGTTTGTGCTGCTTGAGTTGGTTGTAGTTTGAAGACAAAGAGGGAGTGGGAGAAGGAGTCTAGTGTTGAAAGAGGGCCCAAGGCAGGGCACTGAGTTGTAGGTACTTGTGATCCACAGGAGTGGGGTGAAAACGAGAAGTGTGTCAACATGGAAAACAGAGGCATGGGGTGCTCTCCGTGGAAGATTGATGGTTGTGAAGTGCCCTCCCATGTTGGGTGCACTGATGGTAGAGGTTTCCACCATGGAGAGGGCAGCTGAGCTGCCCTCCCACATGAGGTGCTCTTGGGGTGGGAGGGTTTCCCACTGGAGGAGGGGGTCTCAAAGACCCCCTGCATGGTACGCAAAGCTATGGTGGCAACCTGTTCGGTGCCAGTGCTCGCCACCCCGCGCACTTGCGCGGGTGTGGTTTGGATGGGTTGGATGGGCTCTGAGAGGGCTTTCTGACGAGCCGCCTCGGGCGGCGTGGGGGCGTGAACCCCGAGGGAACGAAAGCGGCGTGCCGCCGTCTATGGTCGGAAATGACGTCAGCAATCGAGCGGCGAGAGGGGTGTCGATTCGCGAATGCGACACCCTTACTAATAGATGAAAAGCCCTTTTGTTTGACCGCCCTATGAGTTGGGAGAGTGGGCAAAGGTGAGTGAGTATGCGGCAACTTTTGATCACATCGGGGCTTCCCGGGGTGAGAGCAGGAGAGGCTCCATCCGGAGTCCGGAGTCTTCTTCGTCCCTGTAGTAGGTATTGAGTAGTGAGTAAGGATCTCCAAGAGTTCTTTATGCGACCACCAAACAAAAGAAGATGGGTGCGCTCATCGACAAAATACGCACAATCAACCAACGGGTCCTCAACGACACGTGTACTAGATAGATCCCCGTCCGACCCGGCCCGATCCTGCTCAGCCACGTGCGCCCTAGCTTTCCCCTAGTCGAGGTCGCAAGGGAAGACCTCAACCCCTTGTCTCCTCTCCCAATCGAGGTCGTCAAAGAGATGGTCCGCCATCCCTAGCGTGCTGTCTACCCGATCACATGTCGCCAGTCAGTGTCGAAGTATTCCACGGATGCAAGGCAACTAACACTGCCCGCGCATTGTTCATGCGCGAGGTGGACTCGCGAGGAAGGCAGCATTGAAGGACGAATGCTGGTGGGCGCCTGATCTGCTAGAACCCCTTCCCCCCCCCCCCCCCCTCCCCCTTACTGTTTCATAACGGGACATGCCCGTCGTCTAAGCATGCCGCCACACATAGCTTCCAGCAGAATCTAGTCCTTCTTCTTGTCACCATCCTTGGGGACATCCTCATAATCGGCCTTTTGCTCTCCGCCGTTTTGGCTACCACCACCCTCCGAGGAGCTCTTGTACATGGCCTCCCCAATCTTCATCGACGATGTCTTCAGCTTTTCAATCGCGTCCTTGAGTTCGCCAGCCTTGATATCGTCCTTGGCGGACGCCTATACATCAAGTGCATGGGACATGTTAGGCGGGTGGATGCTGCCGGCCGTGCTCAGCCTCACTCCTGTGTGCGGGTGCAAATGCGGTGTCCGTGTCCGCGAACCTCCTTGACGGCAGCAATATCGGCGTTGATGGCGTCGATGTCCTCCTGTGGCACCTTGTCTTTGTGCTCCGCAAGCGTCTTCTCGGTCGAGTAGCAGATGGAGTCTGCCTCGTTGCGAGCCTCGACCACCGCCTTGCGCTCTGCGTCGGCGGAGGCGTTGGCCTCCGCCTCCTTGACCATGCGCTCGATGTCTGCATCCGACAGGCCCCCCGAGCTCTGGATCTTGATCTGCACAAGATTGGGTGTGCGGGAGAGACAAGCGGATGAGTGCGCGGGCGACGAGGCGAGAGGCTTGGTGTGCGCAACCTCATAAAGTAGGCCCTCAGGTCACAGGGCGAACATAGGTGTCGCCACGCGGATGAGCACACCGCAATCGATCACACGACATCGCGTGCTGACGCACCTGCTGCTGCTTGCCCGACGCCTTGTCCTTCGCCGAGACGTTGACAATGCCGTTTGCGTCGATGTCGAAGGTGACCTCAATCTGCGGCATGCCGCGCGGAGCCGGGGGAATGCCGACTAGGTCGAACTGCCCGAGGAGCTTGTTGTCCGCAGCCATCTCGCGCTCGCCCTGAAGCACCTTGATGCCGACCTGCTGCTGATTGTCGGCGGCAGTGGAGAAGGTCTGGCTTTTCTTCGTGGGGATAGTAGTGTTCCGTGATATGAGCTTGGTCATGACACCGCCGAGAGTCTCAATGCCGAGTGAGAGAGGCGTCACGTCAAGAAGCAGGATGTCCTTCACGTCGCCGCGCAGCACGCCGCCCTGAATGGCGGCACCCAAGGCAACGACCTCGTCTGGGTTGACACCCTTGAAAGGTTCCTTACCAAAAAATTTGGTAACGACCTCTTGGACCTTGGGCATGCGCGTCATGCCACCAACCAAGATGACCTACAGTTTGACCAGGGATGAACGCCATCAGTATGCAGGCACCAACTCTTGCAAATCTCCGCTTACGGGGTTGATGGCTGAAGTTATCCCTCGACAGTGCATCCCAACGACTATGTAGCTACCGCCGTGATGGGCTAGTATCATCGCGATTCCATGGGCCCAGAGCAGGCAACATCCCGCCGCGGCTTCTGGCGCAAATGCCGCGTTTATTTTGGTGCGCAAGGAATACCAGGCTTCTCGCACATCCATAGGGCGCCCCGCAAGCCGTGCGAACATGCATATGGCATGACATGAGCCTCATGGGAAGACTGGGTGGGAGACGGAATGGCGTGCGCGCGCGTACTTCTGCCACTTCCGACGTCGATACGCCGGCATCCTTGAGGCAGGCTTTGCAGGGAGGGATGGTGCGGTCGATCAAGTCTTGCGTGAGGCTCTCGAGCTTCGCACGCGTGAGCTTAAGGTTCATGTGCTTTGGGCCCGTTGCATCCGCTGTGATGAAGGGGAGCGAGATGTCGGTTTGTGTCGTGGACGAGAGCTCAGCCTTGGCCTTCTCAGCAGCCTCGCGCACGCGCTGCACGGCAAGCTTGTCCTGCGTCAGGTCGATCCCCTGCTCCTTTTTGAACTCCGAGGTGAGATAGTTCAGGAGCTTTATGTCGAAGTCCTCGCCACCAAGCAGCGTGTCGCCATTTGTCGCCTTCACCTCGAAGACGCCGCCGGAGATCTCCAGCACCGACACATCGAATGTGCCACCGCCAAGGTCATACACTGCGATGACCTGTCCATCTTTCTTGTCCATACCGTAGGCGAGCGCCGCCGCGGTCGGCTCGTTAATAATGCGCAGCACATCTAGGCCAGCAATCTTGCCTGCGTCCTTTGTTGCCTGCCGCTGCGAGTCATTGAAATAGGCGGGCACGGTGACGACGGCATGGCCAACAGGGCCACCCAGGTAGGCCTCAGCTGTCTCTTTCATTTTCCCGAGGACGAAAGCCCCGGCCTGAGAAGGGGAGTACCGTTTGCCATTCACCTCCACCCAAGCATCGCCATTGTCTGCGCGAACTACGCTATACGGCACTGTCGAAAGGTCTTTTTGCACGTGCGGATCGTCGAACCGGCGCCCGATGAGACGCTTCGTGGCAAAGAGCGTGCCCTTCGGATTAGTGACCGCCTGTCGCTTAGCTGGCGCTCCGACGAGGCGCTCTCCGTCTTCTGTGAATGAGACAACCGATGGTGTGGTGCGGGAGCCCTCCGCATTCTCTATCACCTGAAAGCAGTGAAAAGAGGTAAGGGCACGAGCGGAGAGAGGAGGGGATGTGCGGAGATCCTGGGCTGTGTGGCTAGCCGAGCCAGGATGGACGGTGGTGCGAAGCTGCTCCTCGACCTATAGCGCGTCTAGGGTCAGAACTAGAGAGAGCCCACACCTTCGGGTTGCCTCCCTCCATCACCGCCACGCAGGAGTTGGTGGTACCCAGGTCGATCCCGATGACGGCGCCGATGGGGCCGCTGGAGAGGTATCTTGCGGCGCGGTGGGTGAGGCTGGAGGCCACCCGGGCAGTGCGCAGCAGCTGCATCGCGCGGGGGGAGGTTCGAGAGGGCAGGGGGAGCGGCGCGGCGCGCCCGTCTCGAGGGCTCTCGACGTGGCGCCGGGGAGCGGCGAGCGAGAGGGGGGCGGGGGGGGGAGGGGAAAGAGGAGGCGCCGAGGGGGTTGGACACAGATACACAGGAATAATGGCGGTGTATATGTGTGAAAAAGGGGTTGGAGGGTGGGTGGGAGAGCGAGGCGGGCAAAAGATGCCGTGGTGCGAGGAAGGGGGGGGGGGAGAGAGAGAGAAGAAAACGTGCGGGGCGGAAGTCTCGCGGAAGCGGCGGAGGAGGGGCGGGGGCCAGGGGCCAGGGGCGGGGCGCGAGTTTGACCGGCGGAGACTTGTCGTCCCCCCGCGCCACGTCAGCCACCACCCCCCCCCCGGCCGCTTGACGGCTGCCTCTTTTCTTTTAGAGGGTTTTTGCAGGGCTCAAGAAGGTCCCAAGGTCCCACAACAAGAGGCCCCCTCAATAGAGGGTTTTTGAAAAGGTTTCACTCGGGTTTTATTCGGGTTTCACTCCGGGGTTTCACTTGCTCGACTACCGAGTAAAGCCGGGTGAAACCCGAGTGAACCGGGTGAAACCCGAGTGAAACAGGGTTTCACTTGCTCGACTACCGAGTAAAGCCGGGTGAAACCCGAGTGAAACAACGTTCTGCAAAAGGCCTGCCGGCAGCGCGACGGGTTTCACGGCGCCGCGCTGACTCATGCCCACCCGCCCCTTCTCAGCGATGGAGCTGGAGGATGCGGAGATTGCGCTGGCGCTGGTGATCGCGGCCGACGAGGATCGACTGTGGGATGAGCTCCTTGCGGGCTCATCCTGCGAAAGCGCGGACGATGAGGAGAGCATCCTGCATCCTCGTCGCTGTCGTTGTTGACCCTCTGGCAGAGGCCTTTGGGACGCTCTGCGAAGACGCGCATCGGCCCACAGCGCCCATCAGTGGCCCGACTGGAGCGCGAGGCGGCGGAGGCCGGTGTGGGCAAGGACGACTTCGCCAGGGATGTTTACATCCGCTTTGGCGTACGTCTCCCCGACCTCTGCCGCTTCATTGATTGACGCATTGCAACTGCCGCCCGGCTGGCGGCTGCGCGGCGGCTACATCATGCGTGGCGAGGAGGCCGCTCTCATTACGCTTCGGCGCTTCCGAACGCTAGGTGAGCGCGGCATGTAGCGTGATAAGGAAGCCTTTGTGTAAGTGGTTGATGTGCTCCATTCTTTCTAACTCCACGAACGAATACTTCCCTCCTCTTGTACTCAGGACCCGCCGCGTCTCTTGTGTGGGAGACGGGGCGTAGTGAAGCTGCTATCTCAGCGGCGCATCATGCTGTGGTGGACCACATACACCTAACCTTCCCTCATCTCCTCGACTCCCGGGGCTTTTCTGCCTTCTCTCCCCTCTTTCCTGCCTTTGCCGCAGCGCTCGTGAGGGTGGGGGTCCTAGTCTCTAACATGGTGGGCTTCATTGATGGTAACTTGTGGCCCGTTGCACGACCCATCCGTGAACAAGGTGTCTACTTCTCCGGGCACAAGCGTTGCCATGGCGTGAAAGTGCAAGGCATTGTATTCCCGAATGGAATTCAGCCATGGGCCTACGGCCCACAAGCCTCCTTCCGCACTTCCGCGCCCTCGCGCCCTCCGTGCGTCGTGCGTCGTGCGTCGATCACCATATCACCATGCCCGTATGCCCGTAGTCACCCCCGAGGAAAGCTCCATGAGCTCCCCACAAGAACCGCATTCCGCGCTAGCTGCCGGCGCGCCCTCGCAGGCAATCTCCAAGAGTGAGAGCAGCAGCCTTGCTCTGACAGAGACGGGTATGATCGTATGATGAGTTGCAATCAATCACCCAGGTGCGGGAGATATACGGCCAAAGCATGCCGCATGCCTCATGCACATTGCATGTGCCATCTTTGCGCAGCCGGTGTGCGCCTCCGCCGCCGAACGCAATTGGTCGGTCTACGGTTCGATCAAATCCAACAAAAGGGCTGCCATGCGGCTGTCGGAGCGAAGCTCGTTTCCTCTTTGGAAACGAGTCGCGAGGGCGCACCGGCGGCTAGCGCGGCGCACGGTTCGTCCGGGGAGCCCGGAACGGGCTCATCGGGAGAACGGGGAGGGCAAATGACGGGCATATGTGGAATGGACGGGAGAGTGGCACGGAACGCGAATCGGAGGGGCGGAGGATGTAAGAAAGGGCGCGGCGAGCAGATACTGCTTACTTGGGACTCGTAGGGACTCGTAGACTCGAAAGGATGACTCGGAAGACTCGGGGCTTGGGGGTACTCAGGGGGCTGCAGGTCACCAACAGGCGATACAATAGGTAAAACCACACAAATCAACACTCTGCACTCAAACATTGACCGTAACAGGCCGGAAACATACGTTAGACGAACCCCCTCTGATGAGCAGAACCAGGGGCGCTCACCAGAAAAAGAGGAGAGAGAGAGAGAGAACGAGGACTCGAGGGTCAAAACACAATTCGGACTCCGGCTCGGACTACAGAGTAAAATCCCGTGCCCTCGCGAGTCCTGCCTCGAGTCTCGCGGGGCAGCGCCGAAGGACGCTGAAGGACGCTGCGGGTCAGCGCTGAAGGACGCAGAAGGACGCAGAAGGACACTGAAGGACGCTGAAGGACGCGCTGCGGGACACTGCTGAAGGACACCGCTGAAGGACGCGGGGGGGGCGCTGAGGGACGCTGGGGAACGCTGAGGGACGCGCTGGGGGACTTTCGCGCGGGGGGGGGTGAGGGAAGAGAAGACGGCGTCTCAACGCGCGGACGCGGAAGGGAGCCGCCGTCTCGGCGCGCGGAGGGGGGGGTTAGCGGGCCGGAGGGGGGAAGGAAATCTGCGGAGGGGGGGAAGGACCGCCGTCTCGGCGCGCGGAGGGGGGAAATCAGGGAATGGAGAGAGAGAGGGGAGGGAGGAGAGCTGCGAAAGGGGGTGAGGACTGCGGGGGGGGGGGGGGGGGACTGCAGAGGGGAGGGGAAACTGCAGAAGGGGGGGATGTCGCATTCGCGAGCCTCTGCAGGCTATTTTGCTATCTTTCCGCTCTACCGTTATAACCGCGATGGTAAATCATCAATCTTCGTTCTCATATCTATCTATACGTCTACGCCAAATGTCTCGGAACTCGCGTAACTGTTCGAATCCCCGATAGAATTCAAAAGGCCTCGCCTACCGATGTGCTATGAAATATTGCTCGATCTTCGATTGTTGCTATGAGAAAACGCTACCGATTGGACGCTTGCTCTCCGCCACCGTCACCGCTGTCGCTTTGTCGCCATGTGGCACACAAATGTGAGGAGCCGCAACGCGCAACGCCCCACTTCTCTTGATGGTAAGGTACTCGAACGTATCGTCCGTCCGACCGCTCAACATCAGGGGATGTTTCGATCTTAGTCGGGGGGTGTCGCATTCGCGAGCCTCTGCAGGCTATTTTGCTATCTTTCCGCTCTACCGTTATAACCGCGATGGTAAATCATCAATCTTCGTTCTCATATCTATCTATACGTCTACGACGTCTCCACGCTTCTATCAATCACTACACTTCATTCAATGTTGGTCTACCATTATATCCACGTGGCCAAGCAGCTTCTACAGGCTTCTACTTCTACTCGGAATATGCTCTAGCTCTGGACTGATCACCCAGGCATGGAGATCAAGGGAGTAGTAAGCACGTGTCGATGAAGACCAAGGAAGTAGCGAGCATCTTGCTTGCTAAAGTACACCCTCAAGAACCTCAAGCATCTAAGACTCTGTAAGTCTAACACCTCCGTAAGCTTCTAGACTTTTTAAGTCTACCAGCTACTCCATGGCTAAGCTACGGAAAGCTATAGGTAAAGTGCACGCCGCTGTGCTTGCGTTGAGACGCTATTCGCCGATGAATCTTGTAGGATCTTCACTAAGCATGGATGAATCCCTTTCGCGCCTTTTCTGTGTGCAATCCTTCTCTAGGACGACGAGACGACGAGTTCTCTTCTGGCCAATTGGTTCCTTCTTTGCTCTCTCTGTTCACCCACCGTGGCTTTCGCTCCCGTGTTTATTACGTGTTGCCCTTGTTTATGTTAGAAAGTGGTGTGGCGTGTCTTCGTACGCACCCAGCAACCGTCGCAGCGCTCTGCGATCGAAGCCGTACCGTGACCCCTCGTACCCTTGAGCCCCTACTGCCTTGTGTGTGGTCTCTCGCTAGAAATCACCCACTAGAGATTGATTCAATCTGTTCCTATGGACCCATCACCACCCTCTGCACCGCAAAATCCGCCCTCGCCGCCGCGCGCGGACCCCGTCACCACTGCACCCGTGCCCAAGCCTTCCCAAGTATCTTCACCCGCTACCCAAGTTGATAGGCCGCCTACGGACGCGTGGGTTGCCAAGGATGGAGTCTCAGGAGCCTTACCCGGATCCTGGGAACAGTCCATCTCCACAGGGGAGGGAATGCAGAATGCAGAGAAGGGGGGGGAAGGAATGCAGAGAGGGGGCCCAGTTCTGTTACCTGCATTTCTTACCTTAAACGTTAAACGCGTGGACAATTACCGTAACGGTAAAAGTAAAACTCGAATCTTCGAATTTCGAGACGAAAATCGGCGGACCAGGATTTGAGCCCAGGGGGAATCCGAGTCTGCACGCCTTGAGTGACCACGACGAACATAGAAGACGATATAAAACGACGAAGGCACGTACCCATGCCGAAATATTCATGCCAGGAGGTCTGAATACAACAGCGGCACGACACTGCAGACAGGCTCGTTTACTGCCATGAGGCCCTAGCGCTCCGCACCAAGATGCAAAAGCAAGGGTCTAAGGCAGCAATGTGTGAATGGGATCTTTCAGATTCGGACTCAAACGCATCGGACGAAGATGACGTGGAACATCTCAAAGTCTAGTTGATATTGATGTACCGCGTGTGCATGCGCGCCTCTCTTGCTCTTTGTTTGCAGCTTTCAGCTTTGCGCTTTGCGGTGAGCGATGCAGTCAGTGCACATGTGCATAGGCATAGGTAATACTATAGTACATATCATATATAATACATAAAATGTGGAATTATGTACGTGTTGGCCGATTTGTTTGAAAGGTTGAGCGCGTGTCGCGTGTAGACCCTGCTCCTGAGTTAGCCTACTACAACACAGCAATACATTTCATCTCCCACGCGTACACCGGCGCCGGCGTACCCTCACTCACGTACGCCAGCACCGCTGGCGCCGGCGTACGGGAATTCGGTATTCATGGTATTCAAGAGGGCCATTTTCAATACATGTATTTGTATCACACAACTCATAAGGCGACAAAAATCGATCCTCGAAATCCAAATCCCGCGCAGCATGTGTCTGTGGGATGATTTCAGATCACCTGCAGGGTCTCGGTCCCAGTAGAGCTCTACTCAAACAAAACCAGAAACCAAAACTATCGCTCGGTCGGCCGCTCGGTCGCCGTCGCCGTCGTCGGTCGGCCATCCATCCAGCCGTGAATATCGTGCCCCCCCCTCCTGCCCCACCTCTTCTCCCCCCCCCCCCCCCCCCGCCCCCCCTCTCTTCCCGGCTTCCCGTTGTCGCAGGCTGTTTGGCTGTTTTCTTCCCGCGATGGGCGACTCGGCACCCATGCTGCTCACCGTCGTGCTCTTCGGGTCCGACCGGGCGAGCCAGTTGTGCCAGCCCGCCTTCATCAAGACGAGCGGGACAACGCCCATCCGCAAGCTCGTCGCTTGCTACTGTAGGTGGCTCAGCATGCCAGAGTCAGCCATCGTGCTCGACTACAACGGCGAACGGCTTGCAGACCCTTCTGCCACGCCGCATCAGCTAGGCCTCGCCAACGGCGCCACGTTCAACGCGATGCTTGTCGATGGCGAGCAGCTAAGAACGCCTCCCACCGGACTCCCCTTCCTCGACGTGACAGATTCCGAGCTTTCAGCGCTCGCAGACATGCTCTCGGTCACTAGTTGACGGCAAGGTCACCACTCACAGCGAATGCAGAGCGTACTCGTTCTTCGGTTGCCCTCACAGCTGGAGCAGGGAGCTCTAATGTCGACAGTCGGGCGTATCTTGAGGGAGAGAGACGTGACGCGCAATGTTAGAGCAGATAAGGTGCATGGCTATGCACCAGGCGGCATTTCGAACCATCATCTAGTCGAGTGCGGGGCAAGCATGAGTGGCACCTTGCAAAGCTTGGGTGGTGGCTCATGTCCACCAGATGTGATGTGTGCTTGCATATCGCTAAAGTTCTGCGGTCGACGAATTCGACCCGTTTACCAGAAGCAGCTGAAAGAAGTGTTCTGCCGGAAGCAGCCGAAGTATAGGCGTTGGTAATGGAGGCCACTTTGATCTTTTCTCGTCAAGCAAGGATATTTCCCTTTCTTGCAAAGTGCATAATGCATGAGAATAAAACACTCTTTTAAAAAACTTTTTGATGTGCTCGCCTCGCTCGCGGCCTTGGGCCTCTACCATGCAGCCACGCCCGGATTCTGGCTACTACTTCTAGCTAGGGCGGACCCATCGCACGCACCGTGCTGCCTGGAAGGCGCAACCTGCAACCTGAGGTTCTTTTTTTCTTTTTTTCTTTCGGCCGGCACCCCTCAGAAGGTGCAACCTAAGGTCCAGGTTTTTTTTCACTCCCGCAACCCCCCCCCCCCCCCCCCCGTTTTGGTATGAAACTAAAAGAGCACCCACACATTGGAGGGTAGACCGTCGACTCGTCGACTCGCCACCCCTTATTTTAGGGCTCGTCCGAGGCGCACCGGCGCACCCGATCTGAACGTTAGCACCACTACTGCCACTAGCCCGGTACTATCACGACACCCCTCAGCGCACCTGCCTGTACGCCTTGACGTGTGCTGTCACGCTGTCACTAGACACACACGCATATGCACCCCTCCGAATCTCCCCCCTCGCAAACCCCCGGCTCCCATTATAACTCCCCACAAGCTATAATGAGGGAAAACCCATTGAGGCGGACCGACCTACGTCGGGCGACTCTCCGGGAAAAAGCACCGGGGGGGGGAAGGAACCTCTCGTCATGAAAAGAAACGGCCCTTACAGCTCTCGCCGCGAGCTGTCCTCGAGAAATAAAAGACTGCGCCTCGAGATACCTGCCACCGTGGTTCCCGTAGACGCCTTGAGCCTCTCCCTCCTCATCCCCCTCCGGTCGCCAGCCGCCTCCCTCCGCCCGTTTGCTAACGCAAACGAGTCCCGTTTCTCACCGCACTCCATCGGGGGGGGTGCAAAAAAAACCCCCTCTCCCTCTCTCCGTTCTCCTCCACCTCTGTCCCTGCGGCGCGTCGCCATGCGGCGCGCCACGGCCTGCTCTCAGAGGCCCTTTGGGGGCTCCCAGAGGGCCAGCCAGGGCAGCTCAGGGGGCAGTGGAGGCTAGGGCTCAGCCCCTGGCCCCCCCCGCCTCTCCCACGCTTGCCTTGCTGGCCCTGGGAGCCGCCCGAAGCCCTCTGTCTGCCTGGCGACCAGGGATGGGGGGGGGAGTCAGCTCGAGGGCAGGCCCATGCTGGGCGTGGGAGTGCGAGTCAGGGCCCGCGCCCAATAGGGGTCTGGCCAGAGTGTTGATTGCCCAGCCCCTGCGCCAGAGGGCAGGGGCTAGGGTTGATTGTACGGGCCCACCCCGGAGGCCCGGGGGGTGTCCGCGATGGAGAGAGGGGGGCGCGAGGCCCCCATTGACCCCCACTTATAAAAGTAGGTTGCGTCGGGGTCCTCCTGGGGTTCTAATCCTCCGTCCTTCTGGCTCCTGCTGGCTGGGCGGGCTGCGGGATGAGGGATGATAGCAGATAGCTGTTTTCTGTTTTCCTGAGTAGATCGATGTAAGTGGTGGTTGGTTTGGCGAGCGCGGTAGTCGCCCACACTACAATCTTGTCCCACGATCTCAAGATGGGTGCGGATGATTGATATGCAGTTTCCATTGTGTCGAATCCAAGTAGCAAGTAGCAAGTAGCAAGTAGCGTTGGGCGGAAGATATGTAAGATATGCAGCTCATTTGTGTGCGATATTTAATGTACTATCGGTTGCGCGAGTGTCTATAGGATGCGACGAGACTAACATGGAGGTGCAACATATTATATGCGTGTGCACGATAAGCCAACACCAATAGTCGCTCAACATACAACATGTACATGTGTCGATATCGCGAGTACCGCAGAACGCGACGATCGCTGCTCCAAGGAGAGCGAGCGTGCCTATTCATGTTCCACTATGCAGCACCGATCTAAAAGCCCGAACGGTGAACTTCAAGCATAGGCCAAAGGAACTCCCTCCTTGCATGCGGTTTTCTTCCCACTACTAGAAATGCTCACCTACACCGACCCTCCCTCTTCACCACTGCACCTGCGTGCATGACACGCGTCAGCGATGCATCTCAGCAACCGGCGGCGCTCCTGCCGGCGAGCTGCCGGCGCCAGGGGCTGGCTTGAGAAACCCGACCTCAGGAGCTAGCGAGAGGAAGCAGATCGCGCATACAGGCCCATTGACAGGATCTTTGAATGGGAAGGCCTGAGCACTCCTGCAGCAGAGGCACTTGGACATCCCCATGCACAATACGTCCGGGATCTGCGAGTGGAGACGGATTTCGCATCAGCTACTGGCGCAGGTAAGCATATCAAGAGTGAACTAGCACGCCCTGGGGTGGACCAGCACGCTCTGGATGCTGGACGTCGAGCGCGCACGAGGGCGAAGGGTGCACTCTAGCCAGGGAGGTTGGTCAGGCCTTCAGCGCACACACCTTGATGCCGCAGGTGCAGCATGGCAGGCCGAGCTTGAGGATGAAGTTGTCCTCACTGATCAGGCCGATTGGATGAGGCTCCTCGTTCGCCGCAATGCAGCACTTCTCCTCGAGGCAGAGGCACTCATTGGTGCCCTTGCAGCCAATGAGGATGTCATCGGTGTCAATCTGCCAAGAGCAAGGGGTGGGTGAGGCTCTGTGGTGGGGTTGCGGTGGCGCGCCGCGGTCAGACGGGCGGGGCCTATGCATCTGGTGAATGCAAAAGCCCCGGCAATCGCGCGCACGAGCGAGCTGGCCGACAGGGAGGCGGAGAGGGAGTCTTACCTCGTTGAAGCAGCAGATGCAGCCGGAGAACATTCCCTTGACCATGGCTGAAGGGGCGAGGTAGAGAGAGAGGTCCTATAGGGGGGAAGGGGGGAGGAGGGTATGTCATCTACGCTGGCTCGAGAAGCCGAGCCTCAGAGGGGGGGGGGCAGGGGGCTTGCAAGGGGGGTTGTCTGCCCTGTGCACACCTCTAAACGCCAGGAGAAAAAGGTAAGGAGAAGGGGGGGGGGGGGGGGGGGGGGAGAGAGAGAGAGAGAGAGAGAGAGAGAGAGAGAGAGAGAGAGAGAGAGAGAGAGAGAGAAAGAGAGAGAAAGAGAGAGAGAGAGAGACTGCTGCTCTCTCCTGTCTCGACGGCAGGCTGTCCTCACATGCTGGGATTTTCGGTGCGAGTCTCACGGTTTGACGGTGTGTCGCTCGGCAGATGATCTCTCCTCTTCATGAGAGATTTCTTGAGAGGAAGAGGGGGCGATTCTCTCTGCCTTCTCCTCGGCGTTCGACAGCTCGAATCCTTTTCTCTCTGAAAGAGTTGGTGTATTCTTCTGAAAATGGATGATGGATGTAGCTGGTAATTCTAGGTGAAGTTCTCTTGTGCTGAGAGTTCTGACTGCCCTCGATCATCAAGTTCAGAGAGACAAGGGCCCAACCGAGGAGATGAGAAAACGAGGGATATTAGAGAGCTGGTAACTGGGAGGGAGAGAGGGAAGAGGGGGACGGAGAGAGAGAGACCTGGAAACAAGGGGGGGGCGAGAGAGAGAGAGCGGGGGGGGAGAGGGGAGAGAGAGAGGGAAGAGAGAAAGGGGCGGCGCGCCTCCTTTCGAAGTCTCCCTCTCGCTCTCCCTCCTCCCTACCCCTCTCCCTTTCTTCTTTGCTCTCTCTCAAGTCTAAAGGGCCATCCGCAGCGGATCTCGCGGCGCGCCTCGGATTCAAACCACGCACGCAGAGAGAGAGAGAGAGGGGGGGGGGGGGGAAGGAGATCACTTCGGCGAGAGCACCCGCCCCCCTCGCCGCCGCTCGCCCCCCCCGCGGCGGCCCCCCCTTCCCCCTCCCCCCCCGCGCGGAGCGAACCCAGCGCCCTCTCTCGGCCCCCCCCCGCCGCCGCCATTGACCCTCCCAACTGCAACGGCCGAGGGCCCGCGAGCGGTCTGCCCCAACCCGATGCGGAGTGGACCCCCTTGCCCACAGTCGGGAAATTGAGTACAAATCCGTGGAACGCGCGATTCTTGTATAAAATCTGGCAGGGCAAGTTAGACTCAGGCTCAGTCTACGCGACCGCCGATCGCGAATCGAGACCCTTAGGGCCGGTCTACGCGACCGCCGATCGTTTCGAAAAGCATCGGGAGTCTGGATCTCGAAAAACAAGAAAAACAAGAGAGGGTCGAAATCGAGACCCCACTAGGAGTACTGTAGCAACTCTTGTTTTTCAACTCCCGATTTTCTGCGGGTCGACGCGGGGGGGGGGAGGAATGTCAACCCAGATCTCGCCCGAGGAGCCTGCGCTGCCCTCCACAGCCGCCGGTGCGCGCGGCGTGCGCGCGTAGAAGGCCCAGTTGGGCCATCACATGCCCTCCATTCTCTCTCCAACCCGGCCGGTGGCCCGTGCATCGTACCGCAGGTGTCACGGAGGAGACGGCTGGACAATCGGCGACGATGCGCAATCGAGCTCAAGCACACCTCTCCGAGCTTGCGCTGCCGTGCACCACCTCCGGTGCGCGCCACGGCCCCAGTTGCCCCACATGCCTCATGCCCTCCCTGCACCCCCTCTAACCGCAGCGGCAATGCCGCACATGCCGCGCAGGTGTTACGCAGCAGGGTGGGGCCGCATTGGCCTTGGGGGCCTCACAGCCGCCTCGTTCCGCATCGCGGAACTCACCCTACAACGAGGCGACGAGGCTGGCCAACGCCCTCTCCATCAGCCATCACAAACTATCTTTTAAAAAGATAGGGTCATGGAGCTAGGGCCAGGCAGAAATATTCCGAAAAATCTGCCCCCAAATATTCCGCGACGATATCCCGTTTATATCCCGGGAGGCTGCCCAAATATCCCCAAAATATGTGTCGTCTAGTCGTCTATGTCTATGAGTTTTGTTTTGGGCTAGTGCGCAGGGCCCTCCTTTCTCCCTCCTTCCTATTCTTTGCTAGCTTGCACATACATTGTTGTTTGCACCATGACCATGATGTGTGTTGTAGGGAGTAGTCTTAATTACATTGGTATTGGACTTGGCACATCACACATCACACTTCATTCACACATCACGCTCTTGATTCTTGATTCCGCTTATTGCGGTTGTAACGCAACAAGACAGATGCCTCCACTTGATCAGCCAGAGAGCTTGCACGCAAGGAAGGAAACATACAACACGCTAGCAAAGAAAACACACGCTCACACGAAGCAGAATTAGGAGTGAGAGACAAAGCAATCCTTGCAGCCAATGCCCAAGTTGGAAACTTGTTGCAGTTTGATGACCACCATGCAAGGACGCCAGCTGTGAATGCCTTCGGGTCACTATGTTCCAGTGTCGCATTCGCGAATCGACACTCGTTAGGCTTCGCTCTTCTCTTCGTCGTTCGGTATTTATCGTTATAATTCTCTCGTTCTCGTTCTCGGTCAAAAGCTTCGCTTGGATGCATGGGATCGTGGGTTGTGGAGCGCCCTCTCTCTTTCTCTCGAAAGAGAAGGGAAGTTTCCCTACCTTTCTTCCTCCCAGGCGCCTCGCAGATAGGTTTAATTTGCTATCTCCCCTGCGGTTCTTTATCTGCTTCTGGGGGCAATCAGTTCTAATTTGCGACCTCTTCGTATCTCCCCCTTAGGCACATCGCACTCCTTTCGTCTTATTTGGTAGGTCTCTTGGAATCTTGTGCAGCAGGATTGCCCCTCGTTTCCGTTATGGTGCGATTCCCGTTCCAGACAAGAACGCCGACAGATCGCCCTTTGATCGTCGTCCGTCGTTGTCTGATCGGAGTGTTTGGGTTTGATTTCAGTCGAGTTATGTGAGAAAGTCGTGGGGCGAGAGTCGGGGTGTTTTCCTGGGTGTCGTTGTCCGTCGTCCTGTCGTCAGTCGTCATCCGTCGTCGCTCTCGCTCTCGTCGCTCTCGCTCTCGTAACACTCAGACCTTACAATCCCTCCTCGCCTCGCCAGCCCCTGCCACCACAGCCCTCCTCACACTCACCCTCGCCTCTCGCCGCTCGCTCAATGTCGCTTTCGCCGCCGTCCTCGCCCTCGCTCAAGCCCGCCTGCCCGCCTTCCTCTGCTGACGGGCTTCAGCCCGTCAGCACCTGACCTGTAACTCTTCCTGCGTACTCGCCGGTGGCGTCAGCTCACATCGAGTACAAGTTGCACGAGGCGCGGTCGACAGCCGCCGGTGATGGAGACGACCCCGAGTCCTCGCTCACCGAGGCACAGCGCGCGCTCCTCGACGCTATCACCATCGATCCCGATGAACAATTGTCGCCGTCCCAGAAGCAGCGCGTACGCTGCCTGCTGGCACGGCATGTCGACGCGTTCGCCCTCGACCCGAAGAACCCTCGGCACACGCATGTCATGGAGGTCGAGCTGCCTCTCCTGCCCGGTGCTACAGCCCACCGGCACGCTCCGTCCAAGATGGGCGACGAGGGCCGCGCCATCGTCGACAAGCACGTCGCCGAGATGGAGGCGGCGGGCATCATCCGCAAGTCGAATTCGCCTTGGGCTTCGCGGGTTGTTCTCGTCGGTAAGAAAGATGGATCCGTTCGCTTCTGCGTCGACTATCGCGACACGAACTCGAAGCTTCGTATCTCGGACAGCCCTCTGCCGCTCACCGTCGAAGCTATCGATCGTCTATCCCGAGGCCAAGGTTCTCGAGATTCTCTCTTTCTCTGCTTGCTCGATCTCGCCTCCGGCTTCTGGTGTCTGCCCATCAAGGAGGAGGACAAACCCATCACGGCGTTCTGCACCCACCGCCAGAAGTACGAGTTCAATTACCTCCCGTTCGGCGTCCAATCCGGCCCTTCCTACATGTGTCGTCTCATGGACGCGGTGCTCCAAGGCCTCGCATGGGAAATTTGCATGCCGTACCTGGACGACATCGGGATTTGGTCGACAGGTACAGGCAGCACGCTCGAAGAACGCATCGACGCCTCATTCGAGCAAATGCTTCACCGTCTCGATCTCGTCCTCGAGCGCCTCCGGTGGGCCGGTCTCTCATGTAAGGCCTCCAAGTGCATCTTGTGCGCTATCAAGGGCGAGTACCTCGGGCACGTCGTTTCTCGTCGTGGTCTCGAGATGGACCCCAAGAAAGTCGAGGCGGTACGCTCGATCGATCCGCGTCACATCAACTCGCTCGAAAAAGTCCGCTCGTTTCTCGGTCTTTGCTCGTACTACCGTCGGTTCATCAAGGGCTTCGCGCACGTCGCGGCCCCTCTCACCGACCTTACTCGTACGGGCGTCGATGTGGCTACCGTCTCTCAGTCACCTGAGTGTCAGACAGCGATCCGTCGCCTCATCGAGCTCATCACGTCTGCTCCAGTGTTGGCGGCGCCTCGTCACGACAAAGAGTTCATCGTCAAAACGGACGCGGCCAGTACCCTGGGTATCGGCGGAGTCCTGTCGCAAATTGACGACCACGGGCATGAGCATGTCGTCGCGTACTACGGTCGCCGCCTCACCGCCGCGGAGCGTCACTGGACCACCACCGAGGTGGAGCTTCTCGCCGCCTTGGAAAGCATTCGCACTTGGCGACCGTACCTTTGGGGCCGACACTTTCGCCTCGTCATCGATCACCAAGCGCTCCGTTGGTTGCACACCATGAAGGACACCGTCCAGGGTGGGCCGGCGTCGCGCTTGATGCGATGGGCGCTCAAGTTGTCCGAGTACCGTTTTACCGTCGAGCACAAACCTGGCGCGAACCACAAAGACGCTGATGGAGTGTCGCGCTTGGTGGCGGCAGACGACGAGACGTCGGAGACGTCCGCTCCTAAGCAGGGGGGTGGGCAGCTACTAGCCGCCGTCGTCCCTAACTCTCGCTCCACCACGGCATCGGATGGTCAGCCGCCAGCCGTCGCCGCCTCTCGTTCTCGTACCACAACGGCATCCAGTCTGCAAGCCGACGAACGGTCGTCCAGGTTGTCCTCTACGACCAGGGATTCTATCAACCTCTCCTACCTCGACGTCGGTACACCCAACGCCGAGGCGCTCAAAGAGGCACAGGCCGAGGACCCCGACTGCCACGACCTCATTCGCTTCCTCTCCTCGTCTCCTCACAACCCCGATCTCGATCACCGTCGCTTGCGCTGGCTCAGCCGCGAATCTTCGCGATGCCTGTTGCGATCTGGACTACTCTACCGACGAGTACCGACGAGAGACGGCGAGAAGCTCTGCCTCTACGTGCCGAAGACGATGCGCCGCGCCTACCTCGAAGCCTTTCACGACCACCTGTGCCACCTCGGCGACAACCGAATGGCGCGCCTTCTACGAGACCGATATTTTTGGCCTGGGATGAACGCAGACGTCTGTGAGCACGTTCGCCAATGCCATGAATGCACTTTAGCTAAGCCTCCCTTCCGCCACCTCGCAGACCCAAAGGGACCGCAGGTCGGCGCCTATCCGTTCGACATCGTCTTCTGCGACGTCGTCTCGATGGCTCCCACGCACGACTTCATCAAGGGCTCTCGAGGCTTCGACAAGCTCCTCGTCTTCGTAGACTCGCTCACTCGTTGGATCGAGGCGGCCCCTCACAACGGCGACCCCTCGAGTGCCGACGCTCTTCACGCCTTCATGTCGTACGTCGTTTCTCGGCACGGAGTACCAAGGCAACTTCGCTCGGACTCCGGCAGCAATCTCGCTAGTCAACTCACCTCGATCATCCTCGAGCGCACCGGCACCGACTTGCGGCCGAGCACACCTCATCATCACGAGAGCGTGGGCCTGGTCGAACGAGCTCAGCAAACATTGATCAACATGGCTCGCGCTACTGATGAAGGCGGCGGTCATTGGGTCGATCATCTCCCGTTCTTTCTAATGAGCATGCGCGCTTCAGCCAATCGCATTACCCGCATGTCGCCTGCTGCCTTGCTCTATGGCCGTGAGCATCGCCTGCCTGCACAGCTTTCTGATCCACCTGACACTGGCCCACCTCCCGAGTTACCTCAGGAAATTCGCTCGTACGCTTGGAAAATGCATTGTCGTTTGAAGGCGGCGTGGGCCGCGGCTTATGATGCAACTTTAGAGTCTCAAGCCGACGCACTCGCTGACACACTACGCACTCACTCTCCCCCTATCCAATTTGCTCCAGGTGATAGGGTGGTTCGCAAAATTCCAGGACACCGCAACAAGCTCCTCTACCACTACAGCGGACCATACCGCATTGCTGAGGCGCTTGGCGCTGGCCGCTACCGACTACGCGACCAAGAAAATCGCCTCCTCTCCGAGGAGGTGCATGTGACTAACCTCCGTCCCTACTATACCCTCACAGATGAAGACCCCGTCCAAAGAGATGAGTATCTGGTTGATTCCCTCCTTGACCGCAAGGGTCGAGGCGATTCAAGGCAGTATCTCGTCAAATGGCGTGGCTACGCGAAAGCTGCGGCCACATGGGAGCCGCTAGCCGAATTGCTTCGCCGCTGCGAGTCGCTCGTCACTGCCTATGATGATGCTCACCCCTTCCCGCCTCTTCGTAAGCCTCAGATGAGAAAGCGGGCTGCAGAATCACAATCTCAGACCGTCTCAACTCCACCGACGTCGCACGCGATCGAAGCTCCCGTGGGATCCGAGACCACCGGCTCGGATCATCAGGCCCCGCGCCGCTCGCCTCGTCTCGCACCGTCCTCGCACAGTGGCCCCATTGCTCATGTCTCCCATTTGCCCGTCTCAGCCCGCCCGTCTGTTGCCAACCCTGCAGGTCCAATGATGCGGCCGCAGCACGCGGTCTTCGTCCTCGGGCAGTGGTGGTACTCGTCGGGATCGTCGCGCGGTTCCCCGTGGTTTGGCTCCCACGCATTTGTGCACGATGCCCTTGCCTCGCCTACCTTCGTTCGCTGTCGCTCCGAGGCTCTCGCACGCCTGTCGCCATCGGATCGCACCCTCGTCTCTCTCCTCGATACACCCTCTGCGTTCTTCTGACAGTCGCGACTGTCACGCCCCTTCAGATATCTCTCAACGCCGTCGTTTACGTTTGATCGCGGTACGGGAACGTACGGGAATTCTTTTCCAGTTCCCCCCCGCGGTCGCCGAATTTTCCCCCCGCGGCCGCCGAATAGTTCCCCCCGCGGGAAGAGAGGTATGGCTCGCCCCCCCTTTCGACCACGGAGGATGGATCTCCCTCCCCTTTCGCTGCGCTCTGTCAGGAGACCCCCGAACCTTGTCGTTTAGCTCGCGCGTGACGTGCCGAGCCCGTCGTGATATCTCGCCGCCTTTCGCCGTTGGCTGTTCGACTACTCATATATCGAAGAACAGGAGACGCCGCGTTGTAACTTGGGTGCCGCCACACCGCCCAAACATCCAGGTAAAACTCTCGTAAAAGAGAGAAGGGGATGGGTTGCAGCGTTGAGTCCTGCGGTCTGCCGCGCCGGCCGCCGATTCTACACCTCATCGTCCGGACGGGTGTGGTACCCCTTGTCTCCTCGGTCGTCGTGCACTATTCTTATAGTTCGTCGTTCGTCGTTCGTCGTTCGTTCTTCGATTCTCGATTCTCGATTCTCGTCGTTCCGCGTTCTTCGTTTCTCGTTCTTCGATTCTCGATTCTCGTCGTTCCGCGTTCTTCGTTTCTCGCTCTCGATTCTCGATTCTTGTCGTTCCGCGTTCTCATCGGTCCTCGATTGTTCGTTGTTCGTAATTCGTAACTTCTCGATTTATTGTTTCATTCGCTCTTCGGATTTATTCGCTCTTCGCTCTTGGCTCATTCGGTCTCGTTCATGATTGCTCTTCTGCCTTTCTCGTGGCTTGCTTGGAGCTCTCCGATGTCCGTTAGGTTCTCTTCTTTCCTCGCGGGACGCTCGATCCTAGCAGGGGGGTGTCGCATTCGCGAATCGACACTCGTTAGGCTTCGCTCTTCTCTTCGTCGTTCGGTATTTATCGTTATAATTCTCTCGTTATCGTTCTCGGTCAAAAGCTTCGCTTGGATGCATGGGATCGTGGGTTGTGGAGCGCCCTCTCTCTTTCTCTCGAAAGAGAAGGGAAGTTTCCCTACCTTTCTTCCTCCCAGACGCCTCGCAGATAGGTTTAATTTGCTATCTCCCCTGCGGTTCTTTATCTGCTTCTGGGGGCAATCAGGTTTAATTTGCGACCTCTTCGTATCTCCCCCTTAGGCACATCGCACTCCTTTCGTCTTATTTGGTAGGTCTCTTGGAATCTTGTGCAGCAGGATTGCCCCTCGTTTCCGTTATGGTGCGATTCCCGTTCCAGACAAGAACGCCGACAGATCGCCCTTTGATCGTCGTCCGTCGTTGTCTGATCGGAGTGTTTGGGTTTGATTTCAGTCGAGTTATGTGAGAAAGTCGTGGGGCGAGAGTCGGGGTGTTTTCCTGGGTGTCGTTGTCCGTCGTCCTGTCGTCAGTCGTCATCCGTCGTCGCTCTCGCTCTCGTCGCTCTCGCTCTCGTAACACTCAGACCTTACAATCCCTCCTCGCCTCGCCAGCCCCTGCCACCACAGCCCTCCTCACACTCACCCTCGCCTCTCGCCGCTCGCTCAATGTCGCTTTCGCCGCCGTCCTCGCCCTCGCTCAAGCCCGCCTGCCCGCCTTCCTCTGCTGACAGGCTTCAGCCCGTCAGCACCTCCGAACTCGTCTCCTCCGCCGCGCCTGCCGCCGGCATGGCCCCTTCCTCATTGCCCTCAGGCCCTAAGGGCCATCCCAATTCGTCATCCAGTTGCGTGCCTTTTCAAGCAGCAAGGTAAGCTGGCAGTTTTGCGTTCAAGTCGTCGTTGAATCGAGGGATGCTCGCAAAGGGAGGCAAAGCAGCAAGCTATTGCACCCACACATGGTTCACCTTACCATAAGCAAACGCTGGGTTGAATGCACGAAGGGCGCCCATGATGCGATGCTGCTCTTTGCAGCAGTAAGGGGTTGCACATCGGTCATTTAATCGATCCTCCAGATAATTGAAAGCACCCTTCTCGCGACGAACCACCTCAGCCCATTGTGGCAGCTGACACACATCAATGGCCCTACGAATTTCGTTCTCATCTGTGATGTGAAGACTGCAACGATACGCGAAAGAAAGCCTCAAGTGGTAAACCCAACGAGGCCAAATATGAGGGGCTCCGAATGGGCTCCTATCGCAGGAAATCCCCCCCGGAAGACTTCAAACGATTTAAATGGCTGAAATCCAAAGAATACGCCACCATACCAAGGGTACCCCTTGGGGACCAGAAGGCAATCAATACCTTTTGGACTGCAGGCTATTCCGCTATTTTCCGCTCTACCGTTATAACCGCGATGGTAAATCATCAATCTTCGTTCTCATGTCTATCTATACGTCTACGACGTCTCCACGCTTCTATCAATCACTACACTTCATTCAATGTTGGTCTACCATTATATCCACGTGGCCAAGCAGCTTCTACAGCGCCTACGGACGCGTGGGTTGCCAAGGATGGAGTCTCAGGAGCCTTACCCGGATCTTGGGAACAGTCCATCTCCACATACCACCGGGTGGTGGTCCGACGCCGCTAGGCCCGTGAAAAGTTTAAGATCTATGTATGCCTTGTGCCATCTCCACGTGGAGTAGTATTCCGCGGCGTATACTCGATCTATCCTTGTGTGGGTCTGGTGCCCGCACCTCGTGTATTGTTCTTTTAAGCCCGGATTAACTAGCAGTTGGACGTCCGTGAGCCCATGCGAGGCGAGCGCCCTCGTGAGGGCTCTGCCTCCCGTATTTGCATAAGGGGTCGCCCCCGCGATGGGCCGGGTGTCTCTATGTATGTTTTCCACGCAATTGAAATCGCCCGCTATAATAGTGTGAGAAAGTATTCCCGATGTCTCATGAAGGACTTTGATGTCTTCTTTACGCTTATTTGGTTGAGCATTTAGATACACTGAGGCGAAAGATATTGTTTCATGCCCGATTTTTGCCTTTACTACTACCAGCCTTCCCGGGATAACTACCGACCAAGATTCTACTACTACGTCGCTTCTGTCTCTTCTAATGGCTACCGCCACTCCGCTCCCAGGGTCGCCCCTAGACGCGGGGGATTGAAACCAGTCCCAACCAAGGGACCGGGCCAAACCTTGCACCCTTAGGTGCCACCCATCGCTGTAATGGTGTAGTTCTTGCGCGTACAGAACATGGATCCCTCCTAGTCTCGCTTGCGCTAGAGTTGACGCTAATTTATGTTTCGCTCCGTTCAAATTGTATGTCGCAATCTTTAAGTCTCTACTATTCACCATGACGGTAAAGGCAACTAACTCCGTTCACGCAGTACCCTGGATAAGCCTTATTAGGTTTGGGATTGCATTTGACCATACAAATTTGTTTGCCCGTGGTGGGATCCTTCACCCAACATCCGGGGATGTCGTGGCTGGAGGAGCATTGGACGGTTTGACGTCCTTTCATGCGGTTGTTTTTGCATTCGCCCGCCATGAATCGGCGGCATGGCGCCGCCGCTCCAAGGCCCATGAGGGCCCTGTAGTCCATGGCGTTACTTGCGTCCCTTTGGCGCTTTCGTTGCTCTGCTTTCGCCTTATCTTGTTCGCACGTGCATTGGCGAAAGCTAACTTGGTTTTTACGCAGAAATGATATAGCCCACGGCTTGTCGTATCCTTTGCAGCCTCCGGGGGCTCCATGGATGGCTAACTCCCCTTCAGGAGTCACACACCACTGATGATCGGACCGCATAGTCCAAGTTGAAATTTTCTCCGTCATCGAGAGTCACATGAAAGTTTCGAGGGAAACGGTGCCCTAAGGCCGACGTGTCCGTGTAAACATAAAAGTGCCAGATTGGACGCTTGCCGGACTCAACTTTCGTGATTCCTTCGAGTGAGGTTTTGGCTCGCTGTTGGTTGCCCCTTAGCACGTGGAAACCCTCGCGCTCGAGCGAGTTAGCCAAATGCCTAGTCTTGGTCTTAAACGCCTTGATCGGATCAAAGATGCGAAAAACAATGTAGGTCGCCACCTCTTTTAGGGAGGACCGGATAGCGCTCGACTTACGAGGGGCCGAGTCGGTTAACGCGCCATAGGTGATTCCAAATTCGTGCGGGACTCCAGAGAGTGCTGTGTGAATTTTGTCTCCGTATGCGGCCTTGAATTGATCGTGTGCGTCCTCATCGACGTAGAAGATCCAAGGGCCTTTGCGGCCCTTGTCCATGCCATCTGGAGTTGCGTCTAGGCCTTCCAGCCTAGAGAGGAGGAATTTCATGAAGGTAGCGACATCCTCGCTCTTGATGTCCTTTTTGTCATCAGCTAGCTGAGCTAGCTGGATGAAAAAAGGCGTGTCTTCGGGCTCCTCTTCCTCATCAGGTGGAGGAGAAGCAAAGGGGGTGGTGTTGTGGAGAGTCGGCTTTGGATCCGATTGTGGATCCGCCCGCTTGCGCGATGGCTGCTGTGGTTGTTGGGCTTGTGGCTGCTGGGCTTGCTGGGCTGGATCCTTCCCTTTGTGTCCATGCGCAGCTTGCGCGTATGTCCTGGCTGCTTGAGTTGGTTGTTGGTTTGAGGGCGCAAAGGCCCCCAAAATGGATTGTTGTGTTGAGTGCCCGCCCCCGAGGGGTGCACTGATGGTAGGAGTGGCCGCCATGGGGGTGGCAGCAGAGCTGCCACCTCCCATGGGGAGTCCTTGAGTTGGTGGAGGAGCGGGGGGGTTGGGTGGCAGGGCATTGCCCTGGGTCTGGTTGTCACCAGGGAACAGGACGCCGCCTGTTCCCTGGTTCTGTGGCAGCTTGGGAGGCGAGGGTGGTGCCGTCATGTCGACGTCGTTGTCAGGCGGCGCGGCGGCCTGTGGGCGCTTGGGCTCCGGCGGTTTGGGGCGGCCCCGTTGGGGCGTCGTGACGGCGGGGGGCTGGGAGGTGGGAGCGGTCGGCGCGCGCTCCATCGCTAAAACTATAACAATAGTTTTCTTGGAGACGGATTCGGAGGCGGCAAGTGTACAAGGCCCCTTCCTTACCCGCAACAGTACGCCCTCCACAACACCATACCTTTGATGGAGCCCCTAGTTGAAGTTTGTAGCCCTTCCATTCAACCCAAAGCGTGCGAGGAATCTCAGTTTTGGAACGGAGGTACTATTATTATTATCTCACGGCGTTGGTGTGCCATCGCGCATGCCTGCTACTGTTGCGGCGCATGATCGGACGTGCCAGAGAGCGTAAGAGTAAGAGTAGGCGTAGGCACGACACCCTTCACCCTCTTTCCTAACACATACTACCGATGGGGCACAGGTGGCTATTGCCATTGCACTCATCGATAGGACCGAGCAGAATTGGGAAGACGAAGACGAGCGAATGGGTTACGAATGCGTCGAGAGCATGCATGAACCGCCTCTCGTTGGAAGCTCACAAAGCACTCAATCGCTCACACTGACACTGAATCGATCACCCAACGCATTTGAGAATTTAGGGCAATGCACCTACTCTGGGGAAGAGTCATGCATCGTGTTGCTCCAAGTGTACACTCTTCCGGTGCTCTCAGTGCACCCGAAGGAAAGCCTATTGGAAAAACGCGAGGTTGATGGTAGGGACTATTCAAGCAACATATGAGAAAACAGTTAGACGCCTGGCCAAAGGATCCTGGCGCATGCCAACAGTGCACGTACAATGCACGGTGGTCGAACAGGAGTCGACATCCTTGAATTGTGAGAACTAAAGTGTTCATAGAACTTTAGGACTCTTGCGATGTGTATTCAGTAGAAATCTCTGTTGCTCTTGTCACCGGTCAAAGCTCTGCGGCTCTCATCTCAAAGCTTGACGGGATCGAGCCAATTGGCGTGCTTCGGCAGCGTGGCGTTTTGCAGCGTCTGCATGCACAGGAATCCAGTGGACGTCGACAGACCGGCACGAACGCACCCCTCGACGTCCATCATAGAGTCGGTTATGCCAAAGGCCGGAGCGAGGATATTGTCCGAGAAAGATATGTCTGTGCCAACAAAAGTTCCAGTTGCGGCGCCAATGGAGACGGACAGCATGGCATCGCCGCAAAGGTTGGCATAATCGGCGGCGGGAAGGCCAATTGGCCGAAAGAGAACGCGGCCGATCCGAAGACCGGCGAAGAAGAAGGCCCCAGTCGCAGCCCCGCAGCCAATGGCTGTGGAGTAGAAGCCGCACCCTGCGTCGTCGTGCAAGAAGTTGACAACGGGCTGCCAGGCGAAGCCGGAGCAGAAGGCGGCAGAAGACAGCCACAGGCCAGTGACGAGGTCGCTCTTGACGTTGTCTGTCTTTCCCGTCATCGCCTTACAAGCCACCAGGGTTGAATGTCCGACTAGCACGCCGGTAAAATCTCCAGCACCAGTGGCCACAAAAAAGTTGAGCGAGTCTGGCTCAAATCCTTGTTGGCCAGCAACGAGCGAGGCAGCCTGCCAACCGAAGCCGGCGGGGAAGATCTTAGAGACGATGACCTCGATAGTCGACGTGAACCGTTTGGCTAGAGTCGATTCGGGCACCTTGATTGCCTCGGCAGGGATATCTGATGCTAAGGCGCTCATCTCTCGGCGCTGTGGAACCGCCCGGATGGCTGCTGCGACGAGGCCACGATGGAGTGAGGGCGCAGCGGCGGGGCGGGCAAAGCTTCTCATCGTGTTGAAGAGCATAACCAAGTCCGTGGTTAAATCGAATAGGACGCGGCAGGGGCGAGGTGGGTGGGGGAAAAGGCGGTCTGTCTCCTCACGAAGGGGGCTGGGTGGGTCGGGCGGATGCAGCCAGCTCGCACTCTCTCACTCCTCTCCTCTCGCACTGACAAGAGAGCCCGCGGCCGCGGCCTCGCGAATACGTAAAGTCAGAAGGAGTACGAGAGGGTTGTCGCGGGTGGGTGGGGAGGCCATCCAAAGCATGGTGGCGGTGTGTGAGGGGGGGCGGCTCTCCCTGGATCGGACGGACAAGAAGGTGAATCTCGGATCACATGTGAGGGGAGGGGGGGGCGGAGGGGAGGGAGGGGGGGCGGTGGAATCCGGGGCATCCCGCCCGCCCGCGGGGGGAAGGGGGGGGGGGGGACACTGCCGCTCCCTCCCCCCCCGCGGGGCCCCTGGGGTGGGGTGGGGGGTGGAAGGGGGGGGGGGGGGACGGCTGCCTCTCCCCGCCACCCCCCGGGGGGAGGGGGAGGGGGGGGGACAGGAGCACCCGCCGCCCCTCGAGCCAAGGGGTACAACGCGGTGAGGCGGCGCGCGGCGGGCGCGGCGGGCGGCGCCTGGGGGCTCGCTTCCTCACCGGCCCGCCCGCGCACACACAGCGGCGACGGCGGAGCACCGGCGCGGCCGCGCGCTCAAGAGCTATATGTGGGGGCACCTGGGCGAATGCCCGAAGATAGTCAGCATACTCGAAACGTTGAACAACTTGGCTCGCTACACCCCCCGGAGTGGTAGAATTCAGTGTTGGGCGTTTAGTAAGACAGCTCATTTGCTTACAGTAAGATCTTACGAAAAATTTGCTCGTAAGACACCCCCAACTGTCTTATTTACGTCGCGCCGCCGCGTTAGTAAGACAGGGCTCCAAGTGTATTATTTACGGCGACGGAGTAAGACTTCATAAGACACTGCTGAGACATCATAAGACACTTTGCCCCCCGCCCCCCCCCCCTCTCCCCGTGCGCGCCCCCTCTGTGCGCGCCCCCCCCCCCAGTGCCGGCGTCAGTGCAAGCGGATCCCCTCCCAAAGCCAGCGCGGGCGCTCTCGCGTGTCAGCCTGCGACGATACCTTGAGTATTATCATATTTACCATTTACGATAATGACAACAGAGAACAGCAATGTTGGGGCAACAGCGCGCCAGATTGCACCGATGTTGGAGCTATCACTGGCGCCAGGCGCCAGTAGCTGATGACAGCTATCGGTGGTCTGCGAGCTGGCGCCAGATCTTTGGTGGGAAGAGCTGGTCATGCCAGCTAGCGCCAGCTCAAGAGGGCAGAGGGTGGGGGAGAAAGGTCACCAATTGTAAATTATACAGTGTAAAAGGTTATTTTCCCGCTATTAGAGGTAAAGCACACACCGGCAGCTTAATGTGAACCTGTGAGATCATGTCGCGTGTGGGTGCACGGTTCGAATCTGGTCGGCCTCCTACGTCCGCGACGTAGTGGGCTTACCATTGGCAACCCGCGGCTCCTTACTTGTAGTTTTTGCTTCCTTTCTTGTTTTTTTTTACATCGCTCATTATTTGCTGAGAACTGGCGAGCTGGCGCCGAACTGGCACTGGCGCCAAACACTGGTGCCAGTACTGTTGCCCCAACACTGGAGAACAGAGAACAGATCGAGAACAGATTGAGGGGGGAGCTGGTAGGCAACGCGGGGTGGGTGGGCGGCAGGGGGGCGCGGGGCAGGGAAGGACTTCAGGGAACTGCTCAACTCTCAACTGCAGGGAACTGCTCAACTGCAGGGAACTGCTCAACTGCAGGGAACTGCTCAACTGCAGGGAACTGCTCAACTGCAGGGACTGCAAGGAACTGCTCAACTGCAGGGAACTGCTCAACTGCAGGGAACTGCTCAACTGCAGGGAACTGCTCACCCTTCCTCGTCTCCTCCCTATAGACGTGTGACGAAACTTGTTGTCTGCTTTTACGCGGTCGGTGCTCTTTGGTATGGACATACACCCATCAGATTTGCAGAGTCTACTTGGTGCTGTGTGTGATGTGTGAGACGTGGATCGTGATTTCAACGAGATATCGACCCTGCCCCAAATCGAGTGAATGGAGTCAGACCACGTGTGGGTTTCAACATGTGAAGTGTCAAGTTGAGTCAAGTAACCTCCAGGTGACAACGAAAGGTGTTAGCAGGGATGGGGATAATTATAATTGAACGCTTTTGGTCTTTCAACATCATAGTACCTATGGTGATTGGTCTGGCATACCTACAATAAGGTGACTACCTATGTACTACGGAGGTACATAGGTATTGACCCTACCTATACCTATGGCATAATACCTCCGTTGGTACCTATGACCTATGAGACAATAACTTACAACTTAGGAATAGGAATCTTCAGTCTTAGGACAGTCTTCAGATGTCAGATTTTTTTTCTGTCGTTCGTTGTTCGTCGCTCTCGTTCTCGTTCTCGTTGTCGTCCCTCGTTCTCAACACTCCATTAGTCCATTAGCCATCAGTACCAAACCTCACCCTCAGCCCCAACCTCAGCCTGGTCAGGAGGGCAAGTATTTTCGTTAGAAATTGTAGTCTTGAGTCTTGTACTTGTAAGAGGTCTTGAATTGTAGTCTTGTAAGAGGTCTTGTCCCTAGCCACATACACCGGACGAGCCATGCACCAACCGCGCACACACCCCTTCGCGGGGTAGGGGCTCCGTTGCCGATGTGCCGATGAGACACGGTCCCTCAGTACTAGGATTAAACTAGGACAACAAGAAAACTCTAACAACTTTACCAATAGCCAATAGGAGAAACCACGAGCGATCACTTGATGAGTCGCTCTCGGTGCCCCCCCCCTTCCCGCCCCCCGCTCGCTCGGCTCCCCGTCCGCCCAGCGCTTCCCAGCCGTTGCTACTCTCGATGGCGGGCTCCTTCCGCTCAGTGTCGCGGAGCTCTTCAGTGCGAGCCAACATCCTCGCCTTCGAGTCCGTCGGACTGCTGGTCGTTCAATTCGTCGCCATCGAGCGTCTGCTGTCTCCTGCTGCGGGCGTGGTGCGCCGCCAGCTGCTCATTGCGTTTGCCGCTGTCTACCTGCTACGCCTCAACGTCATGGCGCGGTGGATTCTGGCGCGTGAGCTCGCAATCGAGGAGATAACACTAGTCACACTTGTCTGGATCCCCGCCATGCTTGCCTCCTTCACCGCTGGCGCAGCGTTGTGTGGCTCGGATCTGTCACTTATCGAAATCTTCCTGGCAGTCGCAGCCTACTCCCTTGGCTCATACTTGAACACGTACTCGGAGCTGCAACGCAAGAGGTGGAAGCAACGTCCAGAGAATAGTGGGCGATGCTATACGCTGGGGCTCTTCTCGCTCAGCCGCAATATCAACTACCTGGGCGACGTAATTCTCTTTGCGGGCTGGGCTTTGTTGAGCAGCGCCTGGTGGAATGCGTGGGTACCCTTGACAATGGCGAGCATCTTCTACTTCCATCACATTCCAGACAAGGAGGCGTACTTGGCGAAGAGGTATGCGCGCGACTGGCCATCATACTCGGCAAAGACTCCGTCATTCATCCCATGGTCCAACAGCATTGTGGGATCAAAAGGCTAACATCAGACACCTTTGATTCCAACATTTCTACGCCCCCAAACAATCATCGCAACCACCACCCAGACGCCTCCTGCGCATGCATGCTGACGACTGGTATGCACTGCTACTCTGAGTGCGTCCGATGGTAAGTCTGGCATGCCAGAGATTGCTCTAATTTCGTCAGTGACACTCAAGATTTTGACACTGCCACGACTTCAACCGGCACCGCAACTACCCATGCAAGGAGTCACATCTGTCAAGGGTGGCATGTTCTGCTACCACCTGCCGTCTCGCCTGTCTGTCCATATCCGTCGATAGCTCGCCTTGTCTGCTAGACACTCACGAGAACAAGAATCTGCCTTTTTGTTCAGGTTATTGTCTAGTCAACATTGTATAGTGCGGTCAATGGTCAAACACTCCATTGCTAGAAGGGGGAGAGGCTGATTTTTTGACCGTGAGCAGGAGGCCCCGGAGGAAGCTGGCGGGGGGTTCTCTAGACCCCGGCAGGAGTGTTCTTCGGAAAGATCGGGTCGCCCCACCTGCCGCCTGATCACACTATCGTATTGTGTATGTGTATGTCCGCCAACTAAGTTTAGTACCTGGTTCGTCCATGGGCCATGGGGGGGCACGAGCCACCCCCCTCTGTCGAGTCGAGCGCTACCGGAGGGCTCTGAGTCACTCCGTCGCGAGCGGCACCGGCGGCTAGCGCGGCGCTTTGGCCCTCCTCCCCGCCGGGAGTCGGGTGAATGAAATTCTGGACTGGGTACTGGGTCGGGCAACCCCATTGCTGCCATTTCGGTGTTTGGACTGGGGACGAACGGCGAACGAAGGGCGGTGGGGCGGCGAGGCGCTCCTAGCGGCCCTTGTGTGTTGGATAGTAAGAGATTTTTAGACCTACTGTTGTGGTCGGGGGGAGAGCCGCCCTTTAGGCTTCCCAAAGAGAGGCCCTCTCTCTTTGCTTTCCCACCTTCGCGTGTTTTGGTCTCTCTCTTCGGGTTGCATCCTCTCCGTCCGATCGGGATCCTCCGATCCCGATCTTCCTCTCTTTCCCCCGTATGTTAGGATAGGGGTGATCGCTCTCGATCCCCCTCCCTTGTTTTCTCATGTGTGCGCCCCCTTTCTTTCCTTGCGCGCGCCCCCGTGTGTTTCCCGCGTTTTTTCTTTTGTCCCAGTGTTCCGAGAGTTGCACCCATGGCCGCACTCCCTGGGGCTCTGGGCGAGCTCTCTCGACCACCGTCGCCCCAGGCTCGTGTGAGCGGTGTTCCTGCCGGTGCCATGCCTCCCTCCAGCCCCAGTGCTCCCCGTGCTCAGCCCTCCGTGAGCACGGTCGCCCCTGGAGAGCCCCAACCCTGGTCTCAACAATCTTTAGAGTCCCAATCCACATCCACGTCCACATCTGTTCCATGGTCATTCCCAAGTTTTGGTACGGCATTCCCCCATTGGGGCCCTGCCTGAGATGGTGCCGGGCCGGCTCCTCGCGCCGGAGCGCGAGGGCGGTACCGCGGCTGTGTAGGGTCCAGGCCCGGGGGCCTTCCCTGATGGAGCGAGCGTCCCACCGGTGTGGTGTGACTGGTGTGGCTGTGGGAAGTGGTTTGTGTGTGCTGCATGCTGTCAACCAGCATGCAGGTCGTGCTCTCTCCGTTCTCGGTGGTGCGCGGGCGTGGCCCGCCGACTCCTGTGCCCACATGGCTGGGGGGGTCGTCCTGGCGCGGTCGCTTCGGCGACAGCGGCGTGTCCATGAAGGCTTCGTCCATTGCGGCGAGGGCCGCGGCAGCGAGGGCGGGAGGCGGCGCGCGCTCCATGACCCTATCAGTTTACTGATAGTTCGAAAGGAGGAAACCTGGAATCTAGACTTGACAAACAGGCTAGAAAGAAGGAACGAAACGAGAACCCGAATTCTAGGCCGCTAGGGACGAACCCTACCAACCTAGATGTGCCTGAGCTTCACCGTGTGGCCGCACGGCGAAGGACCTGGAGATAAGAAGAACCTAGAAATCGCATCATCTAGGATGAATGCGACACCCCCCGACTAAGATCGACCAGGTTGTTCCGTCATACCGTCAGATGACACTTGCCATGGAACTGAGTATGATATGTCATACATCTGATATCATATGATACTTACTGCTTACTCCAAACATGCTACACTTATAAACCCGCCATTATGATAAAAATCTTCTTACTCAGTACTTAGAAGGCGAGAAGTGCTCAATCACCATCACCCACAGCATGGAAAAGCGTTCAATCACCATCAGCCTACATGTGGAAACGCGTTCAATCGCCATCACCCCCACAGCATGGAAAAGCCTTCAATCACCATCAGCCTACACATGGAAAAGCGTTCAAGCGTTCCTCCTCCCTCCGATGCTTCTCCCTTGTGAGTCGCCCGACGTAGGTCGGTCCGCCTCACTGCTCACTGGGTTTTCACCCATTGTAATTTGTGGAGAGTTATAATGGGGGCCGGGGGTCTAAGAGGTGAGCGATTTGAAGTTTGAAGGGGTGCATATGTGTACGTATCCGTGGCATCAGCACGCGTCAAGGCGTACGGGAAGGTGCGCTGAGGGGTGTCGTGATAGTACCGGGCCAGTGGGAGTAGTGGTACAAACGCTCAGATCTGTTATCAGTAATGTTATTAGTATTACTATTAGTAGTAATAGTAGTAGTAGCAGTAGCAGTGGCAGTAGTAGTAGTATATATACGGAATACAATATTATCAGCACATAGTACGATATACGCACATTTTATCGCTGTGGACTAGATCAATGAGTCGGGCGGATAGATCCAGAATGGAGGGGGAAAGCGCTATTTGATGCCAAGGAGCATAAAGGAGGCGGTCCCGGCGGCGCACGCACGAGCGGCCATAGGCGTAGCCCACCAACAGTCTCAACTCATACATCCTTTTTGCTGTGGTTCGTGTTTCAAGCAACAGCATTTCGGCATATGAAGCGCGACGCTGCTCTCCGCCGGTCTCTGCGCCATTCAAACCTCGAGTCAACACGAGCAGTGCTCAATACCAACCGTGTTCTCTCACCATTCGATCGAAGGCCATCCGAGCCTCGTGCTCTGAGTAGTCAGCAGTCATGCGTAGGTCGAGCCGCGCTCCACCAACGAGCATGTTAGTGCGGATGCCGAGCAGCACGGACTCCATGGTCATTGTGGGCGTCCACCCCTGGTTTGTGAGCATCTCAGTACAAATGGATCCACCGATCGTGACATGGCCAGTGCGAAACGCAAAGCGCGGGCGAATCACCCGTATGTAGGGTGGCAACGAAGGGTAGGCTGAGGGGAAGCGGACCGAAAGTATGATTCTCCCGCCTGGCACTCGCTTCAGGTCATTTGCGAGGGGTGTGTCCTTTTCAAAGTTGAAGAACTCGGCGTGCCAGTGGTATGCGTCGGACTCGTCAGGTACTTTTACGGCAATTCCTTGTGCCGCTGCCTCGGATGAGCGTTGAATGGCCTGCAGCTCCTTCATGATACGCTTGATGGCCGATGCAGACCCAACCACTTGGCCAATGCTTGATGAGCCTGGTTTGACCGCGGAATCATTGACCGCCTCTGTGTCAGAGAATGCGCCGGCTGAGGGCACCACGGTCTTTTGGCGCTTTGCGGAAGGGTCGAGTGTGCTGCCGTCCACATCCTTTGAGAGCTCGTTGATGTCTCGGACTGAGATCTGCTTGCCGCAGGCTGGACAGAGAACGTCCGCCGCTAGCTTCTCGGACAGCTCACGGCTCACGTGCGCCTGCATACATCTACGATGGTTGCGTTGCCTGCAGCCGGTGTTGCGGCACTCATTGAGCACAAACGCCTCAGGCCCCCGCGGCACGGGCTGGCTGCAGAGGACGCAAACGTGGCGCGAGTCGGGAGGTGGAGGGAGGCTGTCATCCGTAAGATCGATCGTCTCACGCGCCACGCCGCCGGCGCCGCCTGCATTCTCCTCGTCGCTATCGAGCAGGTTGACTACATCCTCCATCACCGGCCGCTCGGGCGCGCCAGAGAGAGAGAGGGCGGAGAGAGAGAGAGAGACGAGAATACCGTGCAGAGGAGGAATCCCTTTGCTACGGTGCACTAATAGTACGGTTTCACAATTTGTCAGAGTTTTCTTGTTGTCCTAGTTTAATCCTAGTGCCCAGGGACCGTGCCTCAGCGGCAACGGAGCCCCTACCCCGCGATGGGGGTGTGCGCGGTTGGTGCATGGCTCGTCCGGTGTATGTGGCTAGGGATGCTAGCCAACAAGACCTCTTACAAGACTACAATTTCTAACATGGTACCCCCGCCGAGAGACCACCCCAACTTCTACAACCACAGCGCGCTCGACGACGACGCTCAAGGGTACAACACCACAACGAATAAACTCGACAAATTCGTTGAAAATCTTTTCTTCGACTCAGCGGCCGCCGACCGCGCCACACGCTCCTCCAAGTGGTGGGACCTGGACCACATGGTCAAATCATCCAACAACTTCAGTGACAGCCACAGCCAGAACCGCCCGCACTCGACAGTTCAAGGGTGGCAAAACCACAATTCCACACACATCGAATGACCCCAAAATCCATCCCTCAGCATCTATTCTTAGAGCCCTCGAGGCGTCGGGACGCTCGAGGTCGTCACCCGTGTCGGATGGTCACATCAGCCACTACGAGGCGCGTCGAATCTGCATCTGCGGATGTCGATCTCCTTCTCGTTCGTCATGGCTCTGTCGCTCGCTGCTGTCGCTCGACGCTCCGTCCGCTGTCTTTCCCCCCCTCCCTCCTATGTGATTTCTCTCCCCCACTCTAATAATAGAGTTGTCGGAGATCGTAGCTCGTAGCTCACTGCATCTCGCGTGTCTTCGGAATCATTCCCTCCCTTTCGTTGTTGTTGCAGATCGTTTCATCGTTTCTCTTTCTTCGTTGATTGCCGTTGTTTGCAGGAGATGAGACGCGTGTCGTCTGCGGTTGCACCCACCGCAACACCCGAGCAGAACTCCTGTAAAAGGGAGAAATGGGTGGGACGATGCGTACAAATAGGTTGCCGCGTCAAGCTTCCGAATTTGTGCTCAAAGGGCCCACAATAAAAAAATAATTACAACTGGGAATATCGGCGGCTGCACTGAGCCGCTGGCCGATGCCGCACGCCGACGCAGGTGAAGACGCAGGTGAAGATGTCCCAGCAGGCCCTGCAGAGACCCCGGCAGAGCCCGGGGCGTCAGCTGCCGGCTCGATCGAACGGCCCTCCTGTAGTCATCGCGTGTTCGACAAATGGGCCCCGGATATGTGCTAGTTGGGTGTATTGGGAACTTTCTCCCGAAAAAAATCCTCAAATTTCCTCAATTCTGAGATGGTCATTTTTTCACCCCTTGTATAAAAACATTGTTTGACCGCCCTACCAAGGGCTGAGCCCCAGCCACCACTGCCCCTTGAGCTGCCCTTGCTGGCCCTCTGGGCGCCCTTGAAGGACCTTTGACAGCAGGCCGTGGCGCGCCGCATGGCGACGCGCCGCAGGGACCGGGGCGGAAGAGAATGGAACGAGGGAGAGGGGGGGATTTGCACACCCCCCGATGGAGTGATGGAGTGTGGTGAGAAACGAGACCTGTTTGCATTAGCAAACGGGCGGAGGGTGGCGGCTGGCGACAGGAGGGAGATGGGAAGAGGGCGGCTCAAGACGTCTTGGGATACACCTGTGGCAGGTATCCTCGGGGCGCAGTTGCTTATTTCTCGAGAACCGCTCGCGGCGCGAGCTGGTAAGGGCCGTTCTTCTTCTTTGACGAGAGCCCCCCCCCCCCCGGTGCTTTTTCCCGGAGAGTCGCCCGACGTAGGTCGGTCCGTCTCAATGGGTTTCCCCTCATTTTAACTTGTGGGGAGTTAGAATGGGAGCCGGGGGCTTGCGAGGGGGGAGATTTGGAAGGGGTGCATAGGTGTATGTATCTGTGGCAACACTCGCCAAGGTGTACGGGCAGGTGCGCTGAGGGCTGTCGTATTGGTACCGGGCTAGTGGGAGTAGTGGTACTAATGCTCAGTCATTTTATTATTATTATTAACGTCAGTTGCACACGCTATGGCTATGCCGTATGTCGCTGTTGTTGTCCGTCCAGCCCTACTACGAATGTTAGATCCAACTCAACGCCAATACCACAATACACCAATACTCAAGACTCAAGCCACAGCTCAAGCCTCCGATCCTCCAATCAATCTCAACTGCACACACCGAACATAGAACATTAGATAGATTGTTGTTGTCCGGTCAGAGCTCCCGCAACGCGCGCAGCAGCGCGCGGGCACCACACCACCGCATTCATCGCGCGTTGCCGAGCAGTCCCAGCACGCCGCGTTCCTCCACCCGCACCTCGCCGTCCACAAATCCCTTGCAGCCGCGTTTGCTACCCAACAATCGCAACACCTCCGTTTGTAACTTTCCACTTGTCGAGAGGGCCCAGACTTGTGGCATCGCCAGAAAGTCACCCAACCTTGCAAAAGAATTTGAACAAGTATTGGTGTTGGCCTCGCCCTAGGCGTGATCACTAGGTGCATTTTAGGTGTTGTCATTGCGTTGATCTGATCGACGAGCCGCAAGAAACAAAGTCGCGGAATTACAGTGGTGCCGCCTCGTGCAGCTGCTGCTATCCACACCCAAAGCACCACATGTCGCCGTCTCCACCCTGGACATCGACACCGTCTTTGGTGTGATTGCTCTTGGATTCCTCGTTGCGATCCTCAGGATGAAGGTAGCCGCACCCCCGTGGGTCAAGCTCCCAGGGGCATCGGCCGTCGACGTACCTCTCGCGGCAGTGGCGCGCAAAATGTATACGCCACCATGCAACTTGTTCATCTTTGCCCATCGCCCGCGCCCGCGCAATCTCCGACTCTGCGGGAGGCGTGAGCCCAGGGCGGATGTAGTGCAACTCGTCATCCAACCCTTCGTTGCGCGCTCTTTTCACCATACGCTCCTCCCATGCGCGTCGCTTCCGCGTGCTCGCATCGCGAGCAACGCTTCGTGCCGCTTCTATCGCTGCCTCCAGCGAAAGTTCCGGTCTGGCTCTCAATGCTGCCTCGACAGCCTTGGTTTCGGGAGGATCGGCCACAAAAGGAGGCCCGCCTGGTATGAACGCTTCACCCCGACCTTCGCACAGCTCGCGGCAGCGTCGCATCACCCGTTCAGCTCCCCCGAGAGATGTCGCCGCTAGTAGCGGTTCGAGCAGTTCGAATCGTGTCAGCTCGTCTCGGCAAATCCGCCGCAGATGGAAGGCCACGCAGCGCATGGGCGCTCCATGCTTTCGTACGAGCTCAAGATACTCATCCGACAAGTCCAGCATCGAGGGAAATCGGGCCTTGGATCCCGCGACCGGCTGCTGGGTGCCACCCACGGAGAGAGCGGCGGCTGTCGCTGAAAGCGCAACACCTAATTGCGGCTCTCGCTCAGCGGAGGCCTCTGTTGGCACTGGATATCCTGCCGGCGCCAAAAACTGGGGCAATGCACGCATTTCTCGCTTTGCTCTCCTCGCTCTTCTTCGCTCCTCTTGGAGGGCGTCTGCTCGCCCTCCCTCTGCCGACGGGTCAACCCCCGTGGAGGCCGCCGTTTGGAGCTCAACCAGTCGACGGCGAGCGAGGCGTCGCTCCTTGCGCAAGCGGCATCGTGTGCTCTCTGTGATGTGAATCGCCCTCTCGAAGATCGCTGGGTCATCAAGAGCTCCCTCGGCGCTCATCACGCCATCTGCGCCCGTGCACTGCAGCGCCTCAATCAACTCCGCCGCTGAGCGCACATTGCCGTTGGTGACGACGGGAATGTTCACTGCTGCCTTGATTAGA
This sequence comes from Isochrysis galbana, assembly GCA_018136815.1. Classification (NCBI taxonomy): domain Eukaryota; phylum Haptophyta; order Isochrysidales; family Isochrysidaceae; genus Isochrysis; species Isochrysis galbana. Next base: position 5,729,357 of record CM030934.1, read on the forward strand.
CACACCTTGCGCAGGTCCGCCGGTCCGCTTCGCCTGTGCATTGGATTGCCCCGATACCGTGCATGCACAGCGATAAGCGCGCATCCTGCGTGCTCAAGCTGCTTGACAAACCTGAGGGTCTCCGTCTCGTCGTCGAGCAGCCGGATCTTGCAGAAGATGGGGCAGGCGCACGCCCGTGCAAGTGCAGAGACGATTCGGAGGACAGACGCCCGGTCCTCCGGCGTCACGCACAGGAAGGAGCCGTAATGGCCTGAGTGTGCACTCCGCTGTGGGCAGCCCAGGTTTAGGTCGATCGCGGCGGCCTGGCCCTGCGCAAGCGTAGCTGCCGCAACGAGGGTAGCGGGGTCATTGCCACAGAAATGAGCCACGAGGGGCGCGTCGTCAGTCGTCGTCTGCAGCTCCGCCGCACGGTACGCAGCGTCCTTGGCGAAGCGGTCCGCGTGGATCATCGGAGTGTAGCAGAGCTGCGCTCCGTGCCGACGGGCGAGAAGGCGGAATGGAAGCTCGCTCGCGCCGACCATCGGGGCAAGAACGAGCTGGTGCGGCGGTAGGGGCCGGCGCGGAGGCGGCAGCGACACGGCCGCCGGGTGCGGAGGGCGCTGCTTGGCGCGCGCGCGCCGCCTCGCGTCTGCCGCCATTGTTCGCCTCCCCCTGGGGGGGGGGAAGGAGGGGGGGGGGAAGGCGGAGGCAGCAGTGTGAATTCACAGCACAGAGGGCTGGCGGCCCCCTGCCTTCTCTCTTCCCTGTTCAAATCTGGCGCGCGCGCCCCTCCCCCCCGTCCCTCCTCTCGCTGATCCTTTCTAACGGAGCGGCGACGGGCGCGCTGCCCCCTCCCCCCCCTCCCCCCCCCCCGCCCCTCCCCCCCTTCCCTTCCCATTTCCCCCGCGCGGGTCCGGGTTCGGCAATCCTCATCAACCTCCCCCCCCCCCACCTCAATTGCCCCCCCCCCCCCGGGGGGGTGCCACACCGGAGAAGAAGAGAGAGAGTCCAGAGGGAACGACTGAAGAGAGAGGAGAGGTTGTACTTTAATAAACAGGGGGGGGAGGCCCGGCGTTCGTTCGTTCGTTCGAGCCGCTTCCCCCCCCCCCCCCCCCCCGCCCGTTCGTTGCGGCGCCTTCCCCCCCCCCCCCCGCGCAGCAGCTCTCTCTGTCTGTTCGCGGCCACCTCTCTCCCCTCCCCCCCCCCCCCCTCTCTCCCTCGCCTGGCCTCGCTCGCTCTCCCACCCTGCTCCTCCTCTTCTTCCTCTCTCTCTCCTCTCCTTGCGCACTCATACTCGAATAGATTCCTCAAGATATCAAGTCCCTCGCACAACCAGCGTGGTCAGCCAACCGCCGGCGGAGCCCCACCCCCTCCTCACCCCTCACTCAGAGCGAGTGGCTCCGATGGACGACTTCTTCAAGCCTACCAAGCCGGAGTACCAGTTCGAGGGCCGCCGCGAACCCGTCGAGCAAGCGCTCATGTCCGGCAGGGAGGCGTGGTGGAAGCTGGCGCAACTGTTGCCATCGGTCCCACAGGCCTCAGGCGCAGCTGGTGCCCACGAGGCCTCCCTTCGTGGCGAGGCCGCCTTCCGTATGATTGAGAACCACGAGGCGGTGCTGCGCGACGTCTGCAATCCGTCTAAAACGCATAACATCATCGGCATCCCGCTGAAGCAGGCCGAGCTCGTCCGTGTTCCAATGGAGGGTGCTTACTATGCATCGCAGTGCATGCGCGAAGTCTGCCGCCGTCTCATTGGCGATAAGCCGGGGACTGAGGCTTGCAAAGAGAATCTTGATGGTACCCCAGATGCTGCCAAGGTCTGGGTCGCCACCTGTCTTTACCTTATGTGCCGTATCCAGGCTCACAAAGACGAGATGCCCGGACGTGCGCCTGACTACGCGTACAACGCGGTCTTCCCCATGCGGGCTGTCCTGCAAGAGGTTGCCCTGCATGCCATGGGCATGGGCCCGTAGATCAGCGAACTGCTTAGCAGATATGTCTCCTGTGCGTTTGAGACTGGAACCGCTCAGGATATCGAACGGATGGAATATTTCTTTGGAATTTGTTTTGATCTAATGGAGCCTACGGTAGCTCTTAGAGACGGAGCTGCGGTAGGGTGGCCGCGAGCATCGGGGCGTAGGTGGCCGGCTATCTCCACAGAATGGCGTGAGCGGTGGGAACTCGGTGGGAGCGCGCTATCTGTCTCTATCGCCATCGCGCGCAGCTACTTTTATAAGTAGCAGGCCAATGGGGGATGGGGGCCTCGCGCCCCCCTCTCTCCTTCGCAGACACCCCCTGGGGGTCCTGGGTGGGCCTGCACAACCATCCTCAGCCCCTGCCTGCTGGCGGGGGCTGAGCTGACATCACATCTGTCCAAAAAAGAAGTTCTGAAGATTCCGGGCTAACACCTACGACAGTCTAGGATTCCATCACAATTCACACAATTCCCCCTACAGCAGATCTCAGATCTCTCGTTGGCCTCGTTTTTTTCTCTATTCCCCTCAACTATCAGTAAACTGATAGGGTCATGGAGCGCGCGCCGCCGCCCTCCCTCGCTGCCGCTGCCCTCGCCGAGATGGACGAAGGCTTGAGTGACACGCCGCTGTCGCCGAAGCGATCGCGACAGGACGACCCTCCCAGCCAGGTGGGCACAGGAGCCAGCCTGCCACGCCCGCGAACCACCGCGAACGCCACGAACAAGGCTGCCATGCTGGCAGCAGCCAGCATGCAGCACACCTCCAACACAACACACAGCCACACCAGCCACACCACACCAGTGGGACGCGTCCAAAGGGAAGGCCTCCGGGCTGGGACCCTACACAACCGCGGTACCGCCCTCGCGCTCCGGCGCGAGGGGCCGGCCCGGCACCATCTACAGCAGAACCCCAATGGGGAAATGCCGCATCAAAGCAAAGAGTTGGACAAAGAGCAGACAGGTCCCCTCAGCAAGGGGCACAGGAGCACAAAGGGGGGCAGACCAGGAGGGATGCTCCCCAATGCCTACGAATGCCAAACGGACAAGCGAGCCTTGGGCGCGCGAACGTCGCAAGCGTCACAAGCCCATGAGGCCCACCACAACAAACATCACCTTGAGAGAGAGCCTACACAAAGCACAATCCACACGAGACCCTCGGAAAGGGACGACAACATAGCGGAAACATCGAGCCACATGGACGCCCGAAAGACGAAAACATATGCAAGGCTAACCCCACCCTCCGCCCCGGCCACACGGGTGGCCCTCCTAGACGAAGACTTAGAGCCCGAACCCGAGGGGGAGGTAGAGAACGCAGAAACAGACACAAGGAAAGCGGAAGGCGAAGAAGGATATGGGAACGCCCACGGCCCCAAACTAAGATCCGCGATAAACGAGATGGGACTTATAGACGCATACAACTTGGTCAACGGGAACGCGAGAGGAGGCTTCACAAGACTCTCGGGGACAATACACACAAGAATAGATAGAATATACACGCCCATCACGTGCTCCAACATAAACCGGCAGACCATCGGCCCGCACCCGGCACTCTTCACGGGGAAAGGTGTTGTATACATAACTATGGACATTTGATCGCTCAATTCGACTGATGCCCCACAATTGACGGAACGACACTTTATTTCCCATCTACCATCTAGGGTCTAATATATATATATTATATATACCTGAAGGGAGGGTTTTGGACTTGGACTTCCTGAGAGAAGGAAAGGAAGACGAAGAAGATGGACGAAGATGAAGACGAGGGAGCATGGAAGCCGTGCGCCATGCGTATGATTGCGGTTGGTTGGCATTTGCAACATGCAATATTATGCATCAATATGCACATGTGTATGTGTGGCAACGGACTCAATTGTCAATTATACAGTGTTATGTTTACATACATTCGCGTATTATTGTAATCGGGTCATGGCTCAACTTTAGTTATGTCCCATATTCGAGGCGGGAGGGGTTTGTTCGGAGGGGGGAGGCGGCTGGCGGGGCGGGTAGGGGGGACCCTGCGGGATCCTTGGACACCCATGGGAGATGGAAAATAGTGGTTAAAGAGTGAGTGCCCAGGGGCTATTATTGGACGCGATGGCCGTTCTCCTCGAGGACCAGCGATGGGGAAGCGCACCGGTTTCGGCGAGTAAGGAGTTGAAGGAGCGAGCGACGAGCCCGGCGGAGGTTGTCTGTTTCGCGTCCTCCGGCCCCCCCGGCCCCCGGACACATCCACCCCCGCGTGTGGGAAGTCCGGGGAGCTTTGTTGAGGGCGTCTCACGAGAGGTGAAGTTGAGATTCGGACGGGGCAGCCGTATGTGAGCAAGCCCCCCCCCCCGGTACTCGAGTAGCAGGAGTAGGTAGAGAGGAAAGGCGGGGGTGGGGTGGGGGGCGGGGGGAGAATCGGACCTCCGAGTCTCGCCGCCGGAGGGAAAGAAGAAGAATCGGCTCTCTCCGCACTCTCCGCTGCGCGAGCTCGCGGTGCGCTGGGCAAGGATGAGCAAGGAGAAGGGAGGTCAGGTCTCTTTCTCTGTGTCTCTCTCTCCTACGAGAGAGATTCCCTCTCCTGCCCCGTTTCCAACGGACGAGAGGAGAGGGGGGGGGGGGGGGGGGGGAAGGCGCGGGGGGCCGAGGGGGGGGGGGGGGGGGGGGCACCGGCGGGGGGAAGAGAGAGGGAGTTGGGGCGAATGAAACGAACCTCAGCGTCGTTGGGACGGAGAGTGGGGCGGAAGAGCGTCTGGGGGGGAGGGGCTTGGGACGAGAGCGGAGAAACGAGAGAGGGGGAGAGAAGGAAAGAGAGGGTGGAGGAGGGAGGCGCGCGTGGCGGGGGAGGGTGTGTGAGCCAGGGAGGCACGGGGGCCTGCGGGCGTGGGGGCGGCGAGTAGGCCTCGACGGACACCGCCCAACCAGCGGATTGCGCTGCGCACCAAGATAGGCCGCCGAGCATAGCCCCTCGGACCCTCTCCCCTTCCTCTTCCCACCTCGCCCGCCCCGGGGGAGCTTGCGAGGCCAATGCTCATCGAAGATATCCCCAACAACGTCTCGCGCTACGAGCTCCACAATGTGATGCCGCAGCCGGACGAATTGTACGCTATGTGGGCTGGATGGATGGCCGTCAGTCTCATCGCATCTAGCGCCTCCGCCTTCCTCTTCTTCACCATCTTGACGTCGAGTAAGCTCCGTGCCGTCGCGTTCAACAAGTACCTTGCGGCGCTCACGGTGCCAGATTTTGTGCTCAACTTCTTCAGCTTCTGCACGTATTCTAACCGCCTCATCACGAGGGAGCCCAGCGTCAGCGGACCCGGGTGAGATTCTCCTCAGCATGCATTGCGCGCGCACACTTGCTGCGTCGCGCCTGTCGGTCGGCCGCCGATTGACTATGTTTGCTAGGCATACGTGTACTGGTACGGACGCAAGGTTTTGACTCAAGTTGAACTACTGGTCACCCCGGATGCCCTTGCGACAAGGCCTGATCTCCCCTTCTTGGCCCATCTTCAGATGCGACTGGGAATCTTTCTATCACGTGTTTTCGTTCTCGGGCTCTTTGTGGCTCAACGCGATTGTTGCTCGTGAGGTCTATGTGCTGCTGAGAAAGACGAAAGCTCTTCAAACCTATCAACAACCACCAAACCGGGACGTGCTCAGAAAGATCTCGCTAGCAGCCGTCATCGGCCTGATTATAGGATGCCTACCCATGATGAGGCTTTTCCCCCTCCGGATCAGCAGTCTTCGCGGCATCACTTGCTTACCTCTCGACTACGACACAAGCTCCACGATCTTCTTCTGGCTAGCGTACTTTCCTCTTATTTCTGGGATCCCTAGCACGTACGTCATCTACCTGGGATACTCTACGTGGCGCGAAGGGCTCTTGAATTGGACGCCGCGGTCGTCGTACCGAACACGGGGTCCATCCAGCAGATCGAGCGAATGTTCAACGAAAGAGCTCTCGATAGACCCCAATCCGGCCGTGGCGCATCAAGGACGGAAAGCTCGCCAACTCCAACAGCTGATCGTCTACTTCATGCGTATCTTTTTCATGATTATAGCGGTGTGGGGCCCCGTCCTCGCATTGATCTACGTGTTTGCGTTGCGCTCGCCATGGCCGATCTTTGCTGGCGGCATGTTAGGGCATATGCAAGGGCTGATATCCGTCATGATCAGCATGACTAAGGCGGATATCCGAGACGCAGTGCTAGGCTACAAATGCTGCCTGAGGCGAATCAACAAGCCAAAGGTGGCCCCACATCACGACGCGGCTGTATCCAAGGGCAGTGTGGCGCGAGACTATCTGCACGAGGGGGAACTGAACTGCGAAGCTTATGGCGAGGGGCAAGGGGAGGAAGAAAAACATGGGGTGGAAGGAAGGGAGAGCTAGCTCTAGGGTCTATGTGTAAGCACATCCATATTACAAGATACTCGACCGTGCCTCAAACAAAAGTTCTGAAGATTCCGGGCTAACACCTACGACAGTCTAGGTTTCTCTACTTGACTACCGACATCGCCCTTACCCTTATCTCCCCCCCCCTGCCAGAGGCTGCAACCTCAGGTTTGATTGTTTTCTTGGCAACTACCCCCATGTGGATGGGACTGACCTCCCAACCCGTTTGAGAAGTCTCCGAAGAAAATCTCCGATTATGTAATAAGTCTGCATGCCAAATTTGTCTGCCAAAGATTTTGTATTTGCCGCGATCGGGGTCATTGCCTTTTTCGTATAAGTAAGTATAAGTATTCCTTGTTCCTTGTTACTTGTTATAGTTATTACGTATACGTTTCATAATTATCCCCATCATCGAATGCCGATCTGGATATGGTGTACGGAATGTGCCTCGGCCCGTCAAACGTATGGGTGATACGCGTGCCACTCCCCCCCCCAAGTCGCGTTCCGTCAAAAGAGGGCCAGGTGATTTGTTTTTTCACCCAGAAGTGCTTGTTTTCTTTTAGGTAGGAATGCCACAACCACAACAATTCCCCAGAGTATTATTATTACGAAGATGAGTACAAAGCTAATCTGTCGTATTCCATACGATGACAGACTTTTACTTATAACCTGTGGGTTATTGTTAAGCCTCAAGGTCTCGTCGATTGGTATACCGCCTCTTCTCTTACTTTCTCTCGATGTCATCAAACGTTCCATGACTGTCTTCTGCCTTCTCTCGTCCATTGATCGTAGCTCCCCCAGCGAGGTCTGCCCTCGTTGTGCCGACCCCTCTGTCGCATGTCTGCGCGTTGCTGAATTGCCCTGGTGCCGACGCCTTGCTGTCCGTCCAGGTGTGGTTAGTTTTCGCCCAGTTTGGTTTAGTTTGTGTGGTTCTGTGTCCTCGATCTTTTTTGAGTCCTTGCGTTGTAGTCTCCCGTGCCTACCCCGGACCTAAGAAGCTCTCATTCTCATTCTCTCTCTTCCACTAGCTCGCTAGCTAGCCTCGCCTCTACTCTCCGACCCATCGTCCAAGCGAGCGCTTGTCGACGTCAATCGGGCCGTGGCCCTGGGCGTCGGGCCGGATCGAATCGAGGGATTCCTGCGGTGCGAGGGGCCAGGATGGGTCAATACGAATTCGCGCGGAACCTACTTTTATAAGTGGGGGTCAATGGGGGCCTCGCGCCCCCCTCTCTCCATCGCGGACACCCCCCGGGGTGGGCCCGTACAATCAACCCCAGCCCCTGCCCTTTGGCAGGGGCTGGGCAATCAACACTCTGGCCCAGACCCCTAGTGGGCGCGGGCCGAGACTCGCACTCCCACGCCCAGCATGGGCCTGCCCTCGAGCTGACTCCCCCCCCTCCCCTGGTCGCCAGGCATACAGAGGCCACTGGGAGGCTCCAATGGCCAGCGTGGCAAGCGTGGGAGAGGCAGGGGGGCCAGGGGCTGAGCCCCAGCCTCCACTGCCCCCTGAGCTGCCCTTGCTGGCCCTCTGGGAGCCCCCAAAGGCCCTCTGAGAGCAGGCCGTGGCGCGCCGCATGGCGACGCGCCGCAGGGAGAGGGGCGGAGGAGAATGGAGAGAGGGAGAGGGGGGAATTTGCGCCCCCCCCGATGGAGTGCGGTAAGAAACGGGCCCCGTTTGCGTTAGCAAACGGGCGAAGGGGGCGGCTGGCGACAGGAGGGGCGAGAAGAAGGGAGTGGCTCAAGACGTCCCTGTGGCAGGTATCGGGGGGCGCAGTCATTTATTTCTTCGAGGACTGCTCGCGGCGCGAGCTGTAAGGGCCGTTCTGCTTCACGACGAGAGGTCCCTCCCCCCCCCCCGGTGTTTTTCCCCGGAGAGTCGGCCGGCGTCGACCGGTCCGCCTCAATGGGTTTTCCCTCATTGTAACTTGTGGGGAGTTATAATGGGAGCCGGGGGTTTGCGAGGGGGGAGATTTGAAGGGATGCATATGTGTATGTGTCTGTGCCATCACTTCAAGGCGTGCGGGCAAGTGCGCTGAGGGGTGTCGTGATAGTACCGGGCTAGTGGGAGTAGTGGTACTAACGCTCAGTTGTTTTATTATTATCAATACGAATTCGCGCGACCCTTGAGCACCAGCGTACGACCTACCCTTGACCCTTGACCCCCCACCCTGCTCGCGAGAGCTCTGGGCTCTGCATGGCAACTATCGTTAAAACGATAGGGTCATGGAGCGCGCGCCGCCGCCCGCTCTCGCTGCCGCTGCCCTCGCCATGATGGACGAAGAGCTCATGGACACGCCGCTGTCGCCGAAGCGACCGCGCCAGGACGACCCCCCCAGTCAGGTGGGCACAGGAGCCGGCGGGCCGCGCCCGCGCATCACCACGAACGACACGTACAAGGCCGCCATGCTGGCACCAGCCAGCAGGCAACACACCTCCAGCACAATCCACAGCCACACCTACCACAAAGCACCAGAGGGACGAACCCATAGGGAAGGCCCCCGGGCCGGGACCCTACACAGCCGCGTTACCGCCCTCGTGCTCCGGCGCGAGGGGCCGGCCCGGCGCCAGGTGTGACCCATAGCTAGCAGGCGAGTAGCCCTGAATCTTCAGAAGTTTTTTTTTTCTGGGCTCTGCATGGCCACCACCTCCAGGCCATTCTTCGGCCGATCGCGGGCGATCGGACGTCGCGGAATCTCCGCGTTTCTAATAGTGATGCGCCCCACATTCACCATTCTGATTCCCTCCCGTGAGCTCCCGCCTCAATCTCCCAAAATAGACCGCCACGAGCGGGGGAAGGGAGGGGGGTCCCCTCACTCACCGACGCCATTGCCCTTCGTGGGGCGGGAGGGGGTCGTTCGGAGGGGGGAGGGAGTTGCCGGGGCAGGTAGGGGGGGGGCCTAAGGAATCCTTGGACACCCAGGGGAGGTCGAAAATAGTGGTTAAAAAGGGTGAGTGACCGGGCTAATAATAGCGATACGCGATACTAGAAGTTGTAATTGTAGTGCTGATATTAGTTAGTACTGATGTAAAGACCAACGCTCAGATGTTCTATTATTATTAACTGGTAAGTGGAACACTTGAGAGGATGAGGAACGTCCCCCAGCCCCCAGGACTCTTGGACTCCACATGCATGCGCCCCCCCCCGCCGGCCGAAATGGTATGTGGTGACTGTAGGCCAACAACAACAGCTCCACAACGCGCCGACGACTCTTGCGTGTAGCGCTGCCATATGGTACATTCCCTATCAATTCCATATTGCTCTCACACTCTGCCTCAACCACTGTAAGAGCCGTTGTGAGACGCTCTTGCCCCCGACGGCAACCTACGAGATGGATGGTAGCTGAAGAGACGCTCAGGCACGAACAACAGAGTAAGGGGCTGCTTTGAAGTAAGGATTTACCAAAGCTTGAGGGCGGCGCAGCCGGAGGGTGGCGCAGCCGTCGATCGGCGCACGAGCTTACATGATAGAGCTTGTGAGGCCAGAGCAGCGCATCGCAGAGCCAATAGCAGCACCAATCCGGGCAAGCGCAGCCTTCAAATGACGATCTCTGGGCTTCGGATGGATCTGTAGAGCTTCTTGTGCGGTAGGACGGTTGCGCCGTTGAGCAATAGCGCTTCTTTGACGTCGACGTTTTCGCCAAGAACTGATTCGCTCACGAAGCACCATCGGCCAACACATGAAAACCAGCCGACGACCTGAACAAATAAAGCGGCGAAACGAGTGGACCCCTTGGGAAGAGCTCAGGCAAGGGCAAGGGGCGATGAGGCCGAGTCATGTGCACCACGGAAACGCGAGGGGCGAGAACTCTACCCTCACCGTATTCCTGATGAGGGCGTGGGCAGCGACCTCAACCCCCTTAAGCAATGTGGCATGCTCGATGCGCACACCCTCGGCGACAACACAATCGGGGCCGATGACTGCAGCAGGGCCAAGGACACAGCCCTAATGTACAAGGAGGATAAGGGCGGTTTCTGGCAGTTGGCCCATACAGTCACAGCAAGGGGCGCACGTGCAGAGAGCGCCTAAGGAGGAAGGCTTGAATTCCTGTCCATAGTCCTATCCCGCGGAGTGGCGCTAGAGTTCATAACTTGCCTTGCCGATGACAGCAGAAGGATGAATGATGACGTTGCCCCGCACCGTGAAGCCTCCCGTCGACTCGGCGAGCGTGGTGGGCGCCATAAAGCGAGCGATTTCCAGATGTGAACTTACAGCGTCCATGTAGGAGCGGATCGAGGTAAGTTTCACCTACAATGTGGAGTCGTAGGGTAGATTTGGATTGGATTCCTGTGATACCATGATGCTTAATTGCGCTTCTCCATGAGCCCCAAAAGAGTGGCACCCTGCGACAAGCGCACAACGTAGAGCCCACAGAAACAGCTATAAAGATCGTAATTGCTTTGGGGTGGCTGCGAGAGCGGCATTTGCCATACAGGTGGTGGTGCCGCGCAGAAAAGCCTCCCAGTAATTCTCGCGCAGGTTCTTTCTGGCGCGGCCATCGATTTGGGCCGCGGCAGCTTCTTGATGCGCAAAGCGGGAGATATGGACTGTGTGCAGATCCGTAGCTGGATGATTGGGGTGGGTCGGAGGATGCTCTACGAGGGTTGCGAAGGCAGCGTCCACTACAAGGGGGGTGGTGCCGCGCAGAAAAGCCCTCGGGTGAATCTAGCACAGGGTACTTCTGCCGTGGTCATGGGAGAGCAACCACGGCAGCTTCTTGCTGTGCTATAGCTTTAGGAGAGGGCGAGGGGGTGAGCTCCCGAACATCCCGAGGAGGGCACGTGATTCGGAATCTGGCCGAAAAATAGTTGGGTTTGTCGGCGGTTGCAAGGATACTGAACGCATCGCGGATTTGGAGTCGCAAAATAGACTGCCCAATGAGTGCTGCGCGTGGTTCGTCTCACGGCAGCTTCTTGCAGCAATATCCATGGTGTGTGCGCGCGTATGAGCGTGTATGGTGGCCACACGGGGCCTTAGGTGGGGGGTGGGTCTATCGCGCACCCAATATCCCGAGAGCAGCATTGAGTGCAGCTGCTCCTCATGCGCCATTGCTGGGAGCAGCTCGTTCATAGAGTACTCCACTCCCTCTGCCGGCATACGTGTAAAGACCGAGGGTGAGAAGACGTACACCCCACAGTTGATCAGATCAGAGACGAAGGTCTCGGGTTTCTCCACAAAGTGCAGGATTCGCCCTGTCCGTTCGTCTGCAACCACGACGCCATACCTGGGCCAGGCGAGACAACGGGGCGAGGCGCATCAAGGATGAGTGCCCAGCCCTCATTCACGCTATCGAATAAGCAGATGGGGGGAGATGGGTTGCGAGCGCACTCATTTGGGTTCTCGGTGCGGGTGGTGAGGATCGTGCCTTGTCTACCATGCTTAACGTGGGTGAGTAGCAGGTCTCGGAGCGGATAAGAGCAGAGCACGTCGGCGTTGACCACAATGAACGGCGAGTCATTGCTGCCGCCATCGGTAATGAGTGCCTCCGCACGCTTCAGCGCTCCTGCAGTTCCCGCCGGCTTCTCTTCCCTCGAGCAGGTAAGCTTGAGGCCAAGCTCCCTCTCAAGTCTGGCGATGGACTCATCCCATGAGGATGGCACCTGCGTGTCACGGTGGTACAGGACTACGTCAGCAGAATCAGAAGGCCGGGAGAGATGGCGGCCACTGTGGGGCTCGCAAAGAAAGGGAGACATGTTAGTATTGCAGCGCCCAAGTGGCGCAGCAGAGCAAGAAAGGACCATTCAAATGGACGGGTGAGGGAGGGTGAGTAGGGTGACTGGCGCACGCGCGCGCATAGCGGCCAAACAGCCTCCCTCAAGAGCCGTGGTGGGTGCAGGACAGCAAGAGTGATAAACGGAGAAGACATGGAGGGGGGGGGGTCGGAAATTAAGATGTTGAGGAGGGAAGGCAAGGAGAGCGAAGGGTGGTTTATGGAGAACGAGAGGTTAGAGAAAGGGTGTGATGGAGGGAGGCCGGGCGCCCCGCCCGTCTTTCGTGATAGCTATGATGGAGGCGAGTAGGGGCGATGGATAGACCAGGAAGAAAGGGGGGAGACAACGTGGAAAAAGACGGAAGAGAGCAGGCCAGGCAGCCAGTGCTGATGGATGGTGCCGGGGTGGGGTGTATTTGGGAGCGGACTGGGAAGGAGGAGGGGGGGGGGGGGGGGGGAGAAGGCCTTAAGCGCAAGGTCGCCCGTGCCTATCCCTCCTCCCAAGCGCCCAGACTTGTCCCAACGGCATGGAACAACACTTGCAAGTACGTGGTGGAAGCTCTTTAGCGTAAGGTGGCTGGGATGGGGGTGGGGCGATGAGGGAGCTAATGTTGGAGCGGATGCGGCAAGACAACTCAAGCTCAGTATGCGCCCTAGAGACCCCCACCCACCCGCCTGCTTGATCGTAGCGAAGGGATTGCGCGATGAGTAGGGCGCGAACTTGCTAGGGGTTGGGCTCGGCTCGAGCCCGCGAGCCTCTCCACAGAACACACCGTTTAGGGAGGGAGGGAGCGAGCGAGCAAGTGAGCGAGCGAGCGAGCGAGCGAGCGAGCGAGCAAGGGAGGGAGCGAGTGAGGGAGCGAGCGAGTGAGGGAGGGTGGGAGGGAGGGAGGGAGGGAGGGGGAGGGGGAGGGAGGAAGGGAGGAAGGGAGGAAGGGAGGAAGGGAGGGAGGGAGTGCCTGACCTGAGTCTCATGGTAGCAGAGGACGACCTCAGCGATGCCTGCATCCTTGAGTGCCTGCAGCTGGTGCGAGATGAGCGTGTGGTTGCAGAAGTCGAGAAGTGGCAAGGGCTGTGAGAGCGTCAATGGACGCAGCTGAGTCGAGAAGCCGCCCACCAGCAGCACCGCCTTCATCGCAACTCACTCTCTCTCTCCCTCCCTCCCTCTCCCTCCCTCTCCCTCTCTCTCCCTCTCTCTCCCTCTCTCCAATCTGCGCTCGTCTTGGTAAAGGACACCTCTCGAGAGAGGAACAAAAGAGAGGAGAGAGAGGGGAGAGATATAGCAGCTAGCCGGAGAGAGAGACTGTGGCCTGAACGTGCGAGGGGGAAAGGGTCAACCAATGAAGGACAGATAAGAAAGCTCGTGGTACAGGGATTTCTCTTGCCCCACATCCTCTCTCCCCTCCGTCCCATCTCTCTCTCTCTCTCTCTCTCTCTCTCTCTCAGAGAGGCCGCGCTACGACACCGCGCGTCGGCGGCGCCCCCCCCAGTGACCCGCGGAAGTGGACAGCGCGCGCCACAAGCTAAAACTTATCGGAACGCGGCCAACAATTACGATACAACGAGGGTCAACCTGGCTGGGCGCAGGCGCCGTCGTCGTCAGGAGCACAGCCCGCTCGCGCGGCCGGCGGTGTTTTTTTGTAGAGAGGACCTCGGAACTCCCCCAAGCGCCAAACGCCAAGCGGCACGTCGACGAAAGTAAAGTAGACATAGGGCGGTGAAGAACTATTTTAACTTCTAAGGGTGTGACAATGAAATGTCAAGATCGAGGAAAGTAAAGCGGTAGAAACCCCGGAAAACACCTATCTAGCACACATTCGGTGCCCTTTGGGCCTCAACCCCCCCCCCCCCCCCCGGAGCCTATCGTGTACTAGGGCTAGGGCGGTCAAACAGGGTTTTTATGTTTTATTTTTATTAGGGGTGCAAAAAGGACCATCTCAGAATTGAGGAAATTTGAGGATTTCCTTCGGTATAAAGTTCCCAATACACCCAACAAGCACATGTCCGGGGCCCATAAAAAAACCTTTTAATATTCTTACCGCACTCGCGGCGAAGCGGCGAATGGAACCACTACCCACTACAAGTAGCACGTAGCACGTAATAAAAATTTTTTCCAACTGGGAAGGTGCTGGTCCGAAGTTTTTTCTTCAGTGAAGGTGCAGGTGAAGGTGAGAGTGCAGGAACTGCAGGTGCAGGTGAAGACACAGTGAACGGGGCGCGCTGGGCGGCCAGTAGCCCGCCAAGGTGGCTGTTGATCGTGCTCGCGTGGGATTGCAAGTTGAGAGCCAAAATTGATCAAGTGGTGGGGCACACCACCCATGTTATCGGAAAAAATAAGCAGGCACCTGCACTGCACGCACACTCCTTCACTCCAACTGCGGCATCGACGCCACATACAGCTGCGGAGCCCGCGCGCGCACATCAAATCCCGCGCGCACACACCCGTTCTATTCAATACAAGATCCTCAAGCTGATTCATTCACTTATGCGGACATGGGAAGCGCAGCAGCGGAAGTGCAGCAGCAACACAACAGCCCCGCGCTGAACACATGAAGCCAGCGGGGGGCCCATTTTCAGAGGCTGGGCACGTTGTTGTCGCTGTCGCTCGAACATGCTCCCTCCGCTATTTCACCTTGCTGCGTTTCCTCGTGCTGTTCGTCCGTCTCGACTCCGGCTGATTCCAGACGCGTGCGCTCCCTGCCGATCTTGTAGAAGAAGACAGCCAGCACTGTGCGAGCAGTGCTTGCGCCAGACCTGTGGTACATGCGAGACAGTAGCACATGGGCGTCACCAATCTCCTTGAAAACAGCGGGCGCTGCAGCGCCGGCGACGTGAAGGCTGCTTTCATCTGCTGTAAGCTGAACAACTGCCCCTCCCCGTTCATCGACGGCGTTTCTGCGCCACTGCTGAAGTCGGGCGTGCAAAGGGCCACCTCTGCTGCCCCGGCAGCATCCGGGCCGTTCGTCGCTGCAGCACTCTCGCAAGCTGCACCACTCCCGCAACACTGGGAATGCGTGACGCTAAGCCTTCGCCTTCTGAAGGAGCCCAGCCGGAGAGCGCCTGACTCACCATTGGTTGCCAAATCTGCGACACCACTGACTTCGGGCGCTCGACTGGCGACCTCTACGGCCTCAGCAGCATCCTCGCAGTTTGCCGCTGCAGCACTCCAGCAACCCCGGGAGTGCGCAACGCTACCCCTTCGCCGTCTGAAGGAGCCTAGGCCCGAGACATGACCATTAATGCAAGCCGGGGCGCTCAGATGACCCGCCCGCCCGCCCCCGGGCTCTGCCGGGGTCTCTGCAGGGCCTGCTGGGACATCTTCACCTGCGTCTTCACCTGCGTCGGCGTGCGGCATCGCGGTTGCGCAAACGCGTAGTCTTAAAGACTACCGTGTAGTCTTGGGAGGGGGGGGGAAGACAACGGAAAATGTTAGCCTCATTGCCGCCTCATTATCAACGGCCAAAGCCTCGCCACGGTCCGCCCCCCTCCCCCTGAGAGTCTCCCCTATCATCTCCCTGCTTTGAGTGCCCAGGTTTGCCCTGACAACCCACTAAACAGCGCCCGACAGCCGTGGGGTCAGCAAGTGCTCGGGCGCTTGGCGAGCGCGCCGAGTGATTCCCAAATTGGTACCCTTGCGGAGACCCCAAGCGACCGGGTCGCGGCGGCACCAAGCGTAGTTGCAGCGCACATTACAATCCCGCTGGTTGTGCGCCAGATTGTACGCCCTGTAATGACGTTGCGAGTGTGCGCGTGTGCGTGATCACCTTCAGCGTCTGGAGTTTGCGTTGCGCGTTGCGCGACGGCGATGGTGATCTGCCGCACTTCCGATCGATCAAAATTTTGCATCAATGGCGGCGAGCGTCACATACTTGTGATGTTTGTGCGTAGCATGGCCCGTGCGATGTCAGGTGAGCGACCAACGGTCATATCAAGCCTTTATGACCGTGATAATAGAGGTCAAAACAAACGTATTTTAATGATAGGATCAACGAAAATAAAACGCTTGATTCTCCCGTAAACGCCCGGTTTCTTCTGTGCTCAAGTCGACTGTGAAGAGGGCTTCTTCGGACTTCGGTCCACTGCGATGGCGCCTCGGAGAGGGGTGTCCGATGGGCCACCGGCCAGGGCTCCTCTGGAAGGCAGGCCAGAGGGATCGAGATGGCCGGGCCTGTACCGGCATGGCTGCGCTGCCCACTTCCACCGCGGCCCAGGTGGGGCCCATCGCGTTGGCGATCGTCCAGGGGCCGGCAAATGCCGGCCTCTCGCTGTACGAGAGGCCCTCGTCAGCGCGCCAGCTGGTGTGGGGGGGCAGCATTTCGTTCTGAGGGCGCTTTTTTGGCGTCAGTCCTCGTTTTCTGGTCTAGGGTGGCCGCATGCGCCGCAGAAGCACCCGCGCGCGGGCGCCATGTCCCCCCACTGCAGGTTGCATTGGCAGCGCTCGAGAGGGCCTCTGGAGCCCGACTTCAGTAGGCCATAGCGAGCGCGATCTCGTCGCTTGCGGGTAGATCTCTGCGGCAAAGTGGTGGGGAATGCATAGTAGGGCCCCAATCCACGGGGTTGGCGGTCTCAGGTGGCCTGTGAGTCTGTATGTGTGAATCTGCCCTTGGGTCGTTGAACGTCAATGACCGTAGTCTTCAACATTCGTATACAAAAAAGTCGCTTTTCGCGTTCGAGTTTTTCGGTTTCAAGATGGGGATCTATCAGATAGCGACTGTTTTAGGTGTCTGGGCACAATAAAAAATTCTGGGATGCTAATATGACGTAGTTCCAACACTGCGAAGTCGTTGTCTTTAAAGCTACCGGTAGTCTTCGTTGCGCCCCTTCTACCGATCGGCCAGCGGCTCAGTGCAGCCGCCGATATTCCCAGTTGTAATTATTTTTTATTACGTAGCATACTCTCTACACCCCCATTCCCCGGCCCTTCTCCCCCCGCCATCAGGCGGCTCCCCCCGTACACTACTAGGGGGATTGGGGTGGAGGGCTTAGATATGGTCCGGTGGCCCGCGCCACCCCCCGGTGATCTTTCCCCCCCTTCCTCCTGTGTCTCCGAGTGGGCGGCCCACTCTGTCTCGTCTTATCCTGTAAACAGGCGCGAGACTTACCGATTTTCCGGTGGGCGGAGCTTTCGCTCGCGCCCACCCCTGTCCGGGGCCCATTAGCCATTACGACAAAGACCCCTCTCTTGGGCCCCCACAACAAAACGTAACCAAATACTATCAACTATCAAAATCAAAAGACGCTAAAGTCTAAATAAAGTCGTAAAGTGCTGAAAAGCTCAACTTCAAATCGAGACCGGGTGCGGTGCGTGCCCGTATTCGACGATCCATCCAGGTGGGGGACCCCGCCAGACACCAATGACACCAAATACACAGGGGCCACCCGGACAGCCACGCCAATCTGGCGGGCCACGCGCCGAAATCTCGTCGAAATCGAAATCAACCATGCGTTCGCTGAGCCCATTGGATGTTGGATGTCCGATGTCGCCGAGTGAGGCCTCCGGCCGTCCCTTCACCGGCTCCGTTCCCATGGTCCCAACCCGGGCCGGCCGCTCCGGCCGCCGCTTTGCCGCCCCCCATTCCGCCATCCGATTACGTGCCCGATACCCCGTTACCCCGTTTCCCCCCGTCGGTCCAGCCTGCTCCCGATCCCCGACCGCCTCCCACCGCCGCGGGCCTCCGCTCGCTTCCGAACCCCATCACCCCTCGCCACCCCATCGATCCCAGCCTCGCGGCCGACGCCACCGAGCGAGAGGCGGTCCTAGTCTCTTGGGATCGCCTCTTTTCCATGTCGCCGTAAGAGGTTGCCTCGCTGTACAAGGGCTCCGACGATTTCGAGCTCATCCACGCCATCCTCAAGGGCGGGCTCTCTCGAGCCGGCAACGTTTGGCATTACCGCGTGTTCTTCGAGAAGGAGCACGTGACCAAGTGGGCGCGCAGCCGATTCTTCCTCGACCGCACCCTTCACCACCAAGAGTTCGCATGGGCAAGGAGCTTTCCGAGATTAAATTTCCTACCGGGCTGGCATAATCTGACAACGTACAGACGGCCGCCATCGCCTGGAATGATTTTCGCCTATCCTTCATCAAGCCCCTCGAGCGTGCGCTCTCTCTCGGCTGCGATCACCGCGAAATCTTCACCTCCTTGCTCGCGGCGGCCAATTTATGCTCGACCGGTAATCAACGAATTTACGCGTTCCTCCTCGACCTCGCCGAGGACCCGGTCCTGTCCATGAACCCGGCGCTGGCCTGCGACCTGCTACTGCGCAAGTGCGACGCCACCTTTGCCCGTTTACTGCCCCACGAGTTCGAGTTCGAGCCCAAGCTCCCAACTCCACCGAGCCTTACCGCGCCGTCCGCTGTTGATTCTCGAGATTCGCGATCGCCGAATAGGTCGCGGGCGGCACTTCCTGCGAGTGGGAGCGCCGTTGCAGTCCCCTTTTACCCCGAATCTGCCTCCGAGCCACCCACGAACGATACCCCCGAATCCTGCCAATCCCGTAACCCTCCCGAGTCCAACCCAGAGCCCAACTTCACTACCCCGCCGAGCCCCATCCAGTAAAAATTGCTCGTTTCTGTCTTCAGGAAGATTTGCTTTACTACCGCTCCCACGGCGAGGCGGAGAACCTCCTCCGTTTATACATTCCGGAATCTCTACGAGATTGCTACCTCCGAGCTTATCACGACCATCTAGGTCACCCAGGCGCAACTCGAATGGCGTCGCTTCTCCGTTCTCGAGTGTACTGGCCAGGCCTCTCCGCCTCGGTCGCTGAATACGTCCGAGAGTGCCATGAGTGCACCCTTGGCAAGCCCCTGTCGCGTCCTCTCGCCCATCCCTCCGGTCTCTCTATCGGCGCCTATCCGTTCGATATCGTCTACTGCGATATCCTCTCGATGGCCCCTACCCACGATTTCGTAGCCGGCGGTTCTGGTTTCGACAAGCTGATTGTTTTCGTGGATTCTCGCTCTCGCGTTGGATAGAGGCCGAACCTTGTAATGGAAACCCCTCGTCGGGTCAGTGTTGGGATCTCACCCCCCTCGTTTTGTCTATTGGTGTACGGACTTGTCCAGAGGACGGTGAACGCCGCTTTTTGGACCCGAGTGTGAAACCATTTAGGGGCGGCCAAGGTTTGTAGCCAGTATCTTGGTATGCCATATATCATGAAGTTCACAACTGACGCCCTACCGAATATCGTCATATGATACTAGAAGTTGTAATAGGGATGTAAGCTGATGTTAGTATTGATGTAAGTTCTGAGATCTGATGTAAGTGTACGCTCAAAAGCAGCACCGTAAGCTTACGGGCTGACTGCCCACCTAGGATGCGGATCTCTGGCGGGGGTTCTTTGTGTTCCTCTTCTGGCGCGGGATTGTTCGTGGCTGTTTCTGCTGGGGCCGGCGGGCTGAAGGTAGTGCATTTTATATAGAACGTCGGCGTAGTCTACTATTAGCTGCCATGAGTCTAAAAAATTCTTTATGAATGAATGTATTCTCCTTTAAATTTCGTGTATGTGTCGTTGTTAGAAGAGCATGGTTCGCACTCTTCTCTTGTGAAGGGGATGGCGGCTCCGTCTGAGTAGATGTTGTGTATCATATTACAATCTAGGGAGCTCCATAGCTCCGCCCATAGCGGTGGAACGTGAGGGCCGCGCGAGTCAGGATTATGCCAGCGATGGGTGATAGACCATAGTAGAGAGTAGCTGCCACCTTCAAACGTCAAACGTTTTTCTTTCGAAGCGTCCACCCCCCGACCAATTGGTCCGACCAAGAGGCGCTTCGCCAATTTCCAGGAATAAATTCACACGGCCCATAAGAAGGAAAGCCAGCCCCGAGACAACGAAATCCTCAAAGAAAACGCCACAAGCAAGATCGCCCGTGCTACAACGATGAGTGATGATGAGTGCCCGATAGCCAACCCGCAAACTTGACGCAGGCGCTGCCTTTATGGCCTTCTCGATCAACACAACAAGTACAACGTTTTGCCGTTGTGCAGCACCCTCTATCCCGCCATATCTACCATACTCATTGGGCGACCGTCACCGCCTCTTCCGCTTGCTTGCCTCAAGGGCACTGCTGGAGTCGGATTCTACCCCACTTCACTCAGTGCCTCGTCGAGCTCCGCTTGCATCACCAACGCTCGCTTGTATGCGTCAAGAGCTGCTCTAGCCACAACAGGACCGGCTCCTTCCTTGGCGGCCGCCTTGAGCTCGGCCGAGCGCGCCTTGTCCTTCGCAATCGCCTCGCGAAGCTGGTCGAGGTATGCCTCTAGGGTGAGAAGTCCTGTATCGACCTGTGGGGTTGAGTGCCACCGGTTGACACCTGAAACGGCGGGTGATGCGCGAGCGCACGACTCTACCGGGTAGAGCGTCGCATGCCAACCGGCGCCTTGCCGACGGCGCACTGGGCGCAAATTGCGGTTTCCCATCCCATGCGCCATGGCGCGTGCACGAGCGGCATCACCGCCGGCATGGGCAAGGCAGGCGTCTGTACCTGGATTTGGATCATGTCCTTGCGGAGCTCAAGCGCTTGCAGGCGAGACTCGAATGAGAGCGGCACGATTGTGCCCTTGGCCTCGAGGGCAGCCCTCCTCGCTTTAAGATCTTCGATAAGTCCCGACAGCACGTTGTAGCTGACGAGTGAGTTCACGAAGGTCATATCGTCCTCGTCCTCGGCAACGGTGGCAGCGGCTGCGGCGCGAGCGCGGGCACTGAGTGGCGCGGGGGCCGCAGCGGGCTGTGGCCCCGGCTTGGTCGAGGGCAACCCGCCTCGAGGTGACGGTGCAGGCGCGCGGCCAATTGGCGTCCGTACGCGCAGCTGAACCGCCACATGACCGACGTTCACAAGCCCGTTGCTTTGTGGATCGTGGAGCATGACGTTGCATGTGACGGTGGTCGCCTCGAGCAGAGGCGCGAGCCTCGCTTCGCCAACCCCAATGAGAACTTCTCTCGCCCCGAAGATGCGTCCAAAGCCGCCGGGCGTTCCCCACGCTTCGACGATTGCGTTGGTCGTGGATATGTGCCGGATGGCTGCGCGCGAACGGCGTGGGTCCGCACCGAACGAAGCGACAGCACGGTGCCTCCACACGGGCTTCAGCCCAGGGATAGCCGGCGCAGTGGTGCACTCCAGCCGAGCGCCACCACCACCCGGCACCAAGTCCCAGGAGAATCTGGCATACGTGGCGGTAGTGGTGCCGGAGCGTATGGTGAGGCTCGCCGAGAGGAGCGTCACCTCGATCTCCAGCTTGGAAAGATCGATGTTGTCCGGCTGGGCTGGAGGCGCAAGGGGGGCGGCCGGCCTGAGAGAGTGCATCGGCGGAGCCGCGGCACCGCTAGCGGCAACCTCGACACCATCAGCAACGAGCAGCTGCAATCGTTTCGCTTCGCGAAGTGCGGTGATGGCCTCGGCTGGGCGACCGGCCCGCTTGTGCGCCAGCGCCTCCTGCTTGAGCATTGCGATACGCCCGCGCAAGTCTTTGTCTCCTGCCTCGCTCAAGCGTAGCGAGGCCGTAGCCGATGGCTCGGCGCCTGCGGCACTGCCGGCGCCGCCCGGCTCCTTGGTCGCCACCGCATCGGTACCCGCGCTTTGCGTCGTCTGCTCCGCCTCCGCCTCCGCCCCCGCCTCCGCCTCCGCCTCCGCCCCCGCCCCAACCTCCGCCTCCGCCTCTTGCTGCTCTAAGATCGCGACGGTATCCATCGCCGCAGCCGCGACGGAGGCTGCGCGCGCTATGGCAGTCACATGCGCCGCCTCCGCTGCGACGTTAGCAGCAGGCTTGGCCGCACCTGCCTCGACGGCGCGCGCTTGTCGGAGCTTTGCAGTGGCCCCCACAATATCCCCTGCCCGTTTCAGCTGGACTGCTTCCCTTTTGAGCGTCGCAACGTGGGCGGCAACGCTTTCACTCGCCGAGGACGCCGGCGAAGGCGAGGCCGCGGAGCTGCGCGCCGACTCCTGCTCGGTCGAGGCCGGGCTGGCCGTCCGCGAGCCAATCGCCATCTTGGTCCCCGCTTTGCTCACGTTTCGATCATCGAGGGCAGGCGGCGCGGACCCAGTTTGCACAGTGTGGGGTGACGAAGTTGTGGGCTGGCCGTTCGATGATGAGTGGGGCGACGATTTCCCTTGCGCTGCCACACGACACGCACTGTCTGGGAGGCTGGGTGACGACTTGGCCCCTCCGCCCGCCAGCGGGCTGCTCCCCTCCCCGGCCTGGGTGGCAAGTGCCGCAGCCTCAAGGGCCTTGGCCTCGCGCATCTTAGCGATCGCTCCCGGGACATCGCCCGCCTGCTTGAGTCTGAGTGCCTCAACCTTGAGCGCTAACGCGCCACTAGCCGCATGTGACGCCCCGCTGGGCGCAGTCACACCGGGTGATGGAACGGGCGTCGACGCAGTGGGAGGGCGATTCACCACAGGCAGCACCGCCTTCTCGGGAGCGTTTGGCTGGCCGCCCCCCGCGCCCTCGGCTGGGGCCGTCCCTGAGTGCGAGGGGAGGCTGGCGAGGATTTCGTCGCGGGGCACTCCAGCTGCAAGCAACATCTGCCCCTCTTGCGACTCTAGGTAGCTGCGCTCGGCGTCAAAGCGGTCGGATTCGGCGTCGCGCGAGGGCTGAGGGCTGGTCGCAAGACTTGGCCCCCTCGATCCAACGGCACTGCCTGCGCGGCTGCCAGCCAAGCTGCTCCCGGCCATGCTGGCGCTCGGGCCTCTGGCCGTCGCCGTTGACGCGCAACTCATACGCTCAATGAGCAAGTCCAGCTCAGGATTGCTCTCCTCGTCAGGCGCTGCCGCCTGCACACGCAAGGGGCCGTTCATCTGCTCCAAGAGCCGTGCCAACTCGGGTGGCAGCTCGTTTTCCTCCTTGGCCTGCGATGTTCCCGGCGCACTCATCTTTTGGAGCAGCTTCGCAAGTTCCGGATGCAGCTCCTCCTCTTGCGCGCTGCCACGGCATGGCTCGCTCATGCGTTGGAGCAGCTGCCGCAGCTCCGGGCTAAGCGGCGGCTCCGCGTCGCCGCCCTCCTCGCCCCCCCTACCGCTACCGCTATGGCTCATACTCTCGAGTAGCCGCTGCAGCTCCAGCTCATCCAAAGACGCCGGCGCACCGGCTGGCCGCTCCGAGGATGCGTCAGGTGTTGTGACGGAGGGCATGCCTTGAGCGCGGCCTGAGTGTTTGGCCCCTGCGGCATCGGTGGGCGGCGAGTTAACGGAGGCCAACAGCTGCGCCATGTCCTCATCCTCATGCTTGCCCTCACGGGGGGCACGCGCGCGGTGTATCGAGCCGCTGGCCTGCGCGTCGGAAACATCGGCAAGGCTCTGCTCGTCGCGCTGTGCCGCCGCAAACGGAGAGCTTGCAGCGCAGCTAGCTCTCGTCACGTCAGTAGATAGCTGCGCCAACCCGGCGACGCCGGCCCCCGCTGACCATCCCATCGCCTTTAACTGCTCCTGAAGCCGATTGGCCAGCCGCAACGCGCGCATCGCCTCGAGTTTCTGACCATTGGCTTTGGCGCGCGCCGCGTCTGCGCGTGCCTCGGCCAGCTTCCTCTGGAGCTCTAGTAACAATGCACTCTCCTGCGGCATCGCCTCCACCTCTGCGCTAGCTGGCGCAGGCCTGAGCACGCTCACAGCCACATCGCCCGCCACATTGGACAGCTCGCCCGCCTGCCTCACCGGCTCGCCCGCCCTCCTGGACGGCTGGGGATCCCCCTTGGACGCCTCATCCACCCCCATTTCCCGCTCTGCTGCTCGATTCACCTTCTGCGGTATCCCAGTGACCGCTGCAAGCTCGGCGAGCAGCTCCGGATCTTCGAGGTCGGCGTCGGTTGCGATCACGGTGCTCACATCGCTCGGGTCAGACTCGCGCGCGCGCCCGGTCCCTCCTCCTGCCCCTAGCTGTGCCTGCAGTGCCTTATACTCATTAAAAGCTGCCGCCGCCGCCTTGAGATCTCCCTTGCGCTTGAGAGAGAGGGCGAGCGCCTTCTTGGAGTTGGCAGAGGCGCGCAGGGAGTCCTCTCGCGACGGTCCCTGCCCCGTGATCGCCGCCAGCTCGGCGAGCAGCTCAGGGTCGTCCAGCTCCGAGTCACTCAGCGTCACCGCCGCGCCGTCCATAGCGCAAAGAGAGAGAGAGAAAGAGGGAGAGAGAGAGAGGGAGGGAGGGAGAGAGAGAGAGAGAGAGAGAGAGAGAGAGAGAGAGAGAGAGAGAGAGAGAGAGAGAGAGAGGGAGAGAGAGGGAGAGAGAGAGAGGGAGAGAGGGAGAGAGAGGGAGAGAGAGAGAGAGAGAGAGAGAGAGAGAGAGAGAGAGAGAGAGAGAGAGAGAGGGGCGCGGGGGCGGAGAGGAGGGGGGTGGGCGGCGGCGGCGGGCGTGATTCCTCTCCACTTCTTTTGCACTCATGTCTCTGGTCTAGAGTACTCCTACTCTTCTCTTCTTTATTCCTCAAATCTTCTCTTTCATGAGCGCCTCGCCGCGAGCACGCGAGCACCACAACAACTACTCTTATACAGGAAGAGTAGAGTAAGTAGGTGTTAGAACTCGACATCGTCGTAGCTAACCGACCACCTATCGACCACCTAACCGACCACCTGACCAACCACCTGACCAACCACCTGACCTAACCGACCTAACCGACCACCTCACCGACATCCCATCCCGCTCCGCCCGCTTCTCCTCCCTGCTCTTCCTTCCTCCCTGCTCCCCGGTCCTCCTCCCACCTGTTCCTGCCTCCGCTTTGCTCCCTGCTCCTGCCTCTGCCTCACTCCCTGCTCTGCCTCCGCCTCACTCCCTGCTCCTGCCTCCGCCTCGCTCCCTGCTCCTCCGCCCCTGCTCTTCGCTTTCCGCCTCCTCACAAAACCCGTCAAGAATACTCAACAAGCAATATGGTGGGCATTGAGGACCTGGACAGTCTGTGCTTCTCTCTGATAGCCGAGCATCTGAATGCGGTGGACATTTTCAATATTCTTGGTGTCAGTTCCTCTTTCGGCAAGCACTTCGTCAGCTCCGTGGACATCATGGAGGTCGAAATCCTGGATGCCCGTCTGAAGTACTGCAAGGGCCTTCAGCGGCTAATGGTCCGCGGAGCGGTAGATCTTGGTTCATTGTCCACATTGATTGGTCATCTTCCACAGCTGCAAATTTTTGTAGCAGATCGGTTGGATCTGGACTCCATCCCGTCACACCCGAATGCACTCAAGCAGCTAGGGATCCTCAACTCTTTGGAAGCTCTGTCCATCCTTGATGTGAAGAAGCTGTCGACGCACTTGAGTCCGAATGCACTGCTCTTTCTGGCATGTGAACTTGGTTTTCATGATCTGATGACCAGTGCAATAGAGAAGGGTGCCTCATGGCGTCAAGTATACGACTTTACCAAGGAGGAATGGGAGTACATTCTCGACACCCAGTACTCTCCCATGATGTACTTTTCCTATGCTCACAGAGTGCACAAGAACACATGGCGCATTGAGAAGTATGTCCAAATGGGATCCAATATCAACGCCAATCACACATCTACTAACAGTCCTCTGCTGATCTCTACCTGTCGTAAGGACTTTGAACTCATGGAGACTCTGGTCGAGCTCGGAGCATCAGTCAATAATTCGGGCAGCAACAACATGAGTCCCTTGAAATCCAGCCAGAAACATTTGCATGCACGTTACTTCATCACGATCAGTGTCAATATGGTTGGTGGAGAAGGGAGAGAGTGCACAACATGGTCCCATGGGCTCGGCTGCTTTGTGGCACCGAGGACGGCGAGGAGTATCGTTGGGCTCTATCGCAAAGATTGCGGCAGTGTCCTGAAGTTCCGATGCACCACAGGGGCACATCAAGGAGGTGTGGTACTCGTCGAGCACAATCGTCACTCCGCGAGACGCGAGTGCACCTCGATTCGGAGGCGATGAAGGCGCTTGCCGTACCCTTATCCAAAGGGCACTTCCCCGTCCACTTCACATGCCCGTCATTTGCCCTCCCCGTTCTCCCGATGAGCCCGTTCCGGGCTCCCCGGCTCCCCGGATGAGCCGTGCGCCACGCTAGCCGCCGGTGCGCCCTCGCGGCTCGTTTCCAAGGAGGAAACGAGCTTCGCTCCGACATCATCACAATTCGTCATATACACCAGTCTAGTCACTAGTCAGACTGCCCGCCAGTCTAGCAATAGATAGGTGATAGTTAGCTGCTTAGCCTTGACCTTGAATATCTATATAATATATTCAGTTTTCAGTTTTTTTCGCTCCTCGTTACTTGCCTCTCGTCAGCCGCGACCGTAACCGTAACCGTAACGTCGTAACGGTAAATTGTAAAAATTTCGCGCGGAGTTTCGCATATGGACAATTTTGGGGCCCAAGTTTCGCGAAGGTTTCAGGGCCAAAAAATTGACCCAAGTTTCGCAGTGAGATTCGCGAAACTCTTACCCGGCCCTACGCCTACGCCTACGCGCAAGTGACGCAGTGGCGGAGGCCCCCCCCCCCATCGCGGTATTAGTATTAGTGTTTTTTGGACTTTTTTTGGCTGTGTTTCTGTGAAAGCCAAAAACCGCCTGTTCTAACTGTGTTTGGAAAACTTCTCGCTGTGTTTCCCACCTAGGAACGAGGAACTAGGAATGTAAGGGTGGAGGGTGGGGGTGGGGGTGGTGAGTGTTCTGGGTTCTGGGGTTCTGGGGTATAGGCGATGGCGCGAGTCAGCACCGTGGGTACGCGGTCCTTTATAGCTAGCGGTAGTAGCTTGAATCTGTAGATTTTTTTCAAATACAGCCAAATACATACGTATTTGGCCTAATACGACAAATACTACTACTCTAGAGTACGTATTATTTCCCATTTCCCATCCAGGTTCTAGTTCTAGGTTCTAGGTTCTAGGGTCAGCGTGATGGGCCTCTGATACCGGGGGGAGGGGGGGGGAGTCTCCTCACTCGTCCTTCTGTTGCTCGGATGCCCGGCCCGACCTCGTGGAACGGCGCCAAGAAGCGGCGCCGGCGGCCGCTCACCGCCGAGGCGCGCGCGTCGGCGAGCCAGGAGACGGGGAAGGTACTCAAGCTTGCGCGCCGGCAGCATGCGCAGACGCCACTCCGCAAGGGTCCCAAGCTCAAGAAGAGCGACGGCGAGAAGCGGTTGCGTGCGCTTAACAAGAAGCTGCGTGAGATTGAGGCGCTCAGTGAGCGGCAGGCTAAGGGCGAGGAGCTGGATGAGCAGCAGCTGGAGAAATTGGAGAGTATGAGCAGAATATTGGAAGAGATGAGCCAGCTTGGAGTGCCAGGGCTTTCGGCGTGACACGGCTGATGCAGAGGGAGCTGGAGGGTGTGTAGCACAGTGGCGCTGGGGCTGGCTCTTTACGCTGACGGATCATAAAGATCTCTCGAAGCCATACAATACCTCTGCACGGTAAGTCGAAGATTGTGGATGCCTCACGACCCATAGCGGAATGCGGCTCCAGGATCATGGAGCATGAAATCCGAGAGGAGCGTCAGCCCACTAGCCCATGCGGGGCCATATTGCTTGCGTTTTGCAATTCGTTAGCAGTATTCAAATGGACCTTGCGCCTGAGCTCAAGTTGATGATGCGCGATCTTATGACCATCATCCGTTGCCTGACTCGGAGGGCCTCTCGCCACTCACCCCAAGACCTTCGCCACCCATGGATTTCTAATCTTGCCATTTGTTGTGTGTGCCCCTTTTTGGTCTCCGCGTTCAACTATGCCTTCTCGATGTGTCCACTTAAATCAAGCTCTCAACACTCTACATGAGCATTTGCAGCTGCTTTCTTTTTAATTGTCACCCTGTTATCGTCCATGCGCTTTGTGCTGTATGTCTGTTGGTTGTGTCTGTGATGCTTGTGATTAGGTATGTGTCTCGTTATTGTTTGTGTGTTTGTGTGTTCCTTTTGCTTTTGTCTTTTTTCTTTTGTTTATTCGTGTGCGTGTTAAACGTGTATCTTGTTTCTATGACCAACACACGCGGTGCGCGATTGCCATCGCTCACTCTGCTACACGCAGACTTAGACTCGTCACACGACTACGCGGCGACATGGGGGCAAGCGCGATTGGCTGTCCCATCCGCAAAAAGTGACATCTAAGTTGGCCTCTGCCTCTGCTCTCTCTCTTTTCTCTTCGTTCGGTAGTAGTAAGCTTCGTGCTCGCCACAAACGCAAACCCTGGGGTTGGCACATCTAGTTGAAACTACCCCCATCGCGACAGACGAAGAATAAATAACGGCTCACGGAGAAGAACGCGGACGCGGACGGCGACGAATCGGTGCAAGTGCGAGGACCACTTATAATAATAGCATCGAGATATTTTTATTTGGGATATTTGGGCTGGCGCTTGGATATTTCTTGGACATTTTTGAGGGATATTTGGGCGAAGATTCGTGGATATCCTGGCCTACCCCTAAGCCCTAAGGCCTGCCGGACGGCCGGACGGAGTTGAGCGGATGTTCTCTAACTAAGGCCGGTAAGGTGCACGATGATCTCAAGGAATCCCAAGCAGATGAAAGCTCAGAGCATGCTTTGCTCGCAGCTGCCAATTGCCAACTGTCAACTGTCAACTGTGAATGAGTGAGAGCTTGATTGTGATTGAGCTCAACTAAGTTTATACTTGGTTGACCCATGGGGGGCACGAGCCCCCCCCTCTCTCCACTCCTCCCCTGCCATGGGGGAGGAACCACCCATCCTCCTGGCACGCCTGATGGCTTGCCAGGAGGCCACTGCCCTACTGACCCACTTCCTTCCCCACAGGCTCGCCCCATTCGCCCATCCTGGCCCCTCGTGACCAGCCCATTGCTCCAACCCCCCCTCCCCCCTGGTCGACAGGCAGACAGGTGCAGCGTGGGGGCCCCAGAGGCTCAGGAGCGCCAGCGAGGGAGAGGTAGGGGAGGCCAGGGCCCAGCCCCAGCCTCCTCTGCCTCCTGAGCTGGCCTCCAGGAGCCTCCAGGGGCCGCCAGAGGGCAGCTGGAGGCCTGCCGCAGGCGCGCCATCGCGCGTGCCGCAGGAGAGGGGAGAGAGAGCGCGGAGAAGGGGATGGGCGCGAGCGAGAGCTCCGCCCACCGGAAAATCGGTAAGTCTCGCGCCTGTTTACAAGATAAGACGAGACAGAGTCGGCCGCCCACTCGGAGACACAGGAGGAAGGGGAGGAAAGATCACCGGGGGGGGGCGCGGGCCACCGGACCATATCTAAGCCCTCCACCCCAATCCCCCTAGTAGTGTACGGGGGGAGCCGCCTGATGGCGGGGGGAGAAGGGCCGGGGAATGGGGGTGTAGAGAGTATGAGTATGCTACGTGCTACTTGTAGTGGGTAGCGGTTCCATTCGCCGCGAGTGCGGTAAGAATATTAAAAGGTTTTTGATTGTGATTGAGCTTGAGCTTGAGCTTGAGCTTGAGCTTGCGCATTTACCTATCATTACGTGGTACGTGGGCTCGCACACGCGCACACGCACGCGCGCGCGCGCGCAGGCGGCATTAATTGGGTATTAACAGGGCTTATGCCCCAAATGCTAAGTACCTACTTAGAGATAGTGCTCCACTACAAAGTACCTACTTAAAGATAGTGCCAAAAAGCTTGGTAGATAGCCAACTAAGTAGTTAGCTGGGTAACTTGTAACTTGTTCCACGCCTTACTATTTGCTCACTCCTCACCCGGATTCTCGCTCGACATCGCCGTCATCCCCACTTCTCTCCCCTTCCATCTCCCCCCCTCGTTCCTTTTTGTTCGGTTTCGGGGGGTCGGCCCATGTACACTACTTTGGGCCTAGGGTTGGGGGAGGGGACCTTGATTGACAGCCGGAGCGGTAAGGGTAAGCGGTAAGCGGAGGACACCGAGACCACTGAAACATTGAGCAGCGAGACAGCGAGACCAGCTCTCCGCCAAGGACCGCCAAGGACAGCGAGATCAAGGAATCCCTACGACGCAAGTCCCCCATTGCGGGATAGAAAGCAGTAAAGACCAATGCCAATGCTAGGCCTGCTCCAATCTCCAATCTCCAATCTCCAATCCCAATCCACAATCCACCCTCGGCCCTCGGAACGAGGCCCAAGAAAGTGTACATGGGACATGGGCCCAACCCCAACCCCGGAAACCGAAGACAAAGGAAAGAAGGGGGGAAGGGGAAGGGGGTGAGAGGCAAGTAAAGGTAAAGGGGAAGGGGAAAGGAATAAGGGCAATGGACTTAAGGGGTGTTAGGTGTCCGCCCTTAATCTTCAGACTTTTTTAGCTAACAAGTAGAAGTATTCGCAGAGCTCTCGAGCTCGAACGCGCCGACTGACTGACCATTGAGCACACACACACCTTGACACACTGATCCACTGATCTGCCCGTCTCCGTCTCCCCCAATCCCCCAATGGACCAATGGACAATGAATGGAATTTCGGTTTTCGAACTTTTGGTCATTCACACTCTCTCCTTTCCGTCTTTTCACGGCCGCTATGGGCGGGAGCGGCGGTGCGCCAGCTCTTTCACTCCCCTCCTCCCCTTCCCCAGTCCTCAGTTACCCTTCCTCCCGGCCTCCCTCCCGTCCCGCCTTCCGTCTTCGCCCCCCCCCCCCCGCCCCCTTCCCCCCCCCAACCGCTCCCCCGTCCCTCTCTCCCTCTACTTTCCCCTCTCGCCCCCCGATGCTGCAAGAGGAGGCATTCCGGCTCCGCAAGGAGTCAACTTTCCACGACGCCAACCTCCAATGGCGTGAGATGAAGTTCTGGCTCGACCAGCTCACCTCGTACTCTCAGCAGGCGTCCATAGTCCTCGGATTTGCATTTGCCTCCTTCTGCGCTGACAACTTGGGCACGATGCCGTGGGAGACGAGGCCGCTGCTCTCGGGCCTCTTCGTGTTTGCGTCGGCCCTGGCAATGACCACTGCTATTTCGGTCGTCGCTTTCTCCTCACACCTGATGCTCTCCGCCGAGCGGCTCGCGATGACCACCGCCGTCCGCGTTGCAGCAGCCGCCGTCCGCTCCAGACTGCTGATCGTCATAGTGCTCTACGTCACCTCGCTCGTGTCTCTCTTCGTTGCCGCTGTCTGCCTTGTCTTCAGCATGTGTGATAACCACATCATCCGCAACAACATTGACCATGAAGCTGACTGGGCTGAGCGCAATACGGAAGAGCACCAGGTGAGCACCCACGGCCCGCGACATCCATTCGGTAAACGTGAGCGAGGTTGGCCTCCCGGCTGCGCGCTGACCCCTCACACCCGCAACTTATCCACGCAATAGCTTGGTGCACGTGCGTGCACAGCCACGGGGTTCTCTGTGCTGCTCCTATTCCTGATTGGTGGCGTGGGCAATGTCATGGCCATCTTTGGGACTCGCGCGATGGTCAAGAACGCCAAGACTAAACGTGGCTCCACGGGAGAGTGCGTCAGCCATGCGCAGCAATTTGAGCCAAGTAGCAAGAAAACGGAGAATACAACGGCATGGCAGCATTTGGGCTAGACGGCCCAGCATCTGCGGTCTGCGAGCGCGCTTGGAGTAGTGTGAAAAATCTTGCGCACGTCGTGGCTCGTCGCATTGGTGCAAGGGGGCACTCGTTGGTGTCAAAGCACGCGCGGTCTGCCATTTTCACCATGCCTTGCGCTCGCTTCAGGTTTTCTCTCCCGTCCATCGCCACGTTGGGCCGGAGCCCTTCATCCAAGAATTACATTTGGCAACACCAATGCACAAAGGACAAGCTGGTGTGTGGCGCCTTAAGAATGCGGCCATGTGTATGGCTGAGTTCATGCACGTCGGCTAGGGCCTAGCGTAGGTGAATGCGTATCGTGCGGTAGATGTGAGGGGGGCATTACCACTGCCACCTCCATCGTTTGCATAGTTGAGCGCCGGCAACATTTTGGTTGTTTTTCTCGGCTGCGTCCGCCGCCCATTGATGCCGTGTCACGGACCCAATTGTCATGCGAGTGAGATCCTTAAAATACGTTTGTTGTTGTTTTTGTAGGTGGCCGCCGGAAGCCAATCGGAGCCTTTGCTTTCACCACAAGGCGAGTTTGAGCACGATCTCGCCGATCTAGCCCGCAACACGCGCGCCAACGTTGTGATGAATCACCGTGTCGACTCGATGAACCACCGAGTCAACACGAGGACAGTTTTCGTCGATAGCCGCACACCCAATGGCTCACGCCAAGATGGGCCCAGCCGAAGAAGGGAAGACAGGAACGCACAGCTATCACGTGGTACACACTTCTTCGGCCTCCTAGGATCGCAAAGCGCTCCAGCAACCCCGGCACGAGCCGACACAGCCGATGTCCGGTAGGTTGCTGTTCGCGGCGGCCATTCAGCATTTGACGTTGTGCGCAGGGCCGTCGATGGGCATGGCCACTAGGACCGGCGTAGAAGCATAAAGGGTGCGGTTGGGTCGAGCGCCTGCGACACCCACGATGAAGCTGAACCAAGGATGGGCAGAGGGTAGCGGCCTATGACGGATTTCGGCCGACATCTGCGCATGCAACGAGGCACGATGCGTGTTGTCGGACAATTTTGGGTTCCGTGTCGAATCCCCTTCTGATGTTTGGATTTCTCCACACGATGGGCGTCGTTATGCGAGGCAAGGTTGGTGGAGTTGGATAGGCGCAAGTGCGCCGAGACTACATCATCGGCATGCCTCTATATTGGCAACGATCGATGGCCATGTGCTGGTCTCGGATTCAAACCTGGCACAGCGCCCCACATGAGGGCACGTACGCAGACAGCTCGATTTCGTGCAGAAAGCACGCTTCTTCTTCATGTGTAGACCTTCCATAATATCACAGCATGTTCATTTCCATATGGTGTCCTCAGTTTCGTGATTTCATCAACGTGTGCGTTACAATGATGTTGCGCGGCGAGCGTAGCCAACAGACGCCGCAGTTCATCCTAGTGCCTATCGTCGATTTCCAAAAAATCGAAATAATAATGATAGTAATAATGAGCGTGAATGCCTCTACTGCCACTAGTCATGCACCCACATTCATGATCTCACTAAAACACAAGGCACAGTTCAAGAAAACTTTTCTTACTACTAATATTCTCACCTCGCCCTCGCGCGCTCGCGCGCGGCCCTGGAATAGATATGCTCATGCAGCCACGACCGCTTCCACATTCGCTCCCTCTTCCTGCCTTGCGGCTTGTCTCCTTGTGCTCTAGTTAGGGGCTCGGGATTTGGGGTTTTAGGTGCGAGGCGCGGCGTATGCCGGCCCTCGATGGTCGAGCTAGTATCCCTCCTTCCTCTTGCGCGCCATCGGGCGACCAGCTCTTTCTTGTCGTGTGATTGCTGAACAGCTAAGTTTATACTTGGCTCGCCCATGGGGGGGCACGAGCCCCTCTCTCTCCACTCCTCCCCTGCCATGAGGGAAGAACCACCCACTCTCCTGGCATGCCTAATGGCCTGCCAGGAGCACACTGCCTTGCTGACCCATCCCTCTCCCCACAGGCACGCCTGATTCGCCCGCCCTGGCCTGTCGTGGCCAGCCCATCCCTCTGACCAGCCCCAGCGGTGGTTTCCCCGTGCAGGAGTACCCAAGATGACCGTTCAAGAGGCGATGCGTCCGGACCACCCAGAGCTTTGCAAGCGCTTCCCGCCAACGGAAAGTGCCCGATGAACATTGTGGGCAAAGCCTGCAATTGCTCGCACGACTACCCACAGGCGCATGGGAGAATGGCGAATGCAAAAGGCAAAAGGTTCCGTCTGCGCATTTCCACGTGCAAGCGCCGGGCAGCCCGGAAAGCGCCCCAAAGGCGGAGTGTGCGCCCTCCTAGGCGCCGACTGCCGCTACCTACACAAGTACGCGCGTCCCGCTCGAAGCATCCGCCACCCGAACGCAACCATCGTGGAGGTGATGCCAACACGACGAACACTCGGTGATGAGCACGCACGCCTCCTGGCTGGAAAAGTTTTGTGGGAGGGGAGAGGGGGGGAGGGAGGCGGCGCGCGCTCCATGACCCTATCAGTTTACTGATAGTTGAAACGTTGACCCACAAACTACGTAGTTCAACATGTTAGATATTTTTACGAAGGCCTAAATACGGCTGCTGCGGCGTGTTCGGACCGTGACAATAGCCAGAAACAAATGACAAGTGATCAGAGAGAGAAAAGGAAGGGTAAATGAGTGAAACAAGAAGAGGAGTTAGAGAAAGTGTAGACCACGTAGAGGCAGCGGTCACTTTAGCAGTAACATTCGGAGTAATAGTGCACTTGTTTTGGAGCTATTGGTGGCGGGCCCGGCCAAGCGCCACTTGGCCTTCTAGCAACCAGTAGCTGAGGTGAGACTAGCATAGCGGCACCCTTGCTCTCCAAGTTGATCAAGCGGAGGTGTTAAGCCCGCCCGACGGGGTTGACGCCCTCGGCGGCAAAGGCATCCGTCTCAGCGCATCGTGTAGGTAGGCCGGTGTTTGCAGCCGGATGTGGAGAAGCGATGGCCGGAAGCGAGGATGTCATTGACCGTAACATGGGAGGTGGATTTCCTGAGAAAGAAGATGCCGTCGAACGCAAGGTCGGTGGCACTTCCCCAGCCTTGAGCTGCTCAAGCCGTAGCAAGACGAGCGAGTGCTGGTCAGCTGAAAGCAGCGAGGGTGTGTGAGACAAATGTGTAAAGATGCGCATTGCGGCGTCCTCAATGCCAAGCCGAATGAAGATGTTGGCCACTGAGATTAGCAACGAGGTGGAGCCGCAGAGTGCGAAGGCATGTAGGTAACCCCGCGCCGCCAGTTCGTGTTCTCCGCTCTTGGTGGCTGCGGCTGCCGCCTTGACCAATTCGATGACGCGCTCACGCTTTTGTGAAATACCTTGGCTCTCCCTGCCGTTTGACGGAGCCATAGAAATCATGGGCACAAGATCAAAGGGCGCCTCGGGCAGATCTTCAAGCAGTTGGATTGCCGCGCGCTTCTCCGCTTCACTCAGCGCGCTGGGGCACGGGGTGAGACGAGGAGAGAGAAACGAAGAAGCTCCACGTGATAGCATCTGCGGCGTCCTCTGAGGCGGAATGCGCGGCGAGAGTGGCGGCGGCGGTGAACGAGGGGGCGGCGGTGGCACGTGCAAAGGCTCCCCGAGAAGGGAGATCGCATGTATCGGTCCCTCGCTAGTCGTCGCAGACCGGTCAGTGCTTTGTGCGCTGCCCCGCCGCTGCGGCTTGATGGGATGACTATCCGACCCTATCTCATCGGCGGAACTGGTGCGACTTGATCGACTCAATCTGCCGAATCGCGCTGAGCTTAGCAAGCTCTTGCTCTTTGCAACAACGGCAGATGGTGAACCTGCTTCGCTTTGTGGTGTAGCACTGGTACGCGATGTGGCTACAATCTCCCGGCGTTCGGGACGCGTTGGGGAGTCCTCCGTTGATGACGCGTCCGACGTGGACGCGGCCATGCCCGTTAGCAAACTACCAGAATTTGGCTTGGTAGAGGACTCAGCGGAAGATGTAGAGTTGCGTCTTTGCGTTGGCGCGGGGACAACGATGGGTACGAACTGCACCGAGTCCCTCCGCTCCAGCGTTCCGTGCGCACTCTCATCCATCACGCTGATCCTATCGCCTCCCCCGCGGATGGTGGTGTTGGCCAACTCTTTGTGGCGTGCTGCGAAAGCTGCAAACGAGCCGGTCACCCCAAGAGACAGCTCGCAGTGAAGCCATGCGTTAATCGGAGTCGATTTGGGTGCCCTAGCCTCGCTGAGCGACAGAGGTAGGGGGGGTGCGCGGATTTGCAGGTGGTGCTCGCCGACCTCTTCTAGCGGAAGAGCCACCCAGCCAATGACTGCTTGTGCTGATGCATCGTACGAGGAAAACGACACCGAGTTGGCCGCTCCAGCTGAAGGCAGCTGGTCTTTGCCTATACGTAGCAGCTTGATGAGCAAGACAGCACCCTCCTCGCCAGGTAAGTAGGCGGCTGACCACGTACGGAACCACCAGAGCACGCCCGAAGCCTCGGTGGAGATCGGGGAGCCGGTCCATTGCTCAGTGATGAGAGATGCGAGTTTGCACACGCCCCTATCTGCAGAGGCTTTGCCATCGCCACTTACCGCATCCGTCACATCGTTGGTGGTGTTTGTCGGCTCCTTCCCGCTCGACGCGGCGGCACAGCTCGCTCCTATGGCACCAACAGCGGCGGCGCGACGCTGCAAGCACGCGTTCGCATATGTCGGTTCGTGCAGCATTGTCACCGCGAGACGCGCCTCCGACGGGTCAATAGTGAGGCAGTCTAAGCGCGTCAGGCTCAGCATGACAAGCGACCTGTTTTGCGAATCGGGTGTCGGCGGTGGAGGAGCAAACATTCGCCGCTCGGCTGGAAGCTCGGCAGTGGCTGACACCGATTTGGCTGCTGTGCGAAGAGCCGCAAGGGTGCATCTAGAGCCGGCCGACGCCAAGTGACCACTGCTTTCCTCGAGGACCTCCTCAATGTGTTCCGCAACGGTCGGCCAACCGATCTGCGTAGCGGCATGGCTTGCCAGCAAGCTGACACTACTTGCGGAAACGCGGTCGTAGGCTGGATCATGCGCAGCACGGCATGCGAGCCTTGTGAGGAGCTCGAAAGCTGATGGAACATCTGAAATGGTGTCGACAATGGACCCATCGGCATCGAAAATGGAGGCTTGCCGAAGCCAGCTCCGGCGGGGAGCCTGAGTGAAACGTGCCGAAGAACACCGCGGATTAAGAGGAGGCACCGGCTCTCCATGGATGCTTTCGGCCCTCTCGGATGCCTCTGTGGAATGTGGTAGGACGAGGGAGCCGGAGTCAACAAGCCAAGCCATTAGCCGCATCCGCTCGTCGTCCTCGGCAGGTTCCATGCCTCGTATAGCTGCGTGCAGCATAGACTCGCCGCGGGTGTCGCGATGGTTAACGAGTGCCCAGCGCTCCCATAAGTCGAGCTGTTCAGGCGCAGCCTCACGGCCTGCAACAGCCGATGCGAGGTGCATTCCTCGCGAAAGCAGATATCGCGGCGAGTGCAGCGCCGCCATCCATGCTCGCGCCTCGGCCGCGTTCGGCATGTGAAGCTCGAGCACATCCGCATTTGCTGCGGGCTGCTCGAAAGCGATCGAGAGTTGATTGAGCTTCCGTCCGGGACGCGACAGGATCACTACTTCGATCACATCACGCTTGTTGCGAGATAGCGATTGTTGATAGAGCAGCTTGTCGCATTGCAGAGATAAGATAGGCACCGCGCCGGCTGGTATTTCGGGGGCTTGTGGCGAGCTAGCTAGGGCGCCGGGCGAGAGGGGCGCACCGGGCGAGCCGGGGCCGCCGGGCGAGATAGGGGCGCTGGGCGACGTGCCGGTAGACTCGCTGGTAGCAAACACCCCAGCAGGCGGCTGGATGCGGAGAAAGTGTGCTGTTTTGGGCGGCAGTGCGTAGACCTTCAGACTTGTTTGTCCGAGGACAACAAGGACCCGCGTGAGGGATGAGCCCCCTGGCATGCAAACCGTGAGCACGCCTCGGCGCAGCTCAGCTTCCTCGGCGTGGAGAACATCTGCGCCAACATCTGGACGCACATCGAAGAGATCTGCGGCCCCCAGGTCGCCGGGGGGACGGAGCGAGAGAAGACGCACAACCCACTGGACAAATGATAGCTTGGCGGCGCGTGCAGCATAGTGCAGCGGGGTGCGCCCGTACCCATCTCGCAACTGCACTCCAAAGGCGATTGCCTCGCGAAGCTCACCCATGGGATCGTTACCGGGCGATGCTTGACCCGAGTGCTCTTCCTCGACCTGGACGCCAGATGGCGCAGCCGAATCACGAAGTGCTGCGCGGTACATCTGAAGGTAGAGTGAGGCCGCCACGCGAGTGGCGCCGCCCGCGGCTGCAGCGTGGGCGAGGGAGGCGCGTTGTCCAGTGACATTTTGTCGGACCAGGAGCAGGTTCGAATTGTGCGCGAGGAGGCGCGAGGTGGCATCCTCGTCGTCCTCGAAGACAGCAGTGAAGAGAGCGTCGCAAGCCTGAGCCAGTTCGCTCCGCATCCGACCCCGACGAAGCACGTTTTCTATCGCCGCGCGCAGGCCGTCAATAGAAGTCTTGCGCTGCCGAGCACGCGCGCGGCCTCGGGCGCCCCGCATGGAACGCTGCAATTGTGCAAGCGCTGAACGGCGTCGGCTCGCGACGATGGCTGCCGTGCGCCGTCGGGCGAGAGCCTGTAGCTTGCGGCGCGCGCTACCCTCACGCATGAGCGTCAGAGAGAGTAATGCGAGCATCCCGCGGCGCAAGGCACGCCGGAGCATTTGCAGAGGAAGTGGACGTTGTGAGAGATAGAGCACGCGCTTGGCATATCGGCGGCCCAGGAAGCCGCGAGCAACCCTCTGGCATTGCTGGCGTGCGGAGCGCCGCGGCGTGAGCCATGCCTCACGCCGTGCGAGAAGGGTCCGGGCAATGATTAGCCCGTGAGCAATGTGTAATAGGGGCGCCATGCGCTCCGCCTCGGCTCTCCG
>CM030934.1:5767817-5808886 GCA_018136815.1 Isochrysis galbana
GGGGCCTGCGAGGGGGTAATTTCTAGTTTCAAAGAGATACATGTCAGAGGCAACAATGTGCATCAAGCTGTACGGGTAAGTGCACTGCGGGTTGTCGGGATAGTACATAGTACTGGCGGCTAGTGGCGACAGCTGTAGTGGTACTAAATAGAGCTCATGCGTAAGCTGCGCTCATATCTGATATATGTTATATTATGCGTTTTGCCTTTGCAAAAACCTAAAGGTGATTCTCCTCCTGTGCCCACAGCACTATCTATCTATCTAATGCATATGCAGCCCTCCAACCTAGTTGGCACTCGCCGTTAGACACCCATTTTTTTTTGCTACCGACAAAAGCATTCAACCATCTGACGCCGAAAAATGTATCTTGCTCGTGAGAGATGAGGTGGGCGCCGTACATGCCCCTTCCTCGTTGCTCAGGCAGGAGAACAATAAAAGCAGAGTCCAATGAGTATCAGTGGGTGCTGGGTGCCAAGTGAATGGTCGGTGACCCGCAAGCTCGCCGCCATATGTCATTCTGCAATCCTCCCAAGCGCTCCGTGCCGATACGTTCACTCCTTCTGCTCAAAAACAAACTCGATCCCAAAAGAGTTGGTCTGGGGCGCATCCGCCTTCCTAGCCACATGGCGTCCACGCGGCCGCCTTCCCGAGCCACGTCGTGCCGCAGGCGGCTGGCTCTCCCGGGTGCAGAACGGGCCCAGCCCCACACGCTCTGACGATTGCGCTAAGCCATCCGACGGTGCCGTTGCTGCCCCCTTGTGCCCAACCATCGGCGGCCCTGCAGGCGTGTCTCCTGCCGCCTCGCGTGCCAGCCGAGGCGGCTTGGCCCAGCGCGCCGTCGGTCCCTCGATGGCGGCCTCACCCTCGCCGCCCACCTCGGCAAATAACATCGCGGTGAGGTCGAGCCCTTCTGGTAGCCAAGGAATTGAGAGGGCGCTCTCCCTGTCGCCGCCTCGCCTCATGTCGATCACATGCGCATCCCACTCTCTTCTATCGCATCCGACCTGCTTACAGAAGTCGTCGTCCGAAGAGGTGGTGGCGGCACCGAGGCTGGGCGTCACATTGCGATCGGCACAAAAGGTGAGACGCGGGATGATCCTGCAGTCAAGTGATGCGGCTAGGTGGCGTGGGCGGAGCGAAACATCTGGCGGCCGGAGCACACCGGCGTGCGTCAGCGCCTCTGCAGTCGGTTTGAGGTTCTTCTCGAGAGAGAGCGTCATGATGGCCGGGTACTGCGTGAGCAGTGTCCCCATCGGCGTCATCCCAAGTTCCTGCAGGTAGGTGCACTTTGGCCGTAGGTTCGCTTCGACAGAGAGCGAGAGTATGGCGGGTTGGGATGAGAGCACGCGGCCGAGGGCGGAGACGCCAAGCTCATCGCGCAAGAATGCAATTGTCGGCTTGATCTTGCCGTCAAGCGAGAGTGCGAGCGCGGCGCTGTGCGACCGAAGGAGACGGCGCATGTCGACGCCCTCGGCCTGCAAGAAAGTGGCCGTTGGGCGGAGGTTGGCTTCAAGTGAGCAACCGAGCAGTTGCGGGCACCTACGCGGGGGAAAGCAGGTGGATGGAGGACTGGGACAGGCGCTCGGTAGGGCGGCTTGATGGAGGAGAGAAATACGATAGCGGAACGGGTAATAGCTTCGGACGCTAGGACATCGCGGCAGTGCGTCCGCTCAGCCCTTGGGCGCGCACCTGCGTACAGCCTTGATGGCACTCTCGTGGTCCGAGAGCTCCACCAAAAAGTCGAAGGTCGGCTCGACATTCTCCTCGCGCGAAAGGCCAAGAATGGGCGGGAAGGCGTCGATGAGCCGCCCCAGCGCACGCGCGTCGAGGGTCAGCGTTCCTCGTAGGTACTCGAGCGTGCGCCGCGTGTTGTTTGCCGATGAGAGCGAGTGGGCAGCACGGAAGTTAGATGCAGCGCGCCGCACTGTGCGCGCCGGCAGCCCCATCTCCTCGAGCGCAAGCACGATGGGCGACTCCCGCTCGGAGCGCCAAAGCAGCGCCTGTGGCTGTCTGGCGACAAAGTCGCGCACCGTCTGGTTGCCGTCGGCGACGCTCACGAAAGGCGCGAGGAAGGCGAGCGCGCTGCGCATGCGCGCCGGGTCAAGCAAGAGGAGGAGCGGCTCGGCTTTGAATAGCTTGGCGGGGGGCGGAAGGCCCTCGTGAGCCATCGCTTTAAGCAGCGGCGTCGGACTGCGCTCAACCAGCGCGGGCAGCACGCGCGGCTGGCGCGAAAGGATGCGGCCAAGATCCTCTCTCGCCACCCCAGCGGCTGCAAGCTCTCGGAGCGAGCGGCTGAGCGCGGTGGCCACCTCGGGCGTGTCTTGGCCGAGGCGCGAGGCGAGGCGCGCAGCCGCCGCCGGACGTAGCCCCATGCCAGCAAACACGCTGCCTACTGCCGAGCCCGTCGGCACGCCGAGCAGCGCGCCGAGCAGCGCACCGAGCAGAGCGACGCCCCAGCCGGCCATCGGCGAGCGCCGTCGTCTGCACGGCGCACCTTCACTCAAGTCCGCCATATAAGAAGTGGGGGGGAGGTCGGTTTCTGTCAGAGTTTTCTTGTTGTCCTAGTTTAATCCTAGTGCTGAGGGACCGTGCCTCATCGGCAACGGAGCCCCTACCCCGCGATGGGGGTGTGCGCGGTTGGTGCATGGCTCGTCCGGTGTATGTGGCTAGGGATGCTAGCCAACAAGACCTCTTACAAGACTACAATTTCTAACGGTTTCTCTCCGATTTTAGGGTGTCGTTTTCGGTTCGGGGTTGGCTCAGCAGGCCAGAGCTTCGAGAATTGTTTTGTAATAAGGAGAGCCAATCGCAATCAAAACTTTTACCGAAATAAAGGTCGAAATGGCGCTGACGAAGCGAAGTAAGCCCCCCGCCCCCGCCCGCTCCCCGCTTCCCCTCCCCCCCGCCCGCTGCCTGCCCGCCCGCGCGCCGCGCCATGGCCATGGCGCGGTTCCGGACATCCAAGCGCAGGCGCAAAGCGCAAAGCCGACGACGACGAGGATGACGCCCTTGAGGGCTCAGGGCTTCCCTCCGACCCCCCAAGCTCGTCGCAGGTGGTTGGTCTCCACTCACTACTCAGCGTCCGAGACCGAGGAGGAGTTGGGCCCGGCGACGAGAGACGACGAGAGAGAGCGAGGAGGAGGAGGAGGAGGAGGAGGAGGAGGAGGAGAGGGAGGAGGAGGAGAGGTGTCGTTCCGTCAATTGTGGGACATTAGTCGAATTGAGCGATCGAATGTCCACAGTTGTATGTAGAGCAGTATTTTAAAATTAAATGCAGACTAGCATAACAATTTTTTTCTCTGCTTCCCCCCGCGGTGCATGTTCCCCCCGAGGGCCGAGGGGGACGCCGTGTCAACGCTTTTCCCTGCGTCTCCTCTAAGGCCGACAACTCCATAAACACTCAATTTAATAGATATTTCGCACGGAGCATCTGTGATGACTTGCAATCACATCGTGCACGCCGTGCATGGGCACGGCGCGATGTGCATCGGTCCCCCCGCGGAGACGCCGTGCGTGCGCATGCCAATTTTTTCAGAGAGCGCGAGCGATGGCGTCGCTCTCCCTCCTCTCGGCCGCCCCGGTCACCATGATGGTGCCAGGGCGATATCTATCTCCTACCTCTACCTACATTATACATTAATTATGATTATATGTGGATTATATGTGACATGACACACAAATACATACACACTTATGAAGACTTCTCCCGGTTGTTGTTGTTGTAACGCAACATCAGCGCGGCTTGAATATGATCTGCAAGAGATGTCGAACGATCCGGACCAAACATTTTGGTCAGCAAAGAAAATACGCGCTCACACGAAGCTGAATTTGGAGTCATGCTGAATGTGATCCTTGCCGCCAGCGCCCATGTGGGGAACTTTGTGTGGTTGGATGCCCACCAACCAAGCACCTGCTGTGTGAACGTTGGCACCTCGGAGTGATCAATCGTGGTCCCACGACATGCAACCAAGTATGCAAGAAGCTCATTCAGCAACCCTTGCGTGATGGAAGGCAAATGACTAAAGGCAGGAATCTCCGAGAGCCGATGGACCCAAAGATGATCCACCTTGCCATAGGCAAAGGCTGGATTAAACGCTCTCAACAGCCCACTTCGACGATGCTGCTCCTGACAATGCTGATACGGAGAAGCGCACTCATTAGTTAGACGTTCTTCGAGATATTGGAATGCTCCTTTCACTTGCTCCACGAGCGACGACCATTGAGGCAAAGCCGTTGTATCAACTGCTCGTCGAATCTCCTCTTCCTCATTCACACACATCTAGTGTTTGGCCGTCAGCATACGTAATTACCCATGCATGCGCCCCGTTGCCGCGCGTCCGGCACCCTCGAGATCACACCTTTGAACCAGCTGTGGTAGGGACTCTCATAATACTCCTCAGTCTTGGTCCCAACATCAAGTTTCGCACTCGCTCGCAGCAGGGCTGCAACATTAGGCAAGTCAGATGCCTTCTCACCCATGGTTTGCCCACGCTCACGGATTCTCTCGAGGGCATCGTACACTAGCAAAATCTCGAGACCGTCGCCCTCAAGCCTGTAGGTGGTCGTGCATAAAATCTCTAGGTCCATGGCAAGGGCCGCCAGCTCCAATTGGAGCTGCCGCTTCTGTGTTTTCAGGACGTGAGCCATCGCCTTAGTGGTTGCATCACCAATCCCAGACTCTTCCAACCTGCAGACAAACCTTTCCAAATCGCCGAAATGCTCCGCCAACTGCTTCATCACCTCCCAACGTGACCACCAGCGGATTTTGGAGTAGCCCTTCATGGTCACCTTCATCATCTCAAACAAACCACAGGTTGCGGGCGCCGTGTGTGTGTGAGATCATCGTCAGCCATGGTGTAAGAAAGTCTTCCAGCACTGAGAGCTGGATGTGCTCCCCTGTGTGCTGTAAGGTGTGTGAAGTGCACAGCATATCCACTGCATTCGGACACAAATCCAAGAGCTTGCGACATGCCGCGCCATTTGTGGCACAGCTATCCCGTGCAAACCCGACAACACACTCTGGATCTAGGTTAATCTTGCGCATGATGCTCGAGATGTGACGAAAAAGTCCTGCCCCATCCATGTGCTTCTCCACCGTGTTCAAGCATAGGAGACGCGTGCTGACGGCGCCAAAGTCCGCGTCGACAAACCGGCCGCTGATTTCGACGCGGTGCGCGGGGGCGGCGGGCGCGATTAGTGTGGCTGTGAGGGCGGCATGCCGCGATATTGTGCGTGATGCGGCATCTACTCGGTGAGCGGGCACAAGAACGGCCTCGTGGCGCCGCCGGTCGCGGGTCGAAGTTGGGCTCTCTATCCCTTGGCGATTTTGGCGTTGAGCGTCTTCATAGTTTTTGTGATAATTACGTACACGTTCAAGTCCATGAAATCATAGAAGTATTGATTGTATTGCGGTGCGTACAGAACCAGGCTGTATCGACTGTGTTTGCTGGTGATGACCATGGCTTCGTAATGGGCTGCGAGAGGCGCGCTTGAAGGCCATCGATAAAATTATACCGGAGGAGGCCCGCTGTATATTTCTGCGCGGCCGTCAGAGGCCTGGAATTGAGTATTTTTCGAAAATTTTGCCGGAGGACCCCGGATTTTTTTTGCTGATCTCTCATACCAGAACCTATAGGGAGCTTATTTAGGTCCTCGTTTGCCCATTACCGATGGTGCCCTTCGCACCCCCCTAGTGAGTGACCGGGCTAAGACAAGGGCGGCAGGGCGGCAGAAGCAGAAGGTGTTTGTGCCGGTGCCCCGCGTGTGCAATTGATGCGTATGACGTGATGTGCATCGACCCTTTGTGCGCATCCGTGACGGCGTGGGGGGGGGATTTCACGCATGTGATTGGGGGTTACCGCGTGTGTTGAGAGGGGGGAGCGTGATTAGCTTTGTACTCATCTTCGTAATAATAATATTATTGTGGCTACCTAAAAAGAAAACAAGCACATATGGATGACAAAAAAACCACCTGGCCCTCTTTTGACGGAACGCGACTTGGACGCAAATACTAATACTAATATGTTACGGACTTGTGCTTGTGCTTGTGCCTCTGATCATCAATTTATTACACTACTATAATTATAATTACGCCGGCGCCAGGTTTCAACGGGCGCTTAGGAGTCGCTGGATTCCTTGGTAATGATCTTTTCCCTTCTTCCATTTACACTGTGCTATAATGATAATCCCCACACGCTTCCCTCTTTTCCATAGTCCATAGTGCCCCCTCCCCCCTCCCCGGCCGCGCCCCCCGCGAGAGCCGCGCGCCCCGCCCCGGAAATAGAGAAGCGACGATATGAATCCCTCTTTATTCTGTTGTAGAGTTGTGGACGAATCTCCCTGCCAAACAAGGCG
The DNA here is from genome assembly GCA_018136815.1 of Isochrysis galbana. Taxonomy (NCBI): domain Eukaryota; phylum Haptophyta; order Isochrysidales; family Isochrysidaceae; genus Isochrysis; species Isochrysis galbana. The sequence continues at coordinate 5,774,172 of CM030934.1, forward strand.
ATGTTCTGCGGCGGACGGCTGGGGGGAGGCGTTAATTCGCTTCTGCCACGAAGAGGGAGGCAGAGCCCGCCCGCCCCGCCCGCCCCCCCCCCGCCCCCCCCCCCCCCGCCCCCCCCCCCCCCCCGCCCCCCGGCCCCCCCGCCCCCCCCCCCCCGGCCGGCCGCGCTGTATGACGCTCTCCTACTCTCTCTCCCTCTCCCGTCCATCCCTTCCCCCCCCCCCCCCCGCCTCCCCCTCCCCTCCCCCCCCCCCTCCGCCTCCCCCTCCCTTCTCTCTCTCTCTCTCTCTCTCTCTCTCCCTCCCTCCCTCTCTCCCTTCCCCCCTCGCTCGCTTCCCCTCTCTTCCAGTCTTTCCCCTCACAGCTTTCGCTCCCTTTTCCGGCCTCCCCCATCCCCGGCCGGCCTCCGCCCCCCTCTGTTTCTCGCTTCCTCTCCACACTCGTTGGCCGTGTGCGCCAGCGAACGTGAGCATCATCCAGTCAGCCGCAGTTTCGCCCATGTCGCACACCGAGCTGCAGCCCACGCCTGCCGCGAGCGCCGCATTGAGTGCAGCGCACCGCATCTCCGTCCGGATCTCGAGGGCTGAGGGGGGAGGAATGGAGACGCCCTGCGTCGTCTGTCTGCAGCCGTGTGCGAGCAAGGCGTGCAACTGCTCGTGGATGCACCAGCAGTGCGCCGCGCAGTACCTGCGCACCTTTGGTGACGCTTGCAAGGTTTGCGAAGCCAAGGTTGAGCCTGCCGGACTCAGCAAACGACGCATCGACGATGATGAGGCGGAGCTCGAGATGAAAGCGAGGAAGCGGGCGCGGGAGAGGGAAGATGCGGAGCGGGCGCACAATCTCGAGTGGGCGCAGATCGTGGCGCCCTCCGCCGCCCAGATCCTCCTGCGCCACTATCTGTACACAGAGGAGACGACAGGCGAGGAGCTCGCCGCAGCGACGCCACTCTGCTTTGACTCCGTGATCCTCAGCTTGGTCCACTCGGGCGAGCAGTACCTCGAAGACCTGTCCGAGCGGCTTAGTGATACGCAGCCGCCATCAGTCGTCGACGCGGCGATCCGCCGCCTCCGTTCGCTCGCCGATGAGCTCACCGGCGACGGCATTGACGCCTCGTGCGCTAGCGTCTTCATGCACATCTTTAACCAAGTCTTGCAGAGGCGGCTCGGGCCTGTCAGTCCGGAGGAGAGCTAGACTGCATCAGCCGTCCCTTGACGGAGCTCTTCGAGCCAGGCTCAGCGCATGCGCGTCGCCATGAACTCGAGCCCACATGTAGATGCTGGCCTGCCACGAGGGCCGCCACTCGGTCAGCAGATTGTTTGCTCCTCAGTGCACGCCAGCCGCTTCGGACTCAGGCGGCTGCATCCTCCGAGTCAGCTTGTAAATTTTGGTATCACCGATCTATGGCGATTCTCTTTCACCCGCCCATACTTCAGATCGGTTACCACCGGCGGCTTTGCCCGCCGAACATACCGAGCCCCCGTGACGGGGCTCTGGCCATTTTGCGATACGTGCCTTGCGAATATGTATGGGAATTTGACGCTCTGTTTTCTTTGTCCTTGTATCCTTGAAGGGCGTTTACTCGTGACTCCCTGCGGCCTCCTTCTCGGATCATCACGATGGTTTATGTGTAGCTGGATAATGTGGTACGTTGCGTGTAATGATGTGAGCTGTGCTCTCATACCACTCAATCCCATCGTTATTCATGGTGTGATGCGATGGTATGATGAATGTTTGTCTTTGCGGTGCCATGCTCATAGTGCATGCCGACCTCAGCCGCGCACACAGTCGCTCCACAGTATTATGTTGCAGTGTGCATGTGCATCACACCATGAGCGCGCGAACGTGTGCATGCATGCCGCCGCTACGTGTGCTGCGGGTGTCTGATGCGTGCCGGGCGTCGTCGGTGCGCCCGGGCGCCTCTGCCGATTGTGCGCCTTGTGACTCGCCGTAGCGGTACGTGTGCCGTATGCATATTCGTTGGTCTTCTGCAGCTACTGGCACCACTTTGGCGGCCTATTGCTATGGCTACGACAGTGCCTTTGCGGCCAAAATCGAGGGCCTGATGCCCCCCTGTTCCTGTTCGGCGCGCGCTCGCGGCGCGCGGGGGCTCAAGCACTCAAACGGCCTCTAGCTTGCGAGCGCTTTAGGGCACCATCAACGCACGAGGATGTGGTGCACACGCATGGTGCCTGCAAGCCCACCCACTCCCCTTTCCCCGCCCAGCGCTCCCGCGGCTCGCACGTAAAGCAATTTGATAGAGAGCAGCTTATGTAGTAGTCGGGCATATTCAGATTTCGTTTCGTCATTGTGCGCGCCCGTTTCAGCGCCGACTCCAGTCTCTACCTGCGGTTGCATAGACGCACATGCTAACCAAAGGCCCAGAGCGCACGCCTCACACACCTTGCGGTGCACGCCACCCGTTGGAGGTAGGAGGGTGGGAGGAGGCAGGATACTGAGAAGGAACACGAAAAAGCAAGCCTCACAGCGCGCCTTAGAGTTGTATGATCATGCGTGGGTTTGCCGTGGCGGCATGTGCGAAGAATCTGGCTACGCCCGCTGCAACACGAATACTGCCCGTTCCTTCGTGATTGGTGGCTGTTGGTGGCGGGAGTGGGCAAGAGGTGACGCGCCCGGCCGACTTCTTATGACGGGCGATTTCCGAGGCAAGCGGTACGGTAATTATCAAGAGCAGATGTGTTTGACTCCGGCGTAGTATGTGTGTGGATTACTCTGTTGCATCATCAAGTGCATCGCGTGTCGGATTTGCCTACGGAGTCGCGCGTGCTCGCCAGCTAATGCGGCATCGCTGGACGTCATGCTTGCACCGGCTGGTGGAGAATCATCACTTGCACCTGAGAGAGCGCCCGCGCCTTCCGCCACAGCGGCGTCAACTGCCCCAGTTCCCGCGGCGGCTAGAGCATCTCCAATCTCAGCCTCTCGCTTCAGAACCGTTTCCCACGCCTCTGCATACGGCGGCGGCACGAGTTTGGTGCGTTCGCACTCAGCGGCGACCCACTCGTGCACATCACTCGGATTAGAAGACAGCCGGAGGGCTATTTCACGGTATGTCTCGTGATGCATGACAAAAGTACCATCTTTCGCCCAGCCACGCCTTTCCAAGTTCGGGCCCAGCCGTTCCGCCTGGCGAGTCGCCATTCCATGACTCGGCGCTGCCAAGCCATCACCCACAGGAGCCTCATGGACGTCGGCCACAGAGCTGGACATCGCCGATACAGCGGAGGGAGAGGCAATGTCCTCACGAAGCCGAGCATCTATTGCTGCCGCAACCCCAACATCAAGAAGGACGTATCCCGACGGCGGGCGCTTTCGCACGGACGATTCGTAGCGCGCGACGTCACCAAATGTACGCTCGTCGTGCAGCTCGGCGTCACGATCAGCCTCTTCCATCTCCTCGGTGGTTGTCACTTTGTCCATCTTTGGGCCGTCATCGCTTTGGCCAAAGGTGGCAATAGCCACGTTTGTAGCCAGCCTCTCCATCGCGGCAGAGGACACATCCGCTGTGCGATCGACCTTCCTATGATCGTGGCCGTGGGACATGCCCAATGACACCTTGGCAAGCACCTCTCCAGTGCCCCCCACTTGCAATCGCACCTGAACGCCAACTTCGCTTGGATGCATGAAAGGGCACCCCGCTGTTGTGCACCGCGATCCCGCAGCGTGATGGCGACACACTTCGCCCCCAATCCACCCTCGAATGACCAAGCCGGCGGCCGCCCGATCAGCACTACGAGCAAAGCTACCTCGCCTCTCCCGTGAGACCTGCAGCGCTGCCCACTTGGCGAGCTTTTTGCGCTCACCTCGTGCAAGCATTTGCAGCAGTTCCCCGATCGGCACAGCCTCCTTCTCTAGTCGTGCACCGCTTTGGCAGACACAATCGATTGCTGCGCTCACTGCAGCACTAGCGGCTGCCGCAACAGCAGATGTCGATGGACCAAGGGGCGAGGGCACGAGTGCCTCTGCCACTCCAAGCGCATGCTCTGTCCCCTTCAGGATGTGGCGCTGCGAAGCCTCGGCGAGCACTCTTGTTGCCGCCGCGGTGGCGGCTGCGGCGGCTGCAGCAGTTGTTGCCATCTGTTCTTTGACCGTAGTAGGAGCGGGCCCGTAGGCGTTACTAGGTATCCAGCCGTTGCGTGCATCGACAACAGGCCGGCTCTTGTTTCCCAATGGGAGGCCAAGAACCTCCGATGACGCAGTCACAAATCTTGCGCCAGGGACAGAGAAGAGAAACGCGGCTGCGGGCTCGTTCCGCTCCGCACGCACCCAGTGGATGGCCAGCTTTGTGGCACCCGCGGCCCGCGCTATCTCCGCCACATGCCGCAACATCGCAAACTCGATACCCAAATGAAGGGACCGACAGCTCAGACACCACGCGCGCACATGTATCGTGTCGCGGGGCAATGCTATTGTCGGCCGCTCATCCATCGCATTGCCGATCGGCGCACCAGGCGTGACACTCGCCTCCTTGTCAAGGACAATTAGGCCGATCAAGCCGTGGTCTCCGAAACGGTCGCTAGCACGCACCGTCAGCACTATGGACGAGCCCTCCTTGCCATAGCCACCCCCATTTGGCAAGGGCTTTACGTCGCTGGGTGATGATGCGCGAGGCTGCCTGTCTGCCACACTAGGACCACCGCGTACGAAGTCCGGTGCACTGACTTGGGAGTACTGCGCCAGCCGCAGCAACGCTGTGGCACTAGCAACTGTGCGGCAGGCATTATGCTGATTGGTGCGCTCAGTCAATTGTGCTGCCCTGTCGGCGGTCTCCTCAACCAACGGTAAGATTTGCACGACTAAGTTGAGCGAGGCAAGGAATGCTGAAGAAGAAGCGGCAGCAGACATGGTGCACTCGACATTGGCGCCATCGTGCGCGCTGCCGTTGTGTGCCAACGTGACTCCAGCTGCATGCGCCAAGAAGTCCTTGCGCTCGGCTAGTTCTCGGTAGAGGCGAGTGCGTGAGGCATCCTCACAGGTGCCACCGGCCCCACCGATATCGTGACAGTTCAAGTCCGGCTTCGGTGGTCGGGACGATCTCGTAGTGGGGCGCTCCATTGGCGGGTCGAGCGCCCAACAGTGGTCGAGATAGGCGGGCAGCACGGAGGGGTCTCGTGGTATGTGCACTATAGCCAGAGATGAGCTTCCAAGCGCGCTTTCATTTCCCAAGCCATAGCACCCAGCTCCTGCAGAGCAAATGGTTTGTGCAACCTCGGCACACTCAGCCGCCGAATCGTCGACAAAGATAAAACTGCCCAGCGAGAGGCACAACTGATCGGCGAGAGTGCGGAGATTGGCCGACTTGGCCGACCAGTTGGCACGAATTGCCACGACGTGCTCCTCGCGCAGCTCAAGCTCATCGCGCCGTTGCGAGAAGACGGCACGCACGTCCTCCTCATGGTTGCGAGAGACGAGCACTAAAAGCATCCCTCGCCGTTGCGCGGCAAGGAAGAAGCGTTGCGCCGCTAGCCATGGGGCTGACAGCTCGACTCCAGCAGCACCCAGCTCCCCGACCGCCCCACCCCAAAGCGTGTTGTCACAGTCAAGCGCAAGCACCTTGCGGGTGGGGGCGCAAGCGCGGACGAGCGCCCGCGTCAGTAATGCCGCTAGCACGGACGCTCCGCACGGAGAGAAGGGAGCATGCGCAACGCGGTCGAGGAACGGCGAGTAGCACAGCGTAAACCGACGCGATGGTCCTCCCTTCTGCGCACGCGCTCCGCCATTGTCCGAGCACGCCTCTCGCAAAGCCTTCATAGTGTGCGCCTCGCTCATGAATATTAGCCCTGGGCAGCCGGCGAGGGCGTCGTAGATAAGCCGTTTGATTGTTTCGCTCCGAGACACAAGCCAAAGCAGTGGATCTTCCTTGGTGGCTCGACGGCCTTCACTGTTCTCGCCGCCGCTAGTGGCACCCACAACGCAGGTGGTGCATGCCTCCGGTGGCGGGGCCAGCATGATGATGGTGCGACCACTTCGTGCGGCACGTGACTGGCTGAGCGCACTCACCAGCAGCGTCCCTCCTAGCGGCACGCCACCCGACTCCTCTACACCTCTGCTGGCCTGAGGAGCGTCATTTGTGTATTCTCTCTCGAGGTCGCACAGTCGTGCGACAAGCAGGTTGAGGCCGCGTACATTGCGGTTCCACGCCGAGTCGTGCGCGCGCAGCGCCGCGAGGCTGGCGCCGAAACCGATGAAATTCACGCAGACGGGCAGGCCAAGTAGCCGCTCGAGCCAGATGGAAAGAGGACCGCTCAGCACGGTTGGGTCAAAGCTGCACGCGAGGACGACGCGCAGCGCTTCAGTGCGGAAGATGCTGGCACAATCCATCTTGCCATCCACACGGTGGACGAGCGAGGGCTAGGTAGACGCACCGAGGCAGAGGCAGTCCGGGAGGGACTAGCAGGAGGGAAGGAGTGGAGGTGGAGGGGAAGGCTTCAGGCCGTCCCCTTGCCAATGGGTCGCTGCCACGCCACCGTCGTGGAAGCGCCAAGACGGGAGAAGGGGGAGGGGGGAGGGGGGGGGGGCACAAGAGCCGGGGGTTTGACGCGACTCCACACGGCGACTTCACAAGTTAAAATAGGCGGCTCAACAGCTAAATGTCCTCTGGAGTCGCTGTTGAGTCGCTAGCAGGATTTGTGATAGTCACTTTAATTACTATTCCCACTTACAGTATTACATTTACACTCCTTAAGGTAGTCCGCGGATGGGAATGCGGGGGGGGGGGGGGGGGGGCCGGGGGGCGATCGCGATCGCTGCCGCGAAGCGCGAAGCGAGAGGGGGGGCAGGAGGGGGGCGCCCGACGGAATGGCACCTGGTGCTGGAGAGGAGCCCGAGGGTGACGGACCAAGGGATGAGGAGGAGCCTCAGGAATGGCCCCCTTCGAATCCCGAGCCTTCCTCCCGGCCCAGGTCGTCAATGACCCCTGGGGTGTACAAGGCAAAGAAGCGCCGCCGGTCGTATTGCGCGCTGACACCAAAGGAGGCTCCTGCATCTAGGAGGAAGAGGAAGGCCCCCTCCCAACTGGATTTCGGCTCCCCGGGAGGTTGTAACGGCCTGCGGAAGCGGACGAGGCGGATCCTGCCACTCCCCGCACCGCCGGCCCCTCCCAACCCACCAGCTCCCCCACCCACCCCCCAAGATCGCGCCCACATCGTGCACTCGCAGGTACTCCACGACTAGCTTCGAAGGACATTCGCGTGCCCCCACTGCGGCGCCCTTAAGGCTCTGCGAGCAGGCCCCCCAGCCCGCGTGTGGGGTAGCCACGGAATGATCCTCAAGTTGCAGTGCGAGGAGTGCCTTGAGACGCTCCAGTTCAATGGTGGCGACCGTACCAAGCTGCTGAAGGCCAAACTTGCTCACCCACAGACGGAACCGCTGGCGGATGAGGAGGAGCTACCGGCGAAGGAGGAGCTGCAAGCGGAGGAGGAAACGAGCAGGGAGAAGCGCAAGACGTCGGGGAAGTTCCTTTCCAGCGAGGCGCTGCGGGCTGTGCTGGGTTGTTTGCTCAGCGGCACCTTGCACGCGGAGTTTGTCACTGAGTGTGTGGCTCAACAGATGGAGCCCCTAAAGCATGATGCATTTCAAGCATACGTTTCGCACATTGCTCCCGTGGCAGCTCAGGTGGCTCAGGACTCCATCAACCTGGTTCGGTACGCCGTCGTGCGCTACGGTTTCCTCTTCGCAGAAGCTCCTGTCATAGGTGACCTCGTCGTCACAAATGACTTCTTTTGGGCAACGCGCGGGCATTACGCGCTCAACGGTTCCGGCACCATCTGCGAGATATCTTCGGGGGGCATCATTGCGACGAAGCACTATTGCAAGCGCCCCAACAAGGGCTCGGGCTTCGCCGCATACGAGGCCACGGCAAAGTCGATGGACGCGCGCGGCTTCAAGGAGATGCTCGCCGAGGTTGTCGAGTGGATGGAGGACGCGGTCCCCACAATGTGCGCAGAGTATGGCGTGTCCGTTGCTCCCAAGTTCACTGGAGTCGTTTTGGACGGCGACGCGAGCACGGACAAATTTGTCATCGAGGTGGAGAAGCGCGCTAAGGCTGCTTCCGAATCTGCCGTGTGCGCGCAGCTCCAAGTGCGCCCCTGTGTAAACCACCTCGCGAAGAATATCGCAAAGAAGGCTGTTGAGTACGGTACTGATGTGCATCGCAGCTGCTCGTGTCCCGTAAAGACAAAGGAAAATGGCGCGCCATATGCCACAGGCGCGCGCACGCACCGCGGTTGCAACCCCGGCCCACGTGGGCACAAACTTCAGAAAGCCATCCAGCGGGCGATGGGTGCCGCAATGCGTGGCGCCACCACCACAGTCGCGCCCGGCCAGACCGTGAAGGACGCGGGGATCGCGGCGGTGGAGGAGTGCCTCAACCACTTCTGCGATGTGCACTCAGGCCCCGGCGCGTTCACCGGTGTGCCTGGGACGTGCAGATTCCACGAGGCGGGGAAGACGGCCACGCACTTCAATGACTGCAAGGTCTGGCAGGCCAAGATGACATCCTACATCCGCGCCACAGTATTCGACAAGGCCGACCGCATCTTCTCATTGCACGGGGCAGTTTCGCAGAATGCATCTGAGAGGGTGGGCAGTGTTTGCCTAAAATTCCGCAGGAAGGGCCTCCCCCTCAAGCGCGATCATTACTGCGCCTCCACCGACCTCGCCATCGCACATGTCAACGCAGTGGTGTTGAGGAACTTCGCGACGAAGCTGGCAGCGGCCGACCTGCCCGCAGACTACCACATGACTCAATTTGGCACCTACCAGCGCCGCATCTATCACCTACTCGGCCTGGCGACTACGGCACAGCAGGAGGTCGCGTGGGAGAAGGACTTGGCGTTGCGCTCAAGGCGCAGCTTGTACCGAAAGTCCGCAGAGTACAAAAAGAAGCGAGCGAAAGCGCGGAAGGCGTTGGCGACGCAACGCCGTGCCGACTTAAAGCCGTCCGACCAGACATATAAGCAGCGCGAAGGAGCGCATAGCGGCGGCGAAGGAGACGGGGCAGACGCGCCGGGGCCTCGCAAGCGGCGGTGTCAAGACAAGGGCCCCCCAGGAGCTTGCTGCTGCGGCCCCACCGCCATGTGCAAGACGGCGGGCTGCCCTTGCTTCAAGGCAGCGGTGATGTGCACGCCGCGTTGCCACAAGGGGAAGGGAAACGCCAAGTGCACTCGCTGCCTGCCGCCGACTGCGGCGCCCGCGGTTGTGGCCTCCGTCCACGCTGACTCCGAGCCTGATTCTGACGTGGGAGAGGAGGAACCAGAGGAGGTTGTGCTTCCTAGTCCCATGAGTGCCCTAAGTTGTGAGTCCGGGACGAATGATGAGATTTGCTCTGACGTCGATTCGGAACCGGGGTCACTCCTCAGCTGCGTTGGCGAAGGTGATTGCTGTTGAGTGCTACAGTACCTAGCCTAACTTATCATATGCCTTACGTCTCAATTCTCACTACCACTACTCACCAGTGGGGGTCACCCATCGGACCGCCTTGTAATTATCTTTAACAAAAAATGTAGATTTTCAGAGCCCCGCACGCAAGGGACCGCCGGCGACACCGCTCCCGTCGGACAGGTTGCAGCCTCCTTCCCCGTGGAGCACCACACCGTGGATGTCGGCGAATTGGATGTCTTCGACGACGTTGAGCAGCGTCTCGCGCACCGTGTGCAGTGCGTTGGGCTTCCCGCGCGGCGAGCCTTCTCGCGAGCTTGGGCGGTCTTTCTCTCCCTCCCTCCTACCCATCCACTCCGTCAGCCAAACGGAACAGTGCCACGTGAGGGTATGAGGGGGGGGGGGGGCATTGCTCTAGGTGCTGCTTCCGCTCGCCCGGCGCTGCCCTCGCTCAGCCCAGCCACTGTCCCTCCCGGTCAGGAGACGTTGGCGCGCCTCTCCTCCCGCCTATGTGGACGCATCTCCTCCCGCCTATGGGACGCCTGCGCGCCTTCGTACGGCGGGGTGGGGTGCAACCACCTGCTTTGGGTTGGCTGAAGGGAGCGAGGGCGCGGTGAAAGGGCAGGACCGGCTGCGATGTCCCCTTTTCTGCGGTCAAATCGCCTTGCTGCACGTTTGTACTGTAAAAAAGGGGGTCCTTTAAGTAGAACTTATACCGTCCACATGGGGGGCACTTGCGAAAAAAACAACCAAACCTGAGGTTGCACCCTCTCACCTGAGGATAAGAAACTCAGCGCAAGAAAACCATTTCTATCTTCTATGCGCTGCGGGCCTCGCCGGCGGGCCATGCAAGATGCAAGTTGCAAGTTGTCGTTGTCGCCGTGTAGCGGGCCGTCAGCCGTCAGCCGATTGTTGTGGTCAATAGTGGTCATTCGTTGGCCGTGGGCCGCGGGGGCACTTCGCACTTATACTTTTGCGCCTTCCTTCTACTCTCGGCTGCTTGAATATGTATACACAAAACATATAGTAAATAGTAATAGTAAAAGTAAAGACCCCGCGGCTTCTAAGAAACTATCAAGGTGCAAGGTGTGGGAGTCGGCTTACGTAGAAAATGTAGAAGGCAAAAATCCCTGTTTTCTTAATGGTGCACCCTTACTGTAACTGTAACGCTCAGCAGATATTTTATTATTATTATCGAAGGGGCGCAAATTCTGTGCTTGTAGAGGATCAGCTCGGTCGTGAGAGTGATGTGAGTGCTTGTGCTTGTGACTTGTGAGTCGGCCGGAGGCGGCGGGGCAGGTGCTGGTGCTGGTGCTGGTGCACTGGCACAGGTGCAAGAAGAAGAAGAAGTTCAGAAGTTCCTAGTTTCGCGTTTCGCGTGCATGTGTACAAAAATGTCACTGTGAGTCACCACCACCTTATTATTTCATTTTGACCTATATGTCGGCGCAAGACACCACATGGCACATGGGGCAACTTTTCCCTAGTCGGAGCGACCTCGCGACCTCTAGTCAACATCTATTTTACCCCATAGAAATGGGACTTATCCATGAAGCGGTAGCCTCTGTTGTGGTTTTGTTGTTGCGTACGGGCTTCGAGAGATCTCCGCGCGTCGGCGGTCTCCCCCCCCCCAAAAAAAAAAACCAGGGGATCCGGCCCCTATGCTGTCTTTTCTCTCTCGTCTCGCTTTTGACACGCCAACTCGTCCACGGCCAGCCCTTCTTCCTCTCTCCCCTCTCTCCATTGCTGCGCCGCCATATGCTCGCTCGCCTCAGCATGAGAGTATCCGCAGTGGCGCGCGCACCGGTCGCTCGACTCGCGGTGGTCGCTCAGCCGAGGTTAGCAACGCGGGTACGCCCGCTTTGCTCCGACTCCGACTTCAAACCGCAACGCAAAGCCTTCGCTCCAGATGGCAATGTGCGCGCGCAGATTCAGGCGGAGATAGATGCAAACAAGGTGGTCGTCTTCATGAAGGGCGTACCCGAGGCCCCCATGTGCGGCTTCTCGAACACTGTGGTGCAGGTGTTGTGCCCACCTTCTCCCTCGCACCGCTCTTGGCGGCCTGCACCTGGATTGTCTGTGCTTGTGCGCAGTGGAACCAGGTCTCTTGAAGGTTCTTTGCCCGGCCATAGGTGCTCCGTGCGGAGGGCGTTCCATTCAAGGGCGTGAACGTCCTCGCAGACCCAGACGTCCGTGAGGGTATCAAGGAGTTTTCGAACTGGCCGACGATCCCGCAACTGTACATCGATGGAGAATTCCTTGGCGGCTGCGATACAACAGTGGAGATGTACAAGTCTGGTGAGCTCCGTAAGGCCTTGGAGGATGCGGGAATCAAGTCGAATGCGTGAGAGGGAGAGAAATCGTGCTGCAAGTGCGGAAGCTTGAGCGTGAGTGTGTTGAGTTTAACGGTCACGTTAGGCTGGCTCGCAACGGTTGACACCGATACAGTTGTAATCCAGCTTAAGCAGCCACGGTCCGGGTTGTGCCTTGCACCTAATTCTCATTCTCTTTCACAAATATGCGTATGACTTGTGCCTTATGATTTGCGCGATACGCGAACGACTAGCCAAATGAGCTGGGTGTGAACAAATAATAAAGAGTGTCGTGGGAGGAAAGCCGGATAATGGGCCGGTGCCCGGCGGTCCCATGGTGCCCCCTAGCCCTTAGCCACCCAGCCCCCTACGAGGCAGGCAGCGCGTCGCCCTGCGCGCGCCATGGCCTGCTCTCAGAGGTCCTTCGGGAGCCCCCAGAGGGTCGGCAGAGGCAGTTCAGGGGCCAGTGGAGGCTGGGGTTTTGCCCTTGGCCCCCCCTTGCCTCTCCCCTCTCCCACGCTTGCCCCGCCGGCGCACCGGCAGACCCGGCAAACCTCTTGCCTCTTGCCTCTTGCCTTGCGGCGTCTTCCGTCTTCCGCGCGGCGCTTGTCCTGGAAGGGCGTGGAGGGCTCCTTGGCGGACTGCGTCTTCGAGGGCTGCACCTTCTTGAAGGCTTTAGAGGGCTGCTGCGCCTTCGCGGGGTGCGCCTGCTCGGATGCCTCGTCGATGGCGCGCCTGCGACAGGCATGCAGCTGCCCTCCAGCCTCGGGCGACCCTTGGAGGCCAGCTCAGGGGGCAGAGGAGGCTGGGTCTGGGCCCTGACTCCCCTGCCTCTTCCCCTCCCTCGCTGGCGCTCCCGAGCTCCTGGGGGCCCCACGCTGCACCTGTCGACCTGTCGACCAAGTGGGGAGGAGGGGTTGGAGCAGTGAGTCACAGTGACAGTGAGCAGTGAACAGTGAACGGTGGCGGTGGCAGCTGGCCACGAATGACCACAGGTTGAGCGATCCAGGCGAGCCTATGGGGGAGAGAGTGTCAGCAAGGCAGTCTGCTCCTGGCAAGACATAAGGCATACCAGGAGGATGGGTAGTTCCTCCCCCACAGCAGGGGAGGCGTGGAGGGGGGGGGGGGGCTTGTGCCCCTCCATGGGCGAACTGCAAGTATAAGTATGAACTTAGCTGTCACCATTCACTAATCCCTAACGAGAGAGTATTATGATCAGTGTTACTCTTCTTTCCGTCTGCGGCCCGAACGCCAATACGATCCACACCCCTAGGACTAGAACCAAGATGCCATACGCAAGAGGCGGTGAATGGTGTGGATGAATGAGTGTGATTTGTAATGAGTGTTGCGCTTCGTCGACCACGCAGATGCGCATAGCCGCTCCGCCTCAGACGCCGCACAGAATGTGTTCGTCACTGCAACAGTATTACGTGCTGCTGCCAGCCTGCACTGAAGGAGATGCCGGGAAAGAGGCGACGGAGAGCCCTCCAGCGCGTAGCGTGCCCATCGTATTCTCCTCCCGCACCCGTGCTTAAACAGCCTCGTTCCCGGCTAGAACCGCACTCGATCAAGAGACCTCGGCTGATGCACTCGCGAGAAAAGAGAGGCAGTGAAGCATGCATGTGAAAGACATGGGCAAGTTCGACATGACACCAAGCGCAGTCACAAACTGGTCACATTCTCATGTCGAGGACCGAGACAACATTACTGGAAAAGCAAGCAGCCACCTTTGTCCCGTCTGAGTTCCAACACACTTCAAATATCCCCCCTGTCCCTCGGTACGTCTTCACTAGACTTCCGTCCTGAGGCAGGTAAGAGAGGCGAGTCAGGCCGGTCAGATCTCGTTTGGAGTGGGCAAGCAGGAACACCAGGGGGTGGCGCGTCATGTGGCCCGTCTGGTGTGCGAGTCCTGTCCAAAACCGTGGTAGTGCACAGAACAAACAGTAAGGGTCCTGCACACACCTTTACGGACCAGATATGGAGACAGCGATCAAACGAGCCCGAGGCAAGGTACCGGCCATCAGCGGAGAAGGCAACGGAGTAGACAGGATCCAGATGCTTGTCAAGCACATGTGAGCACTGCCCAGTCTCTGGGTCCCAGAGACGGACAGTGGCATCAAAGGAGCCTGTGGCGAGCACTAAGCTAGCATTCGGATTGGCGGATCCCGGTCCGCCGGGAGACCATTTGATAGTGTAAATCTCCTTCTGGTGCTCACGCAAGTCCTGGACGCAAGCGTCACCCTTCAATGTCCATATCTGCATCAGGAGGAGGTGCGCGATGTAAAAACAGCACGGCCACGTATGCAATCTTTCACTACTACCGCTCACTACAGCGAGACGGTGCAGTCAATACCTTAGCGGTATGGTCATCGGAGCAAGAAGCAAGCAACGACCCGGAGGGATCCCATTTGATGGCATTCACTTCATCTCGGTGACCCTGAAAGCATCTGAGGTAGTTCGGCGAGTTGAGCTTGCAGACATAAATCATGCGGTCGGTGGAGCAACTAGCGAATGAATCTTCGTCTCGCCAATCCACGTCAAGAGTCGGCTCTTTGTGGAATGCGAACTCCTGCTTGACGGTACTCGTGGTGGTGTCCCAGACCACCGCCGTCTTATCCACGGAACCGGAGAGGAGGTACTGTCCGGTACTATTCCATTTCAACGAGAAGATGGGACCCTTGTGCCTGGATAAGGTGTGCAGCAATTGTCCCTCGGGACTCCATATGCGGGCCTGACCGTCGTACGATCCAGTTGCAAGTAGGGAGCCGTCAGAGTTCCAGTCGAGCGTCGTCACGTCCTTCGATTTCTCCTTGTCCCCTGAAACGTGGTGAAGCACTACAGGCGGCGGATAATCGCGACCCTGGCCGCACGGCCCATCAGGCACAGTCCAGATGCGTGCAGTCGCATCGCCTGATCCACTTGCGAGTTTGAGGCCCTTAGGGCTCCACGCGCAGATGAAGACTTCAGACGCGTGACCGATGAGGTTTGTGACCTCGTCATCCGTGGCCATGGCCTGCACGTCGTCGCCGACCCTGGAACCGTCGGCGTCAACTGCCATGGCCTCAGTAGTGTCACTGGCAGCGGCTGCGCCGCTCTGCTGCACTGCTCTTCCAGCGCTGCCCCCCCTATCTGAAGATCCTCGCTGCTGCTGCTGCTGCTGCTGTTGTAGCTGCTGCTCTCTCTGCTGCTGCTGCTGCTGCTGCTGCTGCTGCTGCTGCTGCTGCTCTCTCTGCTGCTTGCTCTCTCTGCTGCTCGTCGTCAGCGAGTACGGCGCCGAATCGAGGTCGCTGCCGTCTTCTCCGACAGAACGTTCTAGCTCTGTGTACATAATCCCCCGCTGCACCAAGTTGACCAGCTCTCCCGGCGCGATCTTCGAGCCGTTAATGTTGCTCTTGGTCACCATGGACTCGCATCCGAATGTGAAGGCCGAGTGCCGGAAGCCTGCGCGCGACAAGGCCTGTGGTGAGCCAGTACTGCTGCGCCTGCAGCAGCCGTGCGACCACTTCCGCTTGCACTCCCTGC
The DNA here is from genome assembly GCA_018136815.1 of Isochrysis galbana. Lineage (NCBI taxonomy): Eukaryota > Haptophyta > Isochrysidales > Isochrysidaceae > Isochrysis > Isochrysis galbana. Next base: position 5,789,397 of record CM030934.1, read on the forward strand.
CAAGGCGTGGCGTGGGCGCGTATGGGCGCGAGTGTGGCGCGCACCTGACTCGTGCAGGTACCTGTAGATGAGGAAGTTGAGCTCGTCGCTCGTGATGCTCATCGCAGAAAGGGGGGGGGAGGGGGCGAAAGGGGGGGGGGGGAGGCGGCCCCGAGGGCCCCCCACCTGTCGTCGCCGGTGGCGAGCGTGGAGGGGGGGGAAGAGGGGGGGGGGGGGGGGGGGGGGGGGGAGGGGGGGCGGAGGGGGTTGGGGCCCCCGCGCGTCGCCTCGCCCCGCCCCCCCCCCCGCTGCCCCCCCCCCCCCCCGCTGCCCCCCCCCCCCGACCCCCCCCACCCCCCCGCACCCCCCGCCCACCCAGCACGACATCGTGGCGCGGCGGCCCGCGCCCTCTCCTTCCCCACCTTCCATCTCCTCGCACCTGCTCTTATCTCTCCCCCTCTCCCGCATTTACGAACCCAATGGGTCCTCCTCTGTCCCCGCGGCTCTCGAAGGAAGGGGGCAGGAGAGACGATGCTGCTGCCATCTCGTTCTCGCTCTCGCTCTCTCGGCTCAGGCAGCGCCCCTTCCGCGAGAGTGCGGCTGGATACACTGTATACAGTGGGAATCCCCCCCTTTCACATGGACCGCCCCCCCCCCCCCCCTGCCGCGCCCTCCCCCCCCCCCCCCCCCCCCACCTCCTTCCTCAGCCGCTGCTCTGCGCCCGCCGTCGCTGCCCCGTCTCTCCGAGACAGCTCTCCCCTCGCCCTTCCCCCCCTCCCCCCTCTCTCTCTACGAGTACCTCGCCATTCTCCTCTCTCTCTTTGAGGCCTCCCTCCCTAGCTTCCTGTCCGACGGGGAGGGAGAGAGGGGGAAGGGAGGGGGGGGGAGGGGCGAGCCGAGTGAGAAGCCCGCGCGCGCCTAGTGGGGGGGGGCCTTCCCGCCCTCCACCGCCGCCCGCTGCCCATGCGCTCTCTCGCGCTCGCGCTGCTGCTGCTCGCGCGAGCACACGCGATCGAGCAGCGGTATCCGTCGCACGAGCACTATTCAGACACCGTCGGCATGGTCAACTTCCAAGGAGACGAGCCCTGCCTCTCCAAGCCAAAGGTGGTCGCCGTCTCGTCGCTCCCTGAGGTGAGAGAGAAAAAGGGAGACAGGGAAGGGGGAATTGCGGCAGAGGCCTCTTGTGCAGGGCGGAGGGTGACGGAAGAGAGAGAGCCGTGTGCGTGCCGCACACTCCTCGTCCTGACACACGCCCCGCCGCCACATGTTGCGCAGATGAGCGCCATCGTCTCTCGGCACAAGTCGGTCAAGGCGGTCGGCGCGGGCATGTCGTGGTCACGGAACCAGATCGGCTGCGCGGCATCCGGAGGTGCAAACATCATCACGGCCGGTCTATGCGAGAAGCCCGAGCTCACTGCGACGATGCCTTTCTACCTCGCGCCGCCCTTGGGGACGGCGCGCATAGAGACGGCCGACATCCGTGTTGATGAAGCCGGGTTGACGGTGACGGTCATGTCATGCGTCACCATCCAGGCGCTCCTCGAGTTCTTGGCTGCTTATCGAACAAAAAATGCACCGGGTGGCTACATGCTGCCTTACCCCTCGACTTCGTTTGCCGGGCAGACCGTCGGAGGCGCCGTGAGCACGGCGACGTATGGCGCATCACTCGTCCATGGCAGCTGGTCAGCCAAGGTGCTCGAGATCTCCTACATGAATGCCAAGGGCGAGCTTGTCCGTGGCATCACGGCGGCCACCCAGCCCCTCCTCTTTAAGGCTCTCAAGACCTCGGGTGGTCGGCTGGGCGTGGTGATTGATGTCAAGCTAGCCATCGAGAGGCAGCGTTCCGTGGAGCTCCGCCATGAGCAAGACCTCGACATGGGCCTCTTTTTGAGGGAGGTCCGACAAACGGCTCAGCACGTCAAGGTGGCGATGGGCTTGCGCGACCCGCCCGCGTCATGCGAGGGGCAGCTCCCATGCGCGCAGTACGACCAGAATTTGAGGGCCGTGAGCAACCAGCTTCACGCGGCATCGCTCGAGAAGGCCAATGTCCGCCTCATCGTCGAAGAGGGCCGGCCCCCTAGCATCTCAATGTCGATAGCCACGCTCGGTCAGGAGGGCAGCTTCGAGCCTCAGGCAAACCCCAACGAGGCGCGCAAGGAGAGGAACCGACTGGATTGGCTCGCGTACCTCGAGGGCACCTTCTTCGCTAGCCCGAACGCGGCGCACACATGGGCCGACGCGCTCAAGCAGAGCCCGCTCGCAGGCGCACACTTGTGGAAGCGGTTGGCCAATCCGGATGGCGACTCGCCCAACATGTGGTACGCGGACCCGAAATCATGCCTCAGTGAGTCTTCGGCACGCACTGACCTACCCGTGCTGGCTACGCTTCTTCAATCAAACATCGATTACCTTGACCGCATCGAGCAGTCCCCGGAGATGTACCACCGGTGGACCGACCTGATAAAGGGCAGTGCATGCTATAACACAACGTCGCTTGGCGTGACCTACGACAAAGCCGCCGACTGCCTCGTTGCCCTCACGCCAGTCTTGCACCACCTTCTCAACGACCACCGCAAAAAGGTGACCATTAGGCTGCGATTCACGGGTGTCGACGACAGCTTCATCTCTCCTATGGGTCGGACGCCACGTATGTGGTTCGAGATGGACACGTTCCACGGGGAGGACATCCCGAGTGACATGATCGAGGTGCTCCGTGGAGAGCGGTGCAGTGCATCCCTCTCCTGGAGCGCCCATGGTCTGGGTGGCTCGTGGGTCGACCCCAAAGCCCCTCGTAACAGTACGGTGGAGCAGCTGGGGCCTGACTGGTGCAGCTTCGGCTGTGTGGCGATGCAGCACGACCCCACTGGCAAGTTTGAGGGCCATGGATGGGCGCGCGAGACGTGGACGTTCTCCGCTTACGACCCGATCTCACACCGCATCATCAACGGTGAGGCCTTCCAGGAGCATTGCTGCACCACGCCAGAGGACGGCTCCGAGTCCTCATTCGACACAAGTCGCTGCATCTGCGCAGCCAACATCCGAGAGGACAGCGAAAAGGCGCAGATGGCATGCCACTTGATGAAGAACGACGAATTCCGCGGCATGTATTGCCCTTTGCCCGGGGGGCTCAAGGATTGGACGCTCATGTCAGGGTGCGACTGGAAGGCCTTCAAAGACGCGCACCATGCGCTCGGCATTCCAACTGGAGCGAATATGCCTGACGGATGCAACCGCGCCCCTCCGTCGCCGTCGCCGCCGCCGTTCGTCAAGCCGCCCCCGCCTGACCCGCCGATCCCTCCATCGCCACCGCCACCGCCGCCACCAAATCCGTCCCCACCGCACCCGCAACCAGTGCTGGTTGCCAGCACCATCTTGAGCCAAAACCCTGAGCTTTCGGATGAGATCGACTTGCTGGATGAGCCGGAAGAGCACGCTTTGTCGCCCGTGCTGCGAGTGACGGCCATCCTCGTCTCCTTAGTGTTGGAGCTGCTCTGCTTGTGGCGTTTGTGGCTCTGCTTCTGCCCGAGAGCCAACGATGGCCATCTCAAGATAGCTGGGACGCCAGACGATGCCCTGGCTGAGTTGGAAGAAGCTGAGGAGGAGGAGGAGGAGGAGTATCATGACGAGGAGTACGATGAAGAGTATGTAGAAGAGGAGGAAGGGCAGCAGTACTCGCATGGTCAACGCACACACAACGACAAGGATCCGGGCGAGACGGTGCTCGATTGAAACCGGCAGGCTCGACCATTGGGTGGCCACCGCCGCCTTGAGTGAGCAACATTCGCAGCCACCTGTCGCCTGTGGCGATCACACTAGATGATTGCTATTCTAATGAATTGATCCATCTGGGCACGGCAGTTGCAGCGCGGGTTGCTTTGGCGGCGCGTATGATCTTGCCGTTCCAAGGCCGTGTCCATCATCTATCTGGCGCACACGACGGGCAGAACACACGACCAAATAAGCCCTCGACTTGGAGGGAAGTGATCGAAGGTGAGGCCGTGGATTACCTGAACGAGGCCGTGCGGCAATTGTTGATCACTCTCACTAAGCTTTCTTCGAGGATGACTTAATTCGTGCGAGCTGTTCACATGTCGCACATGTAGCGAAATCGCTCCACGATAAGTTGCACGCGAGTACAGGAGTATGTGCGCGCACACCATCCGCCATCGCAGTTTTGCTCGACGACTCTGTGTGACTTTGCGTGGCCCGGCACCGTGTCTATCTATGTACGTGAATGTGCGTGTTGCATGTTGGGTTGCGATGGCAGGGGTGGATGTGCGTGCGCCCACGACGCAACAAAGCTGCATGATGGCGTGTCTGGTATGTTTGAAGTGTTGTCCAAGATCCAAGATCCGGGTATTTTGTCTTTATACACTATGTGATATTATTTGTGTCTGAGTCTACAACCATTATTATGTACACCTATCATTGAAACGATAGGGTCAACTAAGTTTATACTTGGTTCGCCCATGGGGGGGCACGAGCCCCCCTCTCTCTCCACCCCTCCCCTGCCGTTGGGGAGGAACCACCCATCCTCCTGGCATGCCTGATGGCTTGCCAGGAGGCCACTGCCCTGCTGACCCACTCTCCTACGGACAGGCTCGCCTGATTCGCTCGTCCTGGCCCCTCGTGGCCAGCCCATCTGACGAATTGTGATGGCCCTTAGGGCCTGAGGGCAATGAGGAAGGGGCAAAGCCGGCGGCAGGCGCGGCGAGGGAGACGACTTCGGAGGTGCTGACGGGCTGAAGCCCGTCAGCAGAGGAAGGCGGGCAGGCGGGCTTGAGCGAGGGCGAGGACGGCGGCGAAAGCGACATTGAGCGAGTAGCGAGAGGCGAGGGCGAGTGAGAGGAGGGCTGTGGTGGCAGGGGCTGGTGAGGCGAGGCGAGATTGTAAGGTCTGAGTGTTACGAGAGCGAGAGCGACGAGAACGGGAGCGACGGATGACGACTGACGACAGGACGACGGACAGAGACACCCAGGAAAACACCCCGACTCTCGCCCCACGACTTTCTCACATAACTCGACTGAAATCAAACCCAAACACTCCGATCAGACAACGACGGACGACGATCAAAGGGCGATCTGTCGGCGATCTTGTCTGGAACGGGAATCGCACCATAACGGAATCGAGGGGCAATCTTGCCGCACAGGATTCCAAGAGACTTACCAAATAAGACGAAAGAAGTGCGGTGTGCCTAAGGGGGAGATGCGATGAGATTGCAAATTAAACCTGATTGCCCCCAGAAGTAGATAAAGAACCGCGGAGAAGATAGCGAATTAAACCTAGTTGCGAGGCGCCTGGGAGGAAGAGAGGTGGGGAAACTTCCCTTCTCTTTCGAGAGAAAGAGAGAGAGCGCTCCACAACCCCCGATCCCATGCATCCAAGCGAAGCTTTTGACCGAGAACGAGAGAAAGCAGAGAATTATAACGATAAATACCGAACGACGAAGAGAAGCCTAACGAGTGTCGATTCGCGAATGCGACACCCCCCTGCCAGGATCGAGCGTCCCGCGAGGAAAGAACAGAACCTAACGGATAGCGGAGAGCTCCAAACAAGCCGCGAGAAAGGCGGAAGAGCAATCCTGAACGGGACCGAATGAGCCAAGAGCGAAGAGCGAATAAAACCGAAGAGCGAATGAAACAATAAATCTGAAGAGCGAATGAAACAATAAATCCGAATGGATGGAGAGCCGCGCGCCCAACGCCGAACCAAGACGGAAGACGTGATGAGCGACGCACCGAGAAGTTACGAATTACGAACAACGGTCGCCAGCAGGCAGCTGCTGGCCTGTCGCAGGCACGCCATCGCGCGTGCCGCAGGAGAGAGGAGAGAGAGCGCGGAGAAGGGGGTGGGCTGAGCGAGAGCTCCGCCCACCGAAAAATAGGTAAGTCCCGCACCTGTTTACAGGATAACGTCGGGACTGAGGACGCCGCCAGCCCGGTAGGCGTAGGAGGAAGGAGGGAACGGATCACCGGGGGGGGGCGCGGGCCACCGGACCATATCTAAGCCCTTTTCCCCTATCCCCCTAGTAGTGTACGGGGGGAGTCGCCTGATGGTGGGGGGGAAAGGGCCGGGGGAGTGGGGGTGTAGAAAGTTTTCCTACGTGAGTAGAAAGTAGAGGGTCCACGGCCGCGTGTGCGGTGAGACTATTAAGAAGTTTAGTTTAGTTGAAACGATAGGGTCATGGAGCGCGCGCCGCCTCCCTCCCTCGCCACTGCCGCCCTCGCTGAGATCGACGATCTTTTGATGGACACGCCGCTGTCGCCGAAGCGACCGCGCCCAAACGACACGCCCAGCCAAGTGGGCACAGAAGCCACCTCACCACACCCCTGCATCACCGCGAACAGCGCACGAACAGCACACATGGAAATAGCCATGCTGGTCCACTGGACCCATCTCACCCTCTCACCCTCCACAGCGACACCCACCACACCCCACCAGCTGGACGATCCAATAGGGAAGGCCTCCGGGCCTGGCCCCTACACTGCCGCGGCACCGCCCTCGTGCTTGTGCACGAGGGGCCGGCCCGGCGCCATCAGAAGCCCAGCCCCTTTGAGGGCTGCAACCGGTCGCACGCTCGCACGCCGAGGACGCTGCTGCGACGGTGGAGCGGCAGGGAGGGGATGCGGGCCGAGGGGGCCAGAACCTTTCATCGTTCATCCTAGTAGGCTCTGATCGGTCTATGGCCCTGAGGCTCCGCCCTTCCTCCCTCTGCCATCTGCGGCGGCATCTCTTGCCGCGCTTCCGCAACCCACAGCGCCCTCATCCGGGGACCACACCTGTACGTCCAGGTGGCCGCGAGCCAGCGAGCCACCACCCGCCACGCGCACAGTAGACAGTAGAGCAACGAGCAGCCCAACATCAACACCCACACAGCGTCCGCACACCACAGCACACACGGCAGCACAGCCAACACACACAGGAACAAGAACAAGAACAACCATCCCCATCCGGGTGGGATATGCGTATATGGTATTCGGTGGGGTCCCCCATCCGGATGGATCGTCGAAAACGGGCACGCAGCGCGCCCGGCATCGGTTCGAAGTTGGGCTCTCCGGGCCTCCCTCGGTGACGGCTCAACGTTCAATGGGCTCGGCGGATGGGTGATTTCGACGAGGGTTCGTTCGGCGCGCGGCCTGCCCGATTGGCGTGACCATCCGGGTGGGACATGCGTATTTGGTATCCGGTGGGGTCCCCCATCCGGATGGATCGTCGAAAACGGGCACGCAGCGCGCCCGGCATCGGTTCGAAGTTGAGCTTTTCAAGCTTTTAGCTTTTGCGATTTTAGCGTCTTTTGTCAGTTTTCGATTACGTTTTGTTGTGGGGGCCCACGGGGGGGGTCCGGGTCCTAATGGGCCCCGGATATGTGCTAGTTGGGTGTATTGGGAACTTTCTACCGAAAAAAATCCTCATCCTCAAATTTCCTCAATTCTGATATGGTCATTTTACACCCCTAATAAAAAACACTGTTTGACCGCCCTAGCAGGCGCGCGTCGCACAGCTCGACCTGTGGCCTGTGGTGCACTTTTGTGGTCGACGTCAATTTCGCACGAGCGCGAACACGTTTTTGGGTCTGTGTGTTGAATGGCGTCGAAAATGTGCATATTCCATATTTCTTATAAGATTCTGTCGAATATACCCACATTTCCAGTGTAATACCAATACCCTAAAAATCGCGTGATAAAACCTCAATCTTGACTTAGTGAATTTTCATCCTTAGAAATTAAAAGGCGTGTTTGACCGCCCTAATGAGGGGCTTGGACGAGCGAACCAGGCGAGCCTGTGGGGAAGAGAGTGGGAGTGGGTCAGCAGGGCAGTCTCCTCCTGGCAAGCCATCAGGCATGCCAGGAGCCAGGAGGATGGGTGGTTCCTCCCCCACGGCAGGGGAGGAGTGGAGAGAGAGGGGGCTCGTGCCCCCCCATGGGCGAACCAAGTATAAACTTAGTTGAGGGGTAGAGACCCCTAAGAGACAAGTAACAAGACAGCTTTCGCCACTCACCCCCCCGTCTCTAATCTGCCACAATGCTGCCAAAAAACACGGAGGGATGGGGCGTGTGGTTGTGGTTGTGGTTCGAATGATTTAATTCTAACATTTCGAGGCCCCCCCCGGGAATGGGGACCATCTATGGAAACCAACAACGGGGCAGCCGGGGGACGATCCTTGGAACGAGAAGTGGGGGGGGGGGGGGGCGTCTGAACGCTTCATTCGCCGTTCTCTTCTAAGCTTAGACAATTTAGCCCTCCTCAAAGCACTCATCCAAAGACTTCCATATTCCATCGGGCTGCGAGCCCGATGTGTGGGACGCCCCCCCCCCCCCCCCCCGGGTCACCTCCCTCCTCCGTTCGTTTGGAGTACAGATTAAAGTATGTGTGAGCACGCATCTCCAGCACACATCCCCTTCTGGTCGAGCGCAAGCAAGACTTCTCTGGGAGTGGAGACTCTCTATCTAGGAGTACTCTACCCGTGTACATTGCACATTTCATTTTCATCCTCGTGGTCCACTTGGACAGGTTTCGATGTGGGTGGCGTCGAGGAGGAGAGGAAAAAGAGAGCGAGGGAGAGGATGACAGAGCTATGAGTGAGCGAGAGAGAGAGGTGCTCTACGGAGAGGGAGAAGAGACAAAGAGAAGAGAAAAGCACAGAGAAGAGAAGAAAGACGACCCGCCCGCCTCTGAGACGGAAGAGAGAAGACTGAGGGAAAAAGGAAGTGTACTTTACAGAGTACCTCTACTCCGGAAGTACTACTCCCAGAGCGAGAAAGTCAGAGGGAAGGAAGTAAAACGAAGGGAAGAGGCCGGGGAAGGAGAGCAGAGCGAGAGCGCGGCCGCCGGCGGACGGTGAGTGTGTGTGCGTGGGTACGGACACGGACACTCCCTCCTCTCTCCCTGGCTCCCCTTGTCGTTTGGGTGTGGACGTGGCGGGCAGATGCTTGTCTCCCCATGCTCCCCGCGCGCGCGCATGCTCGCGCCCGCCCGCCGTATGCTCTCCGTCCCATCATGGGCCAGCGTCGACCCACGAGCGATGAGTGCCACCGCTCCGGCGATTGGCCGCAACCTGGTGGGCGGGCGCTGGTTCGAAGCGGAGCGGACGATGGAGCTTCCCGATCCGCTACACGGTGGGACTATGATGCGCGTGCCCCACACCGCCGCCCATGAGGTTGGCGAGTACATCGAGCGCATGAAGAACTGCCCGCGCTCGGGCCTCCACAACCCGATCAAGAACCCTGAGAGGTACAACATGCTTGGCGCCCTGATGGCGGAGGCGGCGCAGGAGATGCGAAAGCCAGAGGTTCTCGACTTTTACGCCAGGCTTATCCAGCGCGTCGTGCCCAAGTCGATGCCCCAATGCGTCGGTGAGCCCACCGTGACTCGTAAGTTCATGGAGAACTACTCATGTGACCAAGTCCGCTTCCTTGCCAACTCGTTTGGAGTGCCTGGTGATCATAGGGGGCAGGTCTCGATGGGGATGCGGTTCCCGTATGGCGGCGTGGCCGTCATTACGCCCTTCAACTTCCCGCTCGAGATTCCGTCTCTGCAGACCCTCTCGGCTCTCTTCATGGGCAACCAGCCGCTTACGAAGGTGCGCTTCCGCCGCAGCTTGCGCGGGAACATCCGTGTATTCGGCGCGAGCCCTGTTCGCTAAGGACACTCACCACCCGCGCGACTGGTCGCAGGTCGATTGGAAGGTGGCCATTGTGATGGAGCAGTTTATCCGCATGCTCCACCACTGTGGCCTCCCAAAGACAGACATCGACTTCCTGTACTCGGATGGCCCCATCATGAACGAGATCCTCATCAAGGGCGAGTGCAAAATGACCCTTTTCACGGGATCTCAGGCGGTGGCGGATAAGCTCGCCGTCGATTTGAAGGGGCGGGTCAAGTTAGAAGACGCCGGGTTCGATTGGAAAGTGCGAGAAAAGCTTGCCTCCCCCCCATGTTGCGGATTTTCGCATTGGGCGCTTCGGTAGTGTGATGAGCTCACTCCCAACGACGCCTTCATGCCCCGTCATCTGTAGGTGCTGGGCCCCGACCCCGCCGAAGTCGACTACGTCATCTGGCAGGCAGACCAAGATGCCTACGCCTTCTCGGGTCAGAAGTGCTCCGCGCAGTCGATGCTTGTTGCCCATGAGAACTGGATGAAGTTGGGGATCATCGACAGACTCAAGGCGCAGGCGGCTAAGCGCTCGCTCGCCGATCTGACGTGCTCCCCCGTGCTATCCTGGTCGACCCCGCGAATCCTCGCGCACATTGAGGCGTGCCTCAAGCTGCCGGGTGCCGAGCTCGCCTTTGGTGGGTCCCCCCTCACGGGGCACTCCATCCCCGACTGCTACGGAGCCGTTGAGCCAACGGCGGTATACGTCCCCATTGAGACCATCATGGCGTCCGACGACAACTTTGCGCTCGCAACGACCGAGCTTTTCGGACCCTTCCAAATCATCACCAGTTACAAGGAGAATCAGCTGCCTCTCGTCCTCCAGATGCTCAACCGCATGAAAAATCATCTCACCGCAGGCGTCGTCTCGAACGACCCGCATGTGCGGCACTCCCCGTCCGGACCGCTGCCGCCCTAACAGTTGCTGCTTCCTCACACTGCCGCTGCCGCCCCAACGGTTGGCTTGTCTTGCTGCTTGCTCGCACTTCTTCCCCTACTCACACCCCACCTCGCTGCTCAGTTCATCGACGAAGTTCTTGGAAACACCATCAGCGGCACGACTTACGCCGGGATCCGCGCGCGCACCACTGCGGCACCACAGCAGCACTGGTTCGGCCCATCGGGAGATCCGCGCGCCGGCGGCATCCACACCGCTGATGCGATCAAGCTCTGCTGGTCTTCCCACCGCGAGGTCATCTACGACCACGGCCCGGTCGCCAGCGAGTGGGTGGGCAAGACCTCGTGAGTGTTGCGCGTACTCGCCCGAGCAAGATACTCATCCTTAGGCGCTCGTGCTAGGGCCTCGGTTCAATTTTTAGCAGCTGCATAGTGCACTCAAGCCGACAGCGCGGCCTTGAGTGTTGAGTGCATGTGCCTACAAGGGTAACAGCCCGTGCATCGTTGCATCGTCGCGTTGGCGCTGAGTAGGAGGCACTCTGGCCAAGAAGAATTCCACCGTCCACCATGAATAATGCATGAATCATGAATGATGAATGAATATAAAGTATAAAAACACTAACATAAATCGTTGGCAGCTACGTCTACGTTAAATCTACGGCCGCCTAAGCCCAAGTGTGCGTGCTACACAGCGTACGTAGGTGCGAACCTCGAACCTTGCGTGAGCACGGGTAGTGCGTCCCCATTTAGACGCGCGACTGGTATTGCCCGGAAATTGCGCGGTGACGTCCGCGGGCAGGTCGGGATGGGGATGGTCGGGGCGAGGTCTCCGGTAGCCAGGGTAGCCGCGTGCGCGCGCTGTGAGGAGCTGGGTGGGCTGCGCGGGCAACGACGCCAGAGGGTCAGGGGGCGGGCACACTGTCAGCAGCCCGACACGGCGTTGCATCGGCGTCTTCGACGACTTCTTGGTGCCCTCGCCGTCGCCATGGCGCGAGCTCGATCGCCCCACCTCCACCTCCACCTCGAGGGCGTCCTCGACCCCCTCGTCCTCGTCGGCGTCGCCCGCAAACAAGTAGGGCTCGGGATTTTCGGGCGGCAGTTCATCGTCTGACGGTAGACACTCGTCCCATTGGTGCATGCCGCCATCCATGCACCTCTCACTGCCCTTCAGACCCCCAGAGACCGGCGTGCTCATGGCCCAGGAGAGGGAGCCTCGAAGCACCCTCGCGGGTGCTTCCCCCGGCGTCTTAAGAGATATCAGCATCAAGGATCTCCTCATCGTCTGCAGTGACCGACCGTCCACGGGACGAAAATTTATGCGCCAAAAATTCCACCGTCACGACAACTTGCTGCAACTCTGTCTTCACACGCAACATTCGAGACATCTCTCGATACTTCCCGGCAAATCGAGTTTGCTTTGCTCGGTATAAACCGAAATCTCTCCCGTGATTTGCTGCAATTATCTCCCTCAACTTCGTTCTTGGCCACCTTGTGCGACCCCAGAATAGAGAGAGAACGAGCCCGACCTTTGCAATGACGGCTGCCACTTGATCAACTTTTGCGAAGTCCTTTAGCTCGAGACTCAACACATGCGTCCCACAACACGTCGCCGTCAGCCATTTGTAGTGTCGCTCCAGAATTTTCCAAGCCGCTTTCATCGTGCTACAAGTGTCAGTAACGACCTGTACAAAGCCAAAACGACCATTCCGCTCCATACATTGGCGAAGCAACTCAGACACAAACCCAGCATTTTCTGAATCGCCGCTCGTCACTTTGATCGTGCCATCGAATAGCATGCACCCAGGATTGCCGAAGAGAAAGTTGATGAGGTGATCTTTCTTCACGTTGTCCCACCCATCCGAGATTATTGAGCAACCGTTCTGTAGCAGCTGTTGCCGCAACGGTTCCATCTCGCGATGCAACCTCTCCACTGTGCCATTGAGCAAGGGCCCGAGTAGACCTTTCCGATTTGGCCCCTTGTAGGACGGAGGTGCTGTCTTCAGCTTTATTACCATCTCTTTAAACTTGGGATGGTCTGCCACAGCTGCGGGAACATTACAAGCATAAAACATTTCTGCTATCGCCGCTTTGCGTCACACACTTGCTTCGATGCCAAATTAAATTGCAGCGTGCCTTGTCCACGACCAGCCTGAGCTGAAAGCGCACGCTCACACGCAGACTGCCCGGCTACGAGCGGCGCCGCTGCCGCCACATCTACTTCCCTCGCTGCCGCCTTCTGCCGCTTCTTCGCATCTTTCTCGCTCTCACTTGTGCGCACCTTCTCAACGAGGGTTAGGAAAGATGAGTCATCGCAAGGGCATTGTGCAGAGTTGTTGCGACCAAGCACGTGGTCAACAACCCTCGTAGCACTGCCGCGCCGCTGCACACCACAACCAATGCACCGCCACAGCGGGTGGTTGGGGTCTTCCTCGCCGAGGATGATGACGCACGCCCAAACTGCTTCGGTGCGCCTCGCGCCAACGGAGCGCTTGCGCACTCCCTGAAGGACAGGCTGACTCAGGCCGGTGGCGCGGGCGGGGAGCACGCCAAAGGGGGTCATGCTTCCCGGCCTGCCACGCGCGGCGGGCAGGGCCTCTTCACATGCCTCGTCGTCGTCTTGCAGATGGGCCGGCTGTTGGGCGCCTCGCGCTCCATTGAGGAGCACGGCCCACTGCAGGGGCGCAGCGGCCGTGGGTGCCCTCTCCTGCCGCGGGGTGTCGGCACGGTCTGCCTCGCCTGCCCCGTCGTTGCACGCGCGCGCGCTCAGGGCACGGTCGACGTTGGGGTTGAACATGGCGGGGATGAGGGAGGAGAGAGAGGGGGGGGGGGGTCGCGCACGGTCACAAGGGAGAGTAGCGCGGGGCCGCGCGCGGGGGGAGCGGGGAGCGGAGCAGCGGAGCCGCGCGCGGGGCGCGGGGCGCGGGGCATATATTATACTACTACAATATACAAAGCACTATACATTATACTTAGAAGAGATAGTTGTGAGTTATAGAGGTAGAGACCCCCCGCTGTCCCGCTGTGTTTGGGACTGTGTTTGGCTGTGTTTCTACGAAACCCAAACACAGACTGTGTTTCCTGTGTTTGGAGAAGCCCCGGCTGTGTTTCCCAGCTAGGGTTCGCGCCAACAGCCAACAGCCCCCCCCCCCTGTATTCGCGCCCCCCCCCTGTATCTGTATTCGCCCTTGGGCGCCCCCACCCCCCCAAATACCCAAATATCCCGAGATATCCCGGATACCCCCCCAAATATCTTGTGGTATTTTGGACCACTGCAAATATCCCCCGGACTGTCTAGATATTTTGGCTTGAGCCTAAACACCAACACCCCAACCCCCTAGCTAGGTCCAGGTAGTGCACGAGGGGGGTGGCCGCGAGACAGGGTGGGAGGGAGAAGATAGGGAAGGGGGGACGGGCGTGGCTACCGAGGTGTTGTCCAATGCCACGCGCGCACAGGCGAGAGCATCAAGGAGTTTTTTTGAGCTCGCGGAGGAGAGTCCGTTGGTGGTTGTAGTGGTGGCTCCCTCGATCTCGGTCTCGCCTCGGGGCGACTAGTGATCAACGAAACCATTGTGTGGGTGGGCGGGTGGGCGGGTGGGTGGGTGGGGTGGGGGCGGTAGGCGGCGGTGGGAGGGGCGCGCGGCGGGCGGCTGCGAGGTGCTCGCCTTGTCGCCTGGGGGGGGGGGCGCGCGCGCGCGGGAGGGGCACCGCATTTGTGCGGTTACGCCCAGGGGCCGCAGCGTGAGAGTGGCGCGCCCCACTCTACGAGTAAGCAGACCCTCGCCACGGGGCAGGCGCCCGGGCGCACCGCTCCGCGCCGCTGAGAGCCCGCGGCGTCCTTCACGAATTCCGGGCCTCTTCTTGATTTACTCGAGGCGTCTTTGAGGACCCGTTCGCATCTTCGTGGCGCACAGAGTTTTGTGGAGTACGAATATATGTGTGCACGGTTTACTTAGTCTGTGTACGAGGTGGGTCTGGCGGGTAGACCCCTCTGATGTTCTGTACACAAATCGACGGTTGAAGAAGAGAGCGGCGGGCAGCCGGGGTGGGGCGGCGGCGATTGGGTTGAACATATCAGGATTGAGGAGGAAGAATCACGTAATCGGCCGGACAAGAGGAGGGAGGAGGAAGGCACAGACAGACAGGAAGACGAGAGAGAGAGAGAGAGAGGGAGGGAGGGAGAGAAGAGCCGGTCGCCTGAAGGCATCAAGTGAGGCATCTTGAGAAGAGAGAAAAGGAAGGATGAAGAAAGGGATGATGACTCCTGAGCAGGCAGAGCGAGCGCCGGGCGATCTCGGAGAGAGAGAGTGCGCGCGAGAGAGAGGGAGAGTGGGAAAGAGAGAGAGAGGGAGGGAGGGAGGGAGGGAGGGCCCGGAATACCTCGCACTCGACGAATCCAATCAGAAGAAGCACCTACTTCTACATACTCTTTCTCTCTCCCTTCCCTCTCTCTCTCTCTCTCTCCCTCTCTCTCTCTCTCTCTCTCTCTCTCTCTCTCTCTCTCGCTCTCTCTCTCTGCCTCTCTCTCTCTCGCTCTCTCTCTCTCTCTCTCTCTCTCTCTCTCTCTCTCTCTCTCTCTCTCTCTCTCTCTCTCTCTCTCTCTCTCTCCTCTCCCTCCGCTTCTTCTCTCTCTTCTCTCTGCCCCCTGTGATCGGGCGGCACGGGCGCGGAGGGGCGGCGCGCGCGAGAGAGGAGCCACCCTCTCCCCTTCCCCCCCCTCCTCCTCCCCTTCTGGCGCTCGTGGCATGGCTCTGCAGCATGCGAAGGAGTCAAAGATTCTCGAGCTTCTCAAGAAGCTCGACGACAACGACCGACGCACCCAGGCGATCGATCTTTCTGGCTCGACAGTCTTCCGAGAGAAGAGCGTCAAGCTCTGCGCCTCTCTCGCCGACGCCCTCCAGCGGAACTCTCGGCTCACCGCGCTGAATCTTTCGAACTGTTCGATCGGGGACGGCTCAGCCAAGCAGCTCGCCAACGTCCTCCGCGACAACGCCACCATATTCGACCTGAACCTCTCGTACAACAAGCTGGGCCGGCCGGGCCTCACTGCGATCGGGAGTGCGCTCGCCACCAATGTGGGGCTCAAGTCCATCTCGCTCGCCAACCACCGGGTAGACTCGTCCGTCGCACAGTGCTTCGTACAGATGTTCTACACCAATGTCACTCTGCTCACGCTCACGTGGGATGTCAACCTGCCAGCATTCAACCTGAAGCTGACGGAGATGATCAACCGGAACAACGAGATCAACCGGTGCGTGCACGTGGGACTGCGCTGCCCCCACTAGCGCCCGCGATCCACCGGCGGCTGTCCCGGCCGCCCGTTGCACCCACGCCGCTCTCGCTCGTGCAGGTACGTTGTCGAGGGCAAGGACTACGTGCCACTGCTTCCGATTGAGATGCGCGAGAACCCTCCAGAGCTAGTCGAGCGCATCCCGCCTGAACTTGGAGATGAGGAATTTGGGATGGAGCTAGGCGGCGCGGGCACAGTGCTCTGGTGCAGCATCGCTGGCCGATGGGAGCTGGGCACCCTCAAGGGGACACAAAAGTCCAAGCTTGTGGTGACGGTCGAGGGCACCGACCACTTGGTCGAGTCCAAAGACGTGACACGCTTTGAGGCGTCGCATGCACAAGACCTGCCCAACATGGTGCAGATGCACAACTTGCATGAGGCCCCGCTGCTCTACCTGCTACAGCGCAGGCTGAAGAACGGCTCAATATACACGTGGGCTGGGGACGTCCTCATCTCGCTCAACCCGTACGCCCCGCTGCCCGAGCTGTACAACATGTCGCGCTGGCAGACGGATCAGCTTGAGGGCACCATGGGCGCGGCCAACCGGAGATCCGACGCCCCTGCGCCGCCCCATGTGTACGCAATTGCGAGGCGAGCCTACGCGCAGCTGCGCTCGACGATGGAGCTCAGCGACGCAGAGCGTGCAGCAGCGGCGGCCACTGGCGTCTTCGCCGACCAGTCCGTGCTCATCTCTGGTGAGTCGGGCGCCGGCAAGACGGAGGCATCTAAGCGGGTTATCGAATACTTGACGAGTGCGTCTCGTTTGGCCAAGGAGGCGCGGTCCTACAGCATGGGCGGCAGCGGCGGTGGCAGCGCTGCGCCCGACGGGGCGGCGGCCGCGCCACCGACCGATGGGAGCGCGCCGCTGAGCAAGCTCCGCACGCCTGCCAACACGCCGGTGAAGCGCAGTGCACAGCGCCAGGGGGGTTTCACCCCGTCTGTGAGCAGCGCGCACGAGCCCGGCGCGCCAGTGGCAATCGAGTCGCTGCTGAAGGAGGCCTCGCCGATCCTTGAGGCCTTTGGCAACGCGAAAACGATTAGGAACGACAACTCGTCGCGCTTTGGCAAGTATGTCGCCGTGCAGTACGACTCACACGGCTGCATCGCAGGCGCCTCGACCGAGACGTACTTGCTCGAGCGCTCTCGCGTGGTGGACATTTCGGAGGGTGAGCGTAACTACCACATCTTCTACCAGATGCTAACGGATAGCGCCATCTGTGAAAAGTGGGGTTTGCCCCCCGCCGAGGGGCTCGAGGCCCTCTCGGTGGGTGGCGTCACGGCGCGACTCGTTGGGGTGTCCGATGCCAAGGAGCTCGCAGCGGTGAAGCGTGCGCTCCCCGCCTTCGGTGTCGGGCTTGATGACCAGGCGGCCGTCTGGCGCATTCTGGCGTCCGTCCTCCTGCTTCGTAACATACGCTTCGAGAAGGCGCCCGACGCCGGCGGTGGCTCCGACGATTGCGCGCAGGTCGCTGACGAGAGCGCTCTGACTCGTGTGACGGCGGCGCTCGGCTGCGAGACGGAGCCGCTTCGCTACGCGCTACTGCGCAAGAAGATCAGTGTGGCGGGCGAGCTCATCGAGCAGCGTTATTCCACAAAGGCCGCACAGGTGAGCTTGTGCGGGGTGGGACCGGCCTTCGCGCCCGTACCCCCCCCCCCCCCCCCACTCACCCACCCACCCACCCACCCATCGACCCGCCCATCAACCCTCAACCCGCCCATCCGGTCTTTGCTGAAAGGCAACGGCCCACCTTGCCCATCTCCCGGCTCGTACAGGTTTGCCGCGACGCGCTGGCAAAGTCCATTTTCGCAGCGCTCTTCGACTGGATCGTCGCTCAAGTGAATGGCACCTCGCGCGCCAAGACGGAGAGCTCAACCATTGGTATCCTCGATATCTTCGGCTTCGAGCAGCTTAAACACAACTCGTTCGAGCAACTGCTCATCAACTTTGTCAACGAGATGCTGCAAGAGCAGTTCAACGAGTCCGTCTTCGCTGCTGAGCGCCGCCTCTTTGCTGCCGAAGGGGTGGAGGTCGAGGACGGGTCGCTCCAGTCGTCCGGCGATAGGCTGCGCCTCA
This sequence comes from Isochrysis galbana, assembly GCA_018136815.1. NCBI lineage: Eukaryota > Haptophyta > Isochrysidales > Isochrysidaceae > Isochrysis > Isochrysis galbana. The sequence continues at coordinate 5,807,286 of CM030934.1, forward strand.
TGACGCGCCTGCTGCAGGGCCTCGACGATCAGTGCCGGCTGGGTGAGCGCGGCTCCGACGAGGAGTTCTTCCAAGAGATCGGCATTAAGCACACAGTGCGAGGTATTTGCCAGCCCGAGCAGCGCGGTTTCTTCTCGATCAACCACTACGCAGGCAAGGTCTTCTACTCGACCGAAGGGTTCGTGCACAAGAACTCAGACCAATTGCCTGCAGACGTAACGGCGCTCTTCTCGACGTGCGACGGTCTCGCGCTGGTGCGGTCCATCCTCTTGGGTGGCGTCGCTGACCCGGCCGCCGGGTCCCGCCGGCGCTCTGCGTCACTCGCCTCTTCCACCTCGGAACAGTCGTCCACCGGGCCCTCACCAACATCGTTGCATCTGACTGCCGCAGTAACGGCGCCACTTCCAGTGCCTGCGCCCAGTCCGGCAGCAACCAAGCTGGGCGGTGCGCCTGCCGGCTTTAAGCTCAACCTGGGCCTAGCAAACGCGCGCATCGCCGCGATGCAGCAGGAGGAAGCCTCGCGTGTAGCAAATTTCCCCCCGTCTCACCGGCGGACGAATAGCGAGGCGCCTGCCATGACGCCAAGAACTTCGAGGCGAGGGTCAACGAAGTCAACCACATTGTCTGAGAGGCTCCGGGCAGGTATTGGCCAGGTGTCGGGAACAGGTGGGCGGTCGAATGAAGGGCTGATGGCGACACTGCAGGTAATGCATCGCGCCAGCCCTCTGGCGTGCCCTTCCATCTCTCGCCGCATCGCATGCATCCACGAGGCTGCGGTCCGATTCGCCATCATCTCAACCTGCTCCCCCGACATTGACTGCGGGCCCGCGGCTGAGCCCTCCCGCGCGCGCTTACAGGTCACGTCGCTCCACTACATTCGGTGCGTTAAGCCTAATGATGGTATGGCACCCTTCGGTTTCGAGCAGGCGCGCGTGCTGCGCCAACTTCAATACTCTGGGGTACTCGAGATGGTGCGCATTCGTCGGTCAGGATTCCCTTCACGCATGCCCTTCGCTGAATTTGAGGCAAAATACGGGATTCTTCTCTTCCAAGATGCTTTCTCCGAGGCCTCGGTGCGCGGTAAGGAGGCAGGTGATCTGACCGCTGCTTCGCGCACAGCCAGTATGCGCCGGGGTGGTGGTACGGCCACCGCTAAACCCTCCTCGGCGTTGCGCCGCAATCCTATCAAGATGATGGTCAAGAAGGCAGGGCTCGGCTCGTCGGCTAAGTCTGAGTCGAGCCAGGCGGAAGCCGAGCTCGAGGCTGAGATCGCCGCCGGGCGTGGCGACTGCCTCTTCATCCTTCGACGCGCCAATCTATTTGAACACCGGCACTACCAGTTCGGCCGTACGCTGGTCTTTCTGCGAAATGGTGTCGAGGCAACCCTCAACAACGCCGTGGCGTCACAAATGAAGTGCGTCCTTTGGTTCCAAAAGACGGCACGGGGCCGCGTTGCGCGCGCAGCGCTGCGCGTGCGAATGGAGGCGATGGGTCGGGAGAAAGTTGCAGAAGAAGCGCAGGCGCAGCAGCGCGCTGCCGCTGTTCCCACGATCCAGGCGGCGTTCCGTGCCAGGGCTGCGCGCCGCGAGGTGGCAGCAGCG
>CM030934.1:5808986-5833986 GCA_018136815.1 Isochrysis galbana
CGACTCCCATTCGAAATGCAATATATGTGTTACAATGGGGAAAACCCTGTGAACAGTGAACAGTGAGCCAGTGAAGCTTTAATGCATAACCATGAGCATTAGTACCGCTACTGCCACTAGTCTTGTACTAACTACTAACACGACAAACCGCCCATCATGGATGCGCGCGGGCTGTGGGGATTGTTGGCGTGACTAGTAAGGCGGCAATTTTTGATTTGAATCTTGATTGGCCATCCACACTAGACACTAGCTAGTACGCGAACCGGCCAAAACACACGAGGAGTGCGCCTAGTAGCGGTGGGAAGTCGGGCACTCGAGCGCATCTCGGTGCGGTGACGTCGACACAGTTTCTGCGCCTAGGCCGATATTCGACAAGGTGCGCGCGGGCGGTGGGGGCGATTGGCGTGGCCGCTAGGGCGGATTCTCATGCTGTCATATTTGGTAGTGCTCCCCAGCCTAACCCGCGGAAGGCGCCGCGGTTCTTTACCGGTAGCGGTAGAGCCCCAGAGCGTGTGCAAGGGAAGGGCGAGGGGGGGCGGGAGAATCGCACCAATTTTTGGCGAAGATTTTTAGCCGCTAGTCCCCTCCCCCTCTTCACGCGGCACGTCCCGTATTAATTAGGTTAGTGTTCTACGTATTACTGTGAGTGTGCGTGGGAGCGTGGGATAGTGGTGTGACACTCATGCACGATGCCAAGGTCGGTGAGCAGGTCCCTGATAAAGATGAGGTCTTTCGCTGTCAACATGGCGCCAAAGTACTCAGCTTCAGCGCTTGATAGAGACACAGAGCGTTGCATTTTGGAGAACCACTGGATGGGGCAACCCAGGTAGAAGAAGAAGGCACCACTACAGGAGTATTTTGCTTCCCAATTGGAGTCGACGAACGTTACGAAGGCCATGTCGGAATTAGGGGAGAAGTGCAGGACTCGCTGCATGGATCCTCGCAGGTATAACAAACATCGTGTGGGTGCTTGTAAGTGAACGGGTCCTGGATTGGTCATGTAATCGTGATAATTGGGACGCAGCGTACGCCAGGTCGGGGCGCGACATATTTGCAAGCCATAAGAGTCCTCCTACAATTGCCATGTGAGCTTCGCGCTGAGAAGACGTGGCTTCGTGCTCAGGAGAACCGACAGGGGGTGAATCGGCAGGGTCGAGAAGGGCTTCGCCGAGAGAGGCGTCGAAATTACGGGTGTTGCTCGTTCCGATGAGAAACTCGTGGCGTTGAAGTAGGTCCGAGATGTATAGGGATTGCGAAAGGGTAATCTCCCTTTTGGGCCTGTCGCGAGTGATGCCGACATTCAGGATCCAAGATAGCTCACCTTTGTCCTCGATCGGGAAACGGTTGCCTAAATCTTGCACGAAGCGGGCGCGCAGGTCGGGATCGTTGTCAACGATTAGGGCGTCGTCAACATAGACGAGGACCCACAGAACTCGGTGGTGTTCGGAGAAGGTGTATAGGCAGACGTCGATAGTTGACCGAGTGAACCCCCAATGTAGGAGAAAACCGGTGAGCAGAGCTGCCCATTCTCGGCCCGCTTGTTTAAGGCCGTAGATGGATTTGAGGAGTTTGCACACCAGGCGTTTCCCGTGACGATCTTCGTGTGGGACACCGGGAGGGGTTCGCATGTAGAGGGCGGGGGGAGCGTGAAAAAAAGGGGAGCGCCTCAAGTTGCACCTGCTTGCTCCTCCCTCGCTCGCCTCGTGCCTCGTTAGCCCTGGGTGACTCCCAAAGGCCCCTATTTGCCTGGCGGCTAGATAGAAGCTAGAAGAGAGGGGGGGGGGGGGGCAGTGAGTACGAGGACAGGCCCGCGCCCACCAAGGCGGTGATGAGTGATGAGTCCTCTGCGCTCATGCCAGAGGGCAGAGCATGATGGATGATGGTGTCCGACGGGCCCCCCGAAAGGGAGTTGGAGCCGCCGAAGGGGAGGGCATGAGGCGCCTTCCCATGGTGATGGTGAACTAAGTATGAACTTGGATGCCAAAGCCATGCATTGCACCCCTACGAATGTGCGTTCGCGATGTGCGCCGGTACGCCGCCGCCGCAGCATTCGCCATGCACGCCACTGGAGTGACGCGCGTCAGCGTTGGACCACAATACGCACAGTGCATAGAAGCATAGAAGTAGTACCTTCGGCGCATACTGCAGCCACACGCACGCGCAGCGGAAGGACTCACCCACTAAACAGCACCCTCACGACACAAAAAGACACCCTCGTACATCAGTATTATCAGCATCCTCGCTGTGTACCGTGGCGCAGTCCTTGCCCTTTGTGGGCTGCCCCGAGCACAAAAACGCTCGTTGCGCTCAAACATGCATACCGCTCCTCCTCTCCTACCCCCATCCTTCGCTCCAGGGCGTCACCTCGGAGAAAATGTTCTACATTAAGGAGGGGCGAGTGGAGCTCGTCCTCACTCGGAAAGGCGCGGTGGTAAGGCAATGCCGTGGAGGACAAGAAAACACAAGAAAGCACATCACATCTTGAACATACTAGGAATCCCGAGGCGACTCGTCCGCCACCCGATGCTCGAGAGGCTATGCAACATTAATGAGTGATACTAGAAGGGCGGAAATGAAGGTGTAAGAGACAACGCTTTAGGAGGCCGTTTGATGTGAGGAGGGCAGCATCTGACCGACTATTGAAAGGAGGCAGCCTTCCTCGCAATCGTGAGTCTATTGCGCCGTGGACCAAAGGAGCTGCAGGCCGCCATGCCGGCTCGCCTCAAGCCTACTCATCCTCCTCGTCGTCTTCGCCTTCCTCTCCGCTGTCCTCTACTGCTTCACCAACGCGCAGCTTTAGCTCGTACTCTTGATCACAACCCAGATACGAGTCGCAAATCAAGTAGAGCATGTAGTCATACTCGCCGGGCTCAGGAGCCACAAAGTCCAACTTCACCTTTGCACGCAACTGCAAGGTGATACGCTTGATGCACACGAGCGCATTGGCCTTCGGATCCCCGATTACGAGCCACCAGCCCTCCTCTTTGGGTTTTGGGAACCGCGGTGCATGGGCGCGTGGTACCGGAGCTTCCTCCTCGTCAGTCTCTCGCGCGAGCTGCACATGGACGGTCACTGTCTCTCCGGAGGCAATCTCGTCGGCGTCCTCGATCTCATGGGACACATCCACATTCGGATAGGCGTTCGCAACGCGTGCCACGTCGCCTAGCTGCGCAGGGCTCATCTGCAGCAGCTTGTCACGCTCGTCATCCTCCATATCCATCAGGTCGAATATGCTTTCGACGCCCGCGGCTGAAGCTTTCTTCGCGAGAGCGCGGTCAAAGTGTGGCAGCTGCAATAGTGGTGAGTCGCGGTCCCACATGCCCTGCACACACATTTGAGAGAGCTCCATTGCCGCGAGGGCGGGCGCAAGCCAGCCCGAGGAGGAAATGACGTCGACGGTGGCTTGGAGCAGCCTTGTCGACTTTTCGAGTACGACCGCGGCGTCAGTAGCCATCTCCCGCCCCACGTCCAAGCGAGAAAAGTGCGCTTGGAGGAGGACGTTGGCCTTGACGTGGGGATCATTGTATCGCGGGTCCTCGATGGCCAGCGGGCAATGCGCGGCAAGCTGCTTGAGTGTGTCGTCCTCGCGCAGGCGGACAGGCAGCGCGTCATACTCCGCCGCGGAGGCCAAGATCTCCACCAGCCCCTTGAGCTTCGTGCCCGCTTGCAGCGAGGATGAAAATAACTCGATGGTGGTGTACTGTATGTAGTAGTACGAGGCGATCATGCCCAGGTTTAGTGGAGAGACATCCGTCCCATCCTCGATGGTGATGCAGCGTGCCTGCTCGAGATCGGAAAGCGTAGTTTCGACCAGCTCGGAGAGGTGATCCGATAGATGGCGATGCGAGGTGCCCTGCAGGTTGTAGTAGTTCGGGTTTTGGGTCAGCCGCCGGTACATGAAGGTCCAGGTGAGGTAGTCAACTGCATCTTGCTTAGACTCAATCGTCTTGGTCACCACCTCGGCGCACATGTGGTCGTGCAGGAAGTGATCGAGGTGGGACTCCACTGGAAATGGCTCGTAGAGGAACTTGCGGTATAACGGCTTCTTCGGCGAGTGGCACAGCAGAACGCACTTGCCGTTAGGGTCGATCAGCGGCCTGCAAGCGCGACCCATCATCTGCAAAATGTCCGTGATCGGATAGTCGGTGTAACGATGCTCGGCGCCATCGTAGAACTGCGTGTCCATGAGCACCACCAATTGCGCGCGAGGCTTCAGGCCCCAGCAGAGGCTGTGAGTGACAACCAGCACTTGCAGGGCGCCACTCTCATGCAACGCGCACACTGCTGCACGCTCCTTCTCGCCGAGCCCTTCGTGAAGAAAGCCTATGCCGTTGGCGACCATCTCGAGCAGCGCAGGCTCCTTCAAATGACGCGCAAATGGTGCGATGTCCTCCGGCGTCGCATGCAGGAAACGCTGAGGCGCATCATCGGCAGTGGCATACGTGAGCATGTCGATGGCGGTCAGCTGCGCCTGCTTCGCAGACGGCACGAAAATGATCGCGGGCCGGTCGGCTGCGTGGTTAACCACGGCATAGTATGCCGGTTTCGACATGGCGAGCAGTCGCGAGGGGACGTGTGCGATGTCAAGACCCTGCAGGGGGTCGTACACGCCGGAGTATAGTAGCTCAGCAGGTGCGATACGCGGCGTGGGCTGGAGGTGAAGGCGATGGACTCAAGATCACCGAGCCATCCCATGCTCAAAACTCGACGTCGCGGTTTGGGCCGCTGGCCCTGAGGCGTACCTGGATGTGGATCTCGAGCGGCACCGGCCGCACATTCGAGTGAAAGTTGAAGATGCCATTTGATGCACAACCGATCCACTCTGCCAAGTCCTTCGCATTGGCGAGCGAGGTGGACAGCGCAACGATACGGCAGCGCTTCTCTAGCTGCGACGAAATGTACCTAGTTCGCGAAATGACAACCTCCAGGACGGGGCCGACCTCACCGCCGATGAGGTGCATCTCGTCGACGAGCAGTAGCGCGATATTTTGCACGTTCTTGCGTTGTTTCCACCGGCGTGAGATCGTGTCCCATTGATGGGGCGTCGCGATGATGAGCGTCCCCCTCTCGAGCGCCTTGAGATCACTCGCCGTCTCCCCCGACAATTTCTCGAGGCGACATCCCCCTAGCTTGCCCAGTGTCGCGCTCCACTCTGCGTATCGCTCGTCGGCCAAGGCAGCCAATGGCGCGATGTACACAGCGCGCGCGCCGGGTGAGTGCTGCATCAATCTCAGAATCGCAAACTCGGCGCAAATAGTTTTTCCTGAACCAGTCGGCGCGCCAATCAGTACATTGTCATCTGTCGAGTACAGTGCCGCGAAGGTCTGCGTCTGAATCGGATTAAAGTGCATGAAGAGAGGCTCGTAGAGAGAGGCGTATTCGCCCAACGCAGACACTGGCAATGGTTGCAGATCAAGCAGCTCCGTATGTGGCGGGTACTTTTCGGGAAGGATGAGGTGGCGGAAGGAGATCGGTAGCGTCGTCTCGCAGCCTAGCCAGCGGTCCGAGACAACGCGTACAAAGTACTGTGGCGGAAGGGGATCGTGGATTGGGATCGTGAAGGTGAGGGTGTGGTCATCCTCCGCGAACTTCGCCTTTAGAAGAAACAGCTCCGTGTGCAAGATGTGTTCCTGATCGACATCCTCCACTAGCACATGGAAGCTTTCGGCGTTGCCATGCACCTTAGCATCGAATTGAAAGTCGGGTGTGATAGTTAGCTCTACCCGCAGCACCGTGCGCGTTATGGGCTGCACGTGCGCCGACAGTTCGAGGCGCGGGAACTGGTGCACGTAGCGATAGATGGGCTTGCCCATCTTGGGAAAGCGGATCAGCTCGCCAATCTCTTGTGGCGCCAAGTCATAGAATCGTTCCCACGGGAAGTCCTTGCGCTCGATCTTCTTGATGATGTCCTCGGGGATGTTCTTGAATTGGCGCAGCGGCGTTTGCGACAGCCACATCCGCCGGTCGATCATCTTGCAGAAGTTGAGGACGCGGTCGGCGAGCGCTGCCCACCCGCGCTTCAGCACAATCTCATGTAAGCACCTCATCAGTCGCGCTGCGGATTGTGTGATGTAGGTCATGTCCGAGAGGAGCGAGAAGCCGTCCAGCTTGAGCTGCGAGATGTAAGCTTGTAGGAGCACATTGGTCTTCGCCGAGGGTTCATCGACGCTCTCCTTGACAGGAATCGGCACGCGCTCGATCAGGCGTAGCAGCTCTTGCTTCTCCTCCTCGCGCACCGTCAGCGAAGCGAAGTCCTTCGAGAGGGAGAAGAGCCGCAGGAGCTCGATGTCAGAAAGGGTGGGTTTGAGGTGCTCGTTGTAGACGGCAACTGTGGAATGCGACACGTAGTAGTATGCAGCCACTCGCCCTAGATCAGTGGGCTGGAACTGGCCCGATTTGCGCTCGTATTTGATGAGGGCGCACTTGTCCAACGTCAATGCGGCCGAATGCACCATGTCGATGCGCCGCTGCTCGAGGAGCGGGTCCGCTGCCTTCTCTGCATCAGAGGCACCGTAAAGCGACGGGTTGCGGAGCATGCGCACGTAGAGATACGTGTACCCTAGCCAACTCACGGCTTCATGCGCGTTTTGCACGGTACCAAGCACGATCTCTGCGTTGAGGTTGTCGGCCAATTTGCCCACGTACTGCGACTCAATGGGCAGCTGCTGGTTGAGTAATGACAAGTAGTATTGCAACTCAGAGTGTGTGGTAAGAATGATGCCTACGCCCTTGTCGTCGGCGCGATTAACGTAGCCCGGCCGGCCGGCGCGGCCGAGCATCTGCATGACATCCATCATGGATAGCTCCGTCCAGCAACCCTTCTCAGGTGAATAGACCTTGCATGGGCAATGGGAATTCGGGAGAGGGTAGGGTAAACTTCAAGACACAATGGCCGCTAACGTGCCATCCTAAGCTCCACGGTATGAGGCGAGGAGACCCTAGCCATGAAGCTCGGGCGCAGGTGGCTGCTCGAGAGTTTATACGCATACCTGTGTACCTTTGATGATGACAGTGTGCGCTGGCAAGTTGACACCCCATGCGAGCGTCGCAGTCGAGACCAGGACCTGGGGGTTGCCACGAACATGCGGCATCAGATGCTGACTCGGGACCTTCCTCCTCGCTGGATGATCAAAAAGGGCTGCGACGAGCTGGATGGGCTGAGCATGGACGCATGCGTGCACCCTGATGCAGCTGAGCCACAGAGGGAGCTCTCACCTGTATGTGCCCATCAGCGAAGAGGTCCTCAACGAGGGTCCGGTCACCGCGCGTCATTCCAGCATGGTGGATGGCAAAGCCATAGGGTAGCAGCTCGGCCAGCTCCTTGGACTTGACGCCCTCTGCTTCAGTCTGCAAAATCTCGCGCGACGCCGAGTCTTCGCGCAGAAAGTTGACGAGCGTGTCCTCCTGCAAAGCCATGTCGCGGATGGCCTTGGCCGTCTTCGCACACTCCTTGCGTGAGTGCACAAAGACGAGCACCTGATTGGTGCCGGCGTTCTCGAGGGTCTTTTGGTATACGATTTCGTTCATGATCTGAAATCGCTTGATGGCCTTCTTTTCAGTGATGCCGATGTACTGCTGCTCGAGCGGGACTGGGCGGAACGAGTTGTCGAAGTAGAAGAGGCCCTTCTCAGGCTTGACACGCAGAAAGGTGGCGACGTCCTCGTAGTTGGGGAGCGTTGCAGAGAGACCAACGATTCGAATCATCTCTTGTGTGGTCTCGATCTGAGGTCGACGCGCATGGCGTAGAGCGTGAGTCGTGCGAGGGGCGAGCCGAGAGCAGCCCGACAAATTCCGGAAAGGTGGAGGAGTTTGGAGAAGGGGCCGAAGCCGGCACTCGCAGAGTAGCCAGCCACACGCGTGTAGGGATATTGCCCGGGGGTGGCATCATAAACGCCTGGCTTGGCGCGCGCTGGTGGTTGCGCGGCCGTGTCATGCGGACACACGCGACATCCGTGAGAGGTGGCCAGTCGCTCCAGGTGGTCATCTTGCGCTCACCTGCCGGATCGTACGCGCAACGATGGACTCGAGAACGGGCCCTCGGTGGTCATGGAGTAGGTGGATCTCATCGATGATCACGAGGCGAACCAGCTGCGTGTAGGTGCGGTCACCGCTCTTGCGCGTGATGATATCCCACTTCTCGGGCGTGGTCACAATCACTTGAGTTTGTGCAATTTGCTCTTTCGTAAGCTGCTGGTCGCCGGTGAGCTCATTGACGGTGATGCCTACATGTTCCGCGACGAGCCGGTGGGGTAGAGCATCAATGCAGAGGAAGTTGGGGAGAGGGGGGGAGTTGGACGTGTTTGATGAGCATGCAGGAGCGCACCAAACGGCTCGAGACGCTTCGTGAAATTTTGGACCATCTCTTGTACGAGCGCCTTCATAGGCGCGACGTACACAATCTTGAAGGCGTCGAGATTGATCGAGCCGTCGGTGCGTCGGTGCATACCGATCTCATGCAGAAGGGTCAGCATCGCCACGTTGGTCTTGCCCGCGCCGGTGGGTGCGCAAATGAGCATGCTTTCGGCAGAGAAAAGTGCGCAGTCATATACCCGCGACTGCACGCGGTTCAGAGCTGACATGCCGGCGAACGCCGGACGCGCCCACTCCGGCATCTGCTCGATCTGGATGAGCGCTTCTGTCTCGGCGAACGGCTTCGCCTTCAGTGCCGGCACATGTACCTCCTCGTAGCCCTTCTTCTGCACCCGGAAGGAGCCCGAGGGAAGGTGGCACTTTTTGTTCGCCATCAGGTGCCCGCCAGAAGCGAAGGCGATAGCGTCAAGATCGATCACGGCGCGGCCGATGCGCGCGCGCGCACCATCTGGAACAGCGGCGAGCATGTCAGTTGTCACCGCGCTCGCCGACTCTTCCGCTTGGCGCATACGCGCGAGGTCTGCCGTTTCCCGCCGCACGCGCGCCTCAAGCTGCTTAGTCTCGGTATAGATCTCGTCCGTCTTGCTGCGTGAGGCAGCCAGCGCGTCGAGCACCTGCATGGTATGGGTGAGAAGGTCGAGCTTCAGCATGCTCGAGGCGGGCAATGTGCTCCACAAGTAATATGAGGCCATGGGCTCGAGGCACGGCGGCACGACAGCCAGCGAAAGTAAGCGGCGGGCACGCGTGGGTTCAGAGGGGTGCAGCAAGGAGGGTGGCCAACAGGCGCCTACCTCGGCTGCCTGAGGCACTTCCCTCATTGAGGCGAGGAGCGAGGCGCGCTCCGCCTCAGACTGCGCCTGAGCTAGCCGCGTGCAGACGGAGATTTTCCACCGGTGCTTAAGAAGTAGCTTGATGAGGTCAAACTTGTCGTAGTCGAGTAGGATGACGAGTTTGTTCTCGCAGTCGCGCTCTTCGGCCTCAGTGAGCGTTGCGAGTACTTCCTCCGAGACACGTTGGGCGATGAGAGGGTCGTTAAAGTAGCGCGAGCACTCGCGCTGAAGCCAGTAGGCGTCGATGGCGGAGATGGGTAGCTCGTCTTCTTCCGCCGCCGCTGCACCGCCATTCTCGTCGGCCGCGTCCGCATGGAGCTCGCGCTCCATACGCGTGTCCAACCCATCACCGGCGTCGTCCTCTTCGTCCTGTACCTCACCCACCATGTCAGCATCGTCATCCCGCTGCCGGCCCTCCTCGTCATCATCTGCGTCGTCCTCGTCGAAGATTACCGCAACGCCTAGCTCATCATCGAGCTTCTCGTTGCCACCGCCCTCGTCGAGGTCGTAGTCTGTGATCCGCTTTCCTGAGCGGCCAGCCGGAACGTCGACGGTCAGAAATGTGACATGCCGTGCGAGGTACGGCAACTCGCGCGCCAACTCAGTCACCCACGCCGTGTGCCAGCACGCCCACCCGCATCCCCTCCCCCCTCCTCTGCCTGTCATGCCACGCACGCCGGCCACACCTGCGCTGACGAGCCTTCCGAAGGTCTCCTGCGCCAGCGCGTTGATGAGCTTCTCGATCTCCTTCTTTCTCTCCGGGTCGTTGAGCATGTCGTTCTTCAGGCAGGCAAGCACCTCGTCCGCAGCACCCCGCAAGATGTCATGCGGCTGGTCCCCCAGCTGTGTCGACAGGATATGGAGCAGCTCCTCATACGCGGCGCGTGTCTCCCTCGAGCGCGGTCTGTACGAGTCGACGTCCTCGTCTAGCCCCAACACACTCACTTCGCCTTCCCGCCGCCCCCGCTTCGCCCCAGGAGGCGGCTGAGAGCCCACCTTCCTCTTCTTCTCCGGCTGTGGCTTAGCATGCACCACGCGGTCGCCGAAGCGGAGGGAGCCCAGGTGGTCTTTGAGGGACTCGGGCTCGCCGGAAGGCTCATCGGTGCGCGGCCGGTGGTGATCCGTCGTCAGCACGAGGTTCGAGTTAGCGCGGTACTCATACTGGCGGTGGCGCTGCACCTGCTCCGCCATGGCGACGGAGGGGGTGGAGAGGAGAGCTGCGCGGTAGAGGCCCAGGCAGACGCCAGATGCACCCCGCACAGAGATAAGAAGTTGAGATGTTCCGATGTAAGAATGAGAGTGAGGAGGGTAATGGAGCTGGTGGGTGAGGGAATGAGGAGGGTCGGTGACGAGTCTACGCTACGAGGTTGGAGAAATAAGGAATTCTTGATAGCGTCTTGCGGGACGAGAAGGGGTGTGGCGGGGGGACCTCTCTCTTCTCTCTCTCTCTGCTCGTCTCTCGGCGCGCCGTCGCTGTACTTGCCGGCGTGGGCAAGCGGAGACAGGGTTGATAGTAGAATAAAAGGGGAGGTTTAAGTTGATACGATATGCCGAGAGGAGGCCGAGGGTGTGGCGAGGGACATGGTCGAGCGAGCGCGGGGGGGGGGGGGGGGGGCAGGCGCCACGACGCGCGAGGGAGAGGAGATACCGGAGGGGGGACGAGCAGATTTTCTACGGCTACACAGTAAACCTCCTTACTGCCGCAGCGCCGAAGTCGGAGCTTCCAGTCGGTTTTTTTAGTTTTTCTCTCGGTAGCTTCAAGCGCGGGCCACCTGTTGGCGGCTGAGGGCAGGGGGTGATATGCTATGGCCTCAGTACCACATTTATCGACAAACTAGGCATGTTTTGGGACGAAAATAGGTCAAAAAGCTGAAGCGCCGATTTCGGCGCTTCGCAAATAAACGTGGATGTGTAAAACAATGCAGTGAGAGGTGTCCGGGCTTCATTTAGGGTGTTTTCCTCCTCCCGTGCAAACCCTACATGGGAGATACGGCCCACGAGTCCCCGAGATACGGTAGATACGGCTGTATCTCGGCTTCCTTCTAGATACAGTAGATACGGGATAGGGACACGGGCGCCAGTCGGCGTCGGCGCCCCACATACGGTAGACACGGCAGTATCTGACCCGTTCCCCAGATACCAGATACGGTATCCTGTATCTCTCCCAAGTAGGCTGCGAAGGTGCGATCGTCGCACCCCTTGCCTTGCCAGGGCGGAGGGCGGCGGTAAAGGGGGGGTGCCTCACCCCGGCCGTGAGGAGGGTGATGTGGGGCATGGGGTATGACCCTTGATTGACCGTTGCGGCCTGGCGGTCTGGGCGAGGCTTGTGGCGACCCTCCGGACAGCGCCGGCTGTCTCCCCGGCGACGCAGGAGCAAAGCCGCCCGAACCGCTGCGCGTGGTGTTGGTGAGGCGGCAGGTCGGGCGAGGCGGAAAGATGATGGAGGAAGAGCACTGGATGTGCCCTCTCTGCGATGAGTGAGAGGGTGGAGGAGTTGCGGGCCGCCGTGGACCGTGGAGAATGCCGCGCAGTAGCAGCATTCCTGTGCAATGCACGAAGGAATGGGCCAGAGGCAGGCACCTGCAAGGCGACGCGGCTCACAACTTCTCCGACTGCGAGTGCTTCGTAACGGCGCCCACGATGCATGAGATGGATGTATCCATGATATATATGCATCTATGATGCACATATCATGGATGTATCCATGATAAGTGGCAAATAACTCATTATGCTTTGAGAATGGTGTCTTGAGCCTCTAGGAGGACTCAATGAGGGCAATGAGATGAATACAGAAACCAAATCCTAGCTCCCCATTCCTAGATTGAACCGTGTCTTCATAGTTCACAACGTCGTCCTACATTGTAGGACTCGTCCTATAAAGCTGGGTACCTTTATCCGTTCAAGCGCGGAGGTCCTGTTTGTGTAGCTTGAGTGCGCGTTTGGAGTGCGCGGGCAGGATGCTTAAGGTGCTAGCCGGGAGCGCATTGCTATTATCTTGTGTGCTGTCCGTGTAGGCCCGTGTATGAAGACCATTCTCTATCACCTCAGCCTGACCTACATTTCAAACACATAACGCATAGGCGAGTGGGCACGTACAACCGATTCCCCGATAGAGCAAACACGTGTCGCATATGCGGAGCGGCGAACGAATCCTCGACACACCTAGGTGAATGCACAGGGATAATCAGAATACTGGACGCGCTGAATAAGATCGCGAGATTCACACCAAGAGCTGAACGGAGCAGGGAAGACACCATCATAGACAACCTTTTTATATACCCGAAGGGCGACGCCCCAAAAGCGCTGTACACTCTATATATGTTGGCATGGAGATATATCATAACGGACTTCTATAGAATCCACTATGACAACATAGTTTTCTCGGAAGAATCAATTCTGATAAGAACAATAGAAAGATACACCGTTTTGTGTAAAGCTCTATTATTCGCGTACGAAACCGACTCGGCGAGAACAGCCCAAGCGGGCATGGGTAGGCAACCCAAAAAAAGGATAGATCTAGGCGAGCTAAGACCCGCATTTCACATAAGCGACAAAGGCAGGCTCAAACCCAGCGAGGAGCTAGCCAAGCTAGCCGCCAAACTGGGAATCGAGCACGCTGTCCAAGAGACCGGGGAGCAAGGTGAAGAGGATGAATGAATCACTTAAGAAACCGATAAGAGAAGACACCACTAGAGGCAACGCGACCCAGACGGGACCCAACCACCTAAACACGACCGGGAAGACAAGACACACGCGAGAGCAAGACCAACAGGCCCGCCCAGACCCCACACTCCAAACCAGACCTCATGTAGTGCACGGAGGTCGGACCCCGGAAACCAAAGAAAAAGGAAAGAAGGGGGGCAGGCGAGGAGGTGGAGGGAGGGGAGGTAAGGGCGATGGGAATAGAGCTGGAAAGCCCAGTAGACGGTAGGTGTGTAGCCCTGAATCTTCAGATGTTTTTTTTTCTATCACCTCAGCCTGGGTCACATTGGGCGCTGTGGTGGGGCTGGCGGCCATGCTGCGTGGACTGGTGAAGCAAGAAACACCCGAGTGCGATGGCATGAAGCACCGGTGAGACCGCCGACTGGTGTCCCCTGACCATTTAGTCCGAACACCAGCGACAAGGACAAGGGGGGGCTGACCACCGCCGTGCTCTTGCTGGAGCGCGGCGAAGGTCGGCCTGTCACGGTGGGTCGGTCGCCATTGTCATTGCTCCGCTCCCACTTCGGATTGCGAGGGGGGAAAGGCGGGGGAAATCTTCGCCCCCTCTCGTGAAAAGAATATTCTGACCCTCAGATGTCCCGCCTTTTTTTTCAACCCGATATCCCCCACCTCTAGTACTAACTCATTTGAAAATTAAAGTAAATGCATGGCGCATAGCTCTAGGCACTAATACGTCGCCATGGCCATGGCGGGTGGCCACGTCATGGACACGATAGCGGACCAACGAATCCGCGAACCAAGGCTATAGCTATAAACTATCGGCACGCACAACGAGCTGCGCGTCAGGCCCTACTAGAGTGTAGGGTGAGCCAAGACACGCTTTCCTTGGGCGCCTTGCTTGGGACGTGTTCCTTATTACCTTTACCTTTCTTCCCCCCATCCTCCTCCCATTCAATGCATTCCTTTAAAAACACGCCAAGAGTAGCACCCTTCACAAGATATCGCGCCGCTCAACATTGCTGGCGATTTACTTCTCCCAGTCCCAGCCTTAAAGTTGATCTGACAACGTGCCGACCTGCGATTAGAACTGGACCGTAGTTGCGCACATATTGGGATGATAAGCCATACCAATGGCCATGAGGAACCTCATTGCGAGTTCGCGTCTCGTGTAAACGCGCACAGCCGGACGGAAACAGTGGGCCCACGCCCGAGCGCACCGAACTGCTTAGAAGCCCGCAGGCTCCATATTGCTGTATGAGAGACTCTCGGCGATGATGGCGGTGAGGTCGTCTGTATACGTGCCTGGCGCGAGTCCGCGCCAGACTTCGAGGATCGCGAAGTCCGACTCAAGCACAATCTCACCCGCGATGAAGGGGCCGCGCATCGCGGAACAGTCGTTGGCTGAGCAGTATTCTTCGCGCTTGCCATTGTAGTAACCCACACCGTCCCACACGTATGAGAGAGCGGGTTCCATGTTTTTGAATGATAAGCTCTCAGCGATAATGGCGGTTAGGTCGTCGGTGTACGTGCCTGGCGCGAGCCCGCGCCAAACCTCGAGAATGGCAAAATCGGACTCGAGCACGACCTCGCCAGCAATGAATGGACCGCGCATTCCCGAGCAGTCGTTGGCCGAACAATACGCCTCGCGCTTGCCGTTGTAGTATCCAACACCGTCCCACGCATATGCGAGGGCGGGTTCAAGGTTGCTATATGAGAGGCTTTCCGCGATGATCGGCGCGAGGTCATCGGTATACGTGCCTGGCGCAAGTCCACGCCAAATCTCTAGGACAGTGAAATCGCTGACGCGCACAACCTCGCCCGGCACGAAGTCTCCACGCATATTTGAACAGTCGTTCACGGCGCAGTACTCGGCCCTCTTTCCATTGTAATAGCTTGGATTCTTCCATGCGTAAAGAGCCGGAGCGGTGTCGCTTGGGTCTGGCTCAATGTCCACACGCAGGCTTTGACAACCCTCGCCGAGTTCGAGATCGCTGATGATACCCTTGGAGAGACTGTGGAGTTGAAGGTTGACTATGTATTGCTCGCGAGCTCCGAGTTCGGCAGTCATGTATTCCTGTGGTGTTGCGTCACTGCCCAAAAGGTGGAAGAAACCGGCTGGGATAATACCCGTGAACTCGGCCTGTGAGGCAGCATTAAGAGAGAATGTAGGGATAGAATTCAGATGAGTTCGCTTCGACTCGTCACCGACGCGCGCAACCGTCATCATGTGACGGTCGGAATTACCCTCCACATCCAGAGGAAGGCGGAGTAGGCGGCCTGTTGAGCCATCCTCGGCAATCATCAGGTAACCACGAGGGGACCAGTAAAGGCCATCTGGATCGCCGAAAATAGGATCGATATCCTTGAGACGCAGCCTCTTCGTCGTCGCAGCAAGCTGGACGGGCAATTGGACACCATTCTTGGTCGTGAAATCTCCCGCCGAGAGGAGATCCGGACGGATTCGCGTCACCGAGATGTCACCTAAAGCCATCGATTGAGCCCACATCGTCGGCTGATGCTTGTTGACAGAGGACCACTCATTCTTTGCCAGGCCAGAGTTGATTGCTCCTGTGGCTGTTTCCACAGGCACAAACGAGCCTGCGTATTCAACCAGCGCGTCCATGTTATCCCACGTCTCGTGGCCGGGCACGATTAGCACGTAATACTGACCATAGGCGGGATTGAGGCCGTTCCGTCCGAGAAAGTCGGTGCCGACCTTCTTGCCGTAATACAAGTGCACGCGCTGTCCAACTCCAGGCTCTGGGTAAATATTGATGACCATCGCCACGTAGTCAGCAGACCCAGTGTAGAGTGGTGTGGCAGTTTCCACCATCATTTGTGTTGGGAGCAAGTAAGTGTTGCCGGTCGCCACGTCAAGAACGCCAACGCCGCCGAAGCCGCCGTCTTCATGGCCGGAGATGTATATTTTGTCTTCGAAACCTGCGCCAGAGGTAAGATGGCTGAATTCGTGCTCGTTGTGAAAGGTTCCGCCACAGAAGCGCGATAGGCCATCGAGTCCGGTGAGAGACTTCATGTGAGCAACGGATGTGACGAGCTCGCCCTCAGGCTTGGCATCGGTAGAAATATAAATTCGCTTAATAGCAACTCCAGAGGCAAGATGCTTGTACTTGGTGGCTGACGACTTGAACTCAACCTCAATATCAAAATAGCGAATGGTTGCGCCGTTCATGACGAACGATTCTTGGGTTGAAGGAAAGGCCTGATCCGGACTGCCCTTTTCTTCAGTGGCCGAGTAGCGTAGGTGGATGCCGTTGCCCACGGAGATCTCGTTATTGACGTAGTAGCGCAGCAGGCCTTTGCGCAGCACTTGGATGCCCGCACCATCGAAAGGCCCAGTGACCATCGCAAGCCCATTCCACTTGTCCGGGATCTGCCACAAGGAGTCGAGTCCCACGACACCAAACTCGCCGGAGGACATGAGCGGGGTGACAGAAACATTCGGGTTGATGTAGAGAAGAGGATCCGTCGGGTACGTTCCGAGTGACGGCAAGACGGCCTTAGCTGCGTTCGATGCGGAAGCGCCCATCCATTTGTCGCAACCATTATACACGAGAGGACAAGTCTCCGCCGCTTCTGTGCAGCCGGGCGGGCAAGTAGGCGTGGTTGAAAAGAGCAGTCGCCGCGAGTGGTGGACGCAGCCAGACGGGCAAGGCACCGGCACCGCCTTGGCCGCGGGGAAGTTGACGTCAATGGTCACAGTCTGACCAATTTCACTTGGCATCGCGCCCGTGTTTGCCGTGTTTGAAGGCACAAGCGAGACACGAAGAGAACGGGCCTCCCAGTTGATGTCAATCTGGCCAAAGTGATCTGTGCGCACAATATCATAGCCGGGGATTCGATTGTTACCAGGCTCCAGACCAGCCTCGTTCCACGCATGCGTCAACGATGAGGCGGTCACCTCCAAAAGTGGCAAGTTGTCGAACTTGGTCTTATCAAGTGACATCACCGGATTCCCATTGTTGTCAGGAAACGTCGCACCGTAGGCGCCGCCGCCCATCGCGTCAACCTGGTAGAAGCTACCGATGTGGCGATCGCCCGAGATGAGCACGACGTTGTCTGGGAGGATGCTGAGCAACTTCTTTTGCTCGCATGGCTGCTGGTAGAAGCCCTCGTAAAGATTGCCAAGAAATTGGAAGCCGTTCACAAGGAGACGTAGGTCAGCAGGCTTGCGGAGCTCCTGCGCAAGCCACTGCCACTGCTCATCTCCAAGGATGGTGTCAGCCGTTTTGAACCAACGGTCATCCAGCAGGATGACCTGCAGGCGTTTGCCCTCGGGGCCAAACGTATACGACTTGTAGACACCACCACGAGTGCGGCGCTCGTCATCCATGGGGATGTTGTAGAAATTGAGGAAGTGCTCTTTAGCGTAGTGCTTCAGAGCAAAGTCTGCTCCACCGTTGTTGACTCCATAGTCGTGGTCATCCCATGTGGCGATGAACGGCACTTTCGACTTGAAACGCTGGAAAGCCGGGATCGCAGCGAGCTCGTCGTAAGCAGCCTTGAGCTCTGTGCAACCCGGGAGCACGCAGTCTCCGTAGACATTGTCACCAGTGAGTATAGCCAGGTCAGCGCCAGCCGCGGCAAACGTGTCCCACGATTCGAAATATATGTTGTCATCACCAAAGCCCTCCGGATCCTGGTGCGCGCATGAGCTGAAGGTGATGCGTTCGAGCACGGTGTCCTCACTGGGCACGAGGTTGTGTGCCACGGCGCCCCCAAGCAGGAGCACGAAGAGCCGCATGTTCCGAGACATCGTGCTCACCGAGAAGCGAGGGAGCCGACGGCGGAGTCAATGGCCGCCCCTCTCGGATAATCTGTCAGATGATGCCAGACGAGCTGCTGATCTTGCTTCTCATCGATCTCTCTTCACGTTCGGAGAGATACGTATTCTTAAAGTATCCTGCTCGTAATGGAGCCGGGGTCGAGATCGGCTCGACAGCCCTTTCGTTTGGGGAGGTCTCATCTCCGACGGCGGGGCGAGGCGCGCGCGTGGGGAGGGGGGGGGGGCGGGCGGGGGGGGGGGGGGGGGGCGTGCGGCGGGGAGGAGAGAGGCGAGGTCGGACGGGCCGTCGTCGTTGGCGCGTTGCCCGTCGGTGTGACCGTCGGCGCGGGTCAAAAGCAGCACATCGGTGCTTGTGGGAGACGTGGGGGGGGGGGGGGGGGGGGGGGAGCCAAGTGTTGTTCTCAAGGGGACCATGACGTCGTCAAACCTTCAAAGGTCACAGGGTCCGCCATCAAAAAGTAAGTTTATACTTGGTTCGACGCTCCCTCCCTCCTCTCTCGGCCCCCCCTCCCCCCCTATGGCAAGGTTTTTTATTCGTCTTGGGGATGAAAAAGGACCGGTGGCCGGTGGTCGGACTGTCGGACGACGGGCTTCTTCAGTCTCCGACAGCCGACAGGGGGTCCTCCGCCTCCATCGCCAGGGTCGTGCAGGAGGAGGGACGAGTCATGCGAGCAACGCTTGCGCTCGTTGGCTCCGGCGAGAATTTCGTTTCGGACCCACCCAAATTTCGTTTCGAATTTTTGCTTGCCCTGACCCAAATTTTGGGGGTCATTTCGTTCGAAATTTGCTTCGAGCGCCGCCGCGGACGCCGGCACGTCGGTCGGTGCCCTAGGCCCTAGGTCGGTGTGTTCGGCACTTCGGCAGGCGACTACGCGGTTGCCTATGACCTACACGCACACATGTATGTGCTCGCGTGGTTTTCACACATCTTACTACGTACATATGCGCGGCCCGCCGCACTTTTTGACACTACACTATACACATCATTTTCATTTTAGATATTTTAGAGGCGGCCTTAGCCTTACTTAACAAGAAGGTGCAACTCGGGGTTCCCTTTTTTGTTACACCCCTCCCGTCTCCCGTCTATTTATGTATATAATTTTTATCGACCCCTAACTTGGACATTATTCCCACGTACCTCTCATGGCAGCATACTGTTGGTCGAGAGGCCAACACGGCCGACCTGCCAAAGGGTCGCGCCGTTGGTCTTATTTTCAATCCAGGATACTAGGTCACCAAAGACGTCGAGACGATGAGGGCTCCCCACCCAGCACCCAGCCACATGAGGCGAGAAGCGTTCAATCGCCATCACCCCACAGATGGAAAAGCGTTCAATCGCCATCACCCCACAGATGGAAAAGCGTTCAATCGCCATCACCCCACAGATGGAAAATAAAATAAATAAACCTTTTAATAGTCTCACCGCACACGCGGCCGTGGACCCTCTACTTTCTACTCACGTAGGAAACTTTCTACACCCCCACTTCCCCGGCCCTTCTCCCCCCGCCATAAGGCGACTCCCCCCGTGCACTACTAGGGGGATGGGGGAAAAGGGCTTAGATATGGTCCGGTGGCCCGCGCCCCCCCCCCCGGTGATCATTCCCCCCCTTCCTCCTGTGTCTCCGAGTGGGCGGCGGTCTCAGCCCCGACTTATCCTGTAAACAGGTGCGGGACTCACCTATTTTTCGGTGAGCGGAGCTCTCGCTCCGCCCACCCCCTTCTCCGCGCTCTCTCTCCCCTCTCCTGCGGCACGCGCGATGGCGCGCCTGCGGCAGGCCTGCAGCTGCCCCTGGCGACCCCTGGAGGCTCATGGAGGCCAGCTTTGGGGGCAGAGGAGGCTGGGGCTGGGCCCTGGCCTCCCCTGCCTCTCCCTCGCTGGCGCTCCCGAGCCTCTGGGGCCCCCAGTCTGCACCTGTCTGCCTGTCGATCAGGGGGGGAGGGGGGGTTGGAGCAATGGGCTGGTCACGAGGGGCCAGGATGGGCGAATGGGGCGAGCCTGTGGGGAAGGGAGTGGGTCAGTAGGGCAGTGGGCTCCTGGCAAGCCATCAGGCGTGCCAGGAGGATGGGTGGTTCCTCCCCCATGGCAGGGGAGGAGTGGAGAGAGGGGGGGGCTCGTGCCCCCCCATGGGTCAACCAAGTATAAACTTAGTTGACCCCACAGATGGAAAAGCGTTCAATCGCCATCGGCTTGCAAATTTCGCTCCCGCGTGACCCAAATTTCGGTCAAAATTTTTATTTCGATGATGGACCCAAATTTCAAAAAAAAAATCTCGAAATTCTCGCCGGAGCCAATGCGCTCGGCGTCCAATCGACAGGTGGCCGTGTCGTGCCACGAGATCCTAGATGGGAGAAACGTATTCACCGTTTTTCTACGAAGGCGGAAAACAGGCCGTTATTGCCGTTTTTGAAACCCCTTCCGTTTCTCCCTCCGTTTTTAGACGGGCGCACGGGCGCGGAGGCGCGCGCCAGCAGTGCGGCGGCGCATGCGGCGCGGCGGGCACGTGTGCGTGAGCGCACGGGCGCGCGATCGCGTTCGGCATTCCTGAGTCGATGAATACACGCTAGACGGTAACACTCCGTTAGACGAGACCGAAGTCGAGCACCTAACACAGGCCCTACGGGAAACGCAAAACAAGCGACGCTGACTCACGGGCCCCACCAACTGGGAGAAACGGAAAAGACTCCCGCTACCCGCGAATACGTGGACGCACCTGGCAAAACTATACACCTCCCCGATGGTAACGGCGCGCGATATACACCTACACTACAAACACATCACCCACAGGCGCGTGGGAACTTACAACCGCTTCCCAGACAGAGACAGCACATGCCGTCTATGCGGAGTAGCCGACGAATCGTCAACCCATCTGGGCGAATGCCCGAAACTCGTCAGCATCTTCGAGACGCTCAATGCGGCGGCTCGATTCACGCCCGAACCGAATAGGAGCAGAGAAAAAGCTATAACAGACAACCTATTCATATACCCAGAGGGCAACGCCCCGAAAGCGATATACACCCTATACACGCTAGCTTGGAGATACATTATAACGGACTTCTACAGAATCCACTACGACGGCATCACATTCTCAAAAGAGTCGGTATTGGTAAGAATACTAGAAAGGTATACAATTCTGAGCAAAGCACTACTCTTTGCCCACACGACAGACTCGGCTAGAACGCTAGAACCGCCCAAGCGGGAATGGGCAGGCAGCCGAAAAAAAGGATAGACACAAATGACTTTTACCCCTTATACACGGACGACGACAACAAACATCTAACACCCAGCACAGAACTTATCGCACTCGCCTCCAAGCTGGGGGCGGCACACATCGTAGAGTGCTCCAGAGAACTAGACAAATGAACAATATAACTCGGGAGCACCCAACTCGCGTAAGACGCGGCTACACCGCATCCAGACCTCAAGAAAAAACCCAGCGTAACCCCAGAGACTCCAAAAGAATGGCATCATATTCAACAGGCCTGCCCCAAAGCCGCACTCCGAACCAGGCTCTTGGTAGTGCACCAGAGTCGGACCCCGGAAACCGAAGACAAAGGAATGAAGGGGGGAAAGGGAGGAGGTGCAGAGAGGGGATGTAAGGGCGGTGTCGTGTCAGTGACAGGGTAACCTAGGACTAGTAGGCGTGTAGCCCGGAATCTTCAGATGTTTTTTTATGGGGACAGGGGTCTTATATCTCAGAGCAGCCGGGCGCCATGGCGTTACAGCTACATCATGTACACAAGACGGCCAGTCGTTGCGACGTTGTGGCTTGGGCTTACTGCCTCCTAACTAACGTCTGAGGACGTTAGGCCCGCCGCACATAGCGGGCATGCGATGACGGGGCGTAAAGGCGCATCCCCCACGAATAGCCTTGCGATACCAGATGGCGACGGCGAGAGCAACCTTCGAGTCGACTCGGTCTGGAGGATGCAAAGCGAAAGGTTAAGCCAGGAAGAATGCGTTAATGTGGCGCGAATGACGCACGCTCCAACCTTCGAATGAGTATGACGACAAGCAATAAGAGGATGAGAATGGTGGGCAACGGATCAAGTGGGGAACGAGCACAGAGGCCCACTCAGGACGGCACGTGTGGCACGGCAAATCGGCTACGGCGCGTGAATTTGAGCAGCTCCGTTAGGTTGGCGCGAAACCTCGTTCGGTTGGGCTTTGACAGCGACGCGGAGACACCATTTGATGTGAGTAGCGCGCCCAAGGCCTGCGCTGTTGCTTGCTGGGCTTCGGCATTCGGCTGTGCACCCACAACCTCGCGGACAATGCCCTGCCAGCCGTCGGGAGCAACGGCGATGAGAGCTAGCAGCGCGTTGGCAGCAGGCGGGTCGACCAATTCCGGGTGTAGCGCTCCAGCGAGTAGGGATAGCGCTACCCGTCGCAGCATCCTCAGGATGAGCGTGGCGATGCCGGGTCCGCTCTGCCTTCCATCAGCCGAGCCCGCGTGCCGCGCCAGCTTGAAGGTGGTTTCAAGCGCTGCCCGGCCGATGGTGATGTCATAGTGTGTAATGCCGGCTGCGAGACTGATGTCAATGCCCACACAAAGCTCCGCAGGCAACGATAGAGCACAAGAGGGATGGACCTCAACTACAGCACCGAGCATCTCGAAGTAGGAAACTATGACCTCTGGGAACTGCAAGAGAGATGGTGGAGCGCATACAAGGCACGCTTGGAGCAACGTCGAGGCAGCCTCGCTCAGAGGTGCAGCCGCTGCCGCCGCTGCCGCAGAGACCACTTGAGCGCCTTCACCGAGGGTATCATCGTTGGGATCTCGCAAGACTACGCATGTAGTCATCTCGAGCAGGGCGCGAAGCTGGTCGCATCGCTCGATCTCGGGAAGGACTCCAGCTGTTCCTCCCGCCCGTGGCGGTGGTAGAGCACGCACGATGGCAGCGTAGGCGGTGGCGGCGGCCGCGCATGCCTGCGCTAAGTGGAGCGCCGAAGGTAACGGCAGTGTGGGCATCCACGTGGCAGCCGCGTCTTGGAAGGTGAGAAGCACGGGTGTAAGGGCGGTTGGCTCCGTCTCGAGCATACGGAAGAGATTGAGCATCGGCTGAAAGCAGCGCGCAGCGCGCGAGAAAACCAACACGGCAGTGTGACGTGACGGCGCAGCAAAGAGGCCACGCAACCCAGCGCATGCGCCATGCACTTGCGCAACTGTCTGTGGGTGAAGTGTCGCAGCGCGGCCGGTACCGGTCGCAATCGCGAAGCTCTCTTCGAGCGTCACTGCAAGCGGCTCGCACAGCCCGCCAAAGGCTTGCTCGGGCTGGGCCGACGCGAGCGCGACGCGCGCCAGGGCTTCGTGAAGCATGGCGGCGGCGGACGGCGTCAGTATCGACTTGGGCATCGAGGCTAGCTGATTGATGCAGTCGAGGCGACCAAGCAAGGGCGCGGCACCTTTCCGTCGGCATGTCGCTGCTAGCAATTCGCATCCTGCGAGGGCAAGCTCCTCCTCGCCTCGCCATCTCAGTGTAAATATGGCGGCCGCCTCCGCAAGTGCTGTGAGAAGAGCCTCGCCGCCAGCAGTGCCCCGTCCCCATTTAGCCAGTAGTACAGGTGGCAGCACCGATACAACCGCCTCATCAGGCATTAGATAGGTTCGCGCCACCTTAGCGCCAAACTGGAGGAAGGCCTTGCCAACGAGCGGAGACAGGAGAGGGGCAAGGGGCCCAGTCCGCGGATCAGCCGACGCCAAAATCGCCTCAAGGTGAGGGCGGAGCTGCGCCAGGACAGCATCCACGAGTTCAATCGCGGGGTGTTGAAGGTACGATTGATCAGTCGCAGGTTCACCTGCCAGCGCCCCATTTGCACTGTCACGAGGCGGCGCGCTCGCGGCCGCGATAGCCACAGGAATTTCGGCGGCATCTCCACCTTCGGCAGGGTCAGTGAGCAAGAACGATGCTAGCTGGAGCAGCAACATCAACTCTTCAAAAAGCGCTGCCAACTGCGCGTTGTGGACCTCTTCCGCATTGCCTGCTGCAGCAACGTGCGTTGCGATTGCATGCCATTTAGCGCCGCACTCTTGCAGTGCAGCGGTGAGCAGCGAGCACGCCTCACCACTGCGCGCACGTCCCAGCGTGGAAAGAGCTTGCAGCCTATCCTCCTCGTCCTCCTCACCCTCAACCCCCTCCTCGATCTCCTCTTCCGCCTCCAACTCGGCACTCGCACAGGCTGCTCGCCGACGCTCACGCACAGTAGCCAAATAGACTCGCCACGACGCGTCATCAATACTGGGATGAGGACCGCGTCCTGCCGCGCGTGATTGCAGGTGAAGTGACGAAAGCACTTCGACACAAACGTCGTGCGCCTCCGCCTCTCGCGTCCGCTCGTAGACAGGCGATGCAGAGGCATCAGCAGCGGCAGAAGCCGTGGCAACAGCTCCGTTGTGTGCGCCAGCTAGCAGCATGAAGAGCGAGTTCTTCGGCAGGGAGAGCATTCCCTCGATCCCGGAGGCCATTACGAGCCTTTGCAGCATTGTTGCGCCATTTAGCAATGAGCACCCGACCTCCTCAGCCTCCTCCGTTGCATCATCGAACGGCCCAGCGACTGACAGAGGACCAAGAGGACCTGCTGCCTCGGCACCACCGACAGCAGTGACAAGGGGATGAGCGCCCATTAGAGCGCAAGCAGCCGCAAGCACAGCCGCGGAGTATTCGGCCCGCAACGAGCTGGCGTTGACGGCACCACCTCCTACCACGCGGTGAGAAACAGATGAAAGCATCACCAATAGCTGCCCCAAAGCGTGGCGCGCATGAGAGAAGGCGACACCCCCACGAGCGGCAGCCGCATAAATCTCAATCACACACGACAGGAGCTGGGTGGAGCCGAGCACTGCGGCCCAATCGCCAGATTCGGCTGGAGGCCGCACAATAGTGGCGTTGAGCCCAGGTCGCGATTCACTATCGCTGTCACCGGCCTCTGATACCGCAGGCCCGGAATCAAAGTCCCAAGAGAGGATTAAGCCTAGCACAGAGGCGCAATTCTCCACGAAATGTGTTGTCGTTGGTGAGAGTATCATGTTCATTGGGGAGGATATCCCTGCCTCCGCTGCAGAATGATTGAGCTGAGCTCTGATGCGCTCAAGGGCGCGCAGTCCTGTGTAAAAGGCGGGCAGCAGGTGATATCGCCCAAAGATGCGTCGAGCGAGCGAGTGCTCGGCCCAACGCAGACCTCCACCTGCAGCTCCGCATGAGGGCGATCCAAATTCGAGTACGAGAGACTCAAGCACGTGGACTCCCACCACTGCGTGGCTGATGTCGGGAGCCGCGATCAGCTCCGAAATGCGACCAAGAATAGAACAAAGTCCTGCACCGCCTTCTCCATATC